>JAPTMU010000294.1:107943-222943 GCA_028583405.1 Pogonophryne albipinna
GATGTTCAGGTGTATATCAGTATGTAGTGTCTCTACTTTAAAGAGTCCTCTCCTGCTGATGTTCAGGTGTATATCAGTATGTAGTGTCTCTACTTTAAAGAGTCCTCTCCTGCTGATGTTCAGGTGTATATCAGTATGTAGTGTCTCTACTTTAAAGAGTCCTCTCCTGCTGATGTTCAGGTGTATATCAGTATGTAGTGTCTCTACTTTAAAGAGTCCTCTCCTGCTGATGTTCAGGTGTATATCAGTATGTAGTGTCTCTACTTTAAAGAGTCCTCTCCTGCTGATGTTCAGGTGTATATCAGTATGTAGTCTCTACTTTAAAGAGTCCTCTCCTGCTGATGTTCAGGTGTATATCAGTATGTAGTGTCTCTACTTTAAAGAGTCCTCTCCTGCTGATGTTCAGGTGTATATCAGTATGTAGTGTCTCTACTTTAAAGAGTCCTCTCCTGCTGATGTTCAGGTGTATATCAGTATGTAGTGTCTCTACTTTAAAGAGTCCTCTCCTGCTGATGTTCAGGTGTATATCAGTATGTAGTGTCTCTACTTTAAAGAGTCCTCTCCTGCTGATGTTCAGGTGTATATCAGTATGTAGTGTCTCTACTTTAAAGAGTCCTCTCCTGCTGATGTTCAGGTGTATATCAGTATGTAGTGTCTCTACTTTAAAGAGTCCTCTCCTGCTGATGTTCAGGTGTATATCAGTATGTAGTGTCTCTACTTTAAAGAGTCCTCTCCTGCTGATGTTCAGGTGTATATCAGTATGTAGTCTCTACTGGGACATGTTTCCATGCTTTAATGTTCAAAAAGCTCTTTATTTTCTGCAGCACCTTTTTTCACCCTCTGTCTGAAACCAGAGCCCAGTCTGCTCTGATTGGTCAGCTGGCTGGCTTTGTTGTGATTGGTCAACAGCTGAGAGATGTCCCGTCCCTTAATCACGTACAATGTGTTGGAGCGCTAGTCAATAGGAGCGCATGTGTATGTTCCTGAAGTAAACACAGGAGACGAATAGAGGAAACCTTTAGCCTTTCAGACCATTCACCAAAACCTAAATTACACACTACAGGAAAAGGAACAACCTACAAAGTATGATAGGGCCTCTTTAAATTAGTCACACAATAATAAACAAACCATCCAAACGGTAGCTTTACTCCAGAAACTCTTTTAATTACTGTTTTCTTCAATGGAGTTTGGTGTCTTTCAAGAGAGCAGAGATAACAGCTTCAGTCCTCACAGAAAAGGCTCTCTGACAGCAAGGTAAAGCAGACACTACTCAACCCTTTCTATTGATGTATTGTAGGTGTGTAAAGTAGGTCCACAGCAGTACGATGCTTCCCTCTCTACTGGAGGTAAAACACTGACTCTGGATCAGTTTCTAATGAAGCTAAAACACAGAATACGCTGCTCCTTCTCTCCTGAATTCTTGAGCTTCACCTCAGACAAACTTTATCAAACACTACAACCCCCACTGTGTGTGTGTGGTGTGTGTGTGTGTGTGGGTGTGTGTGTGTGTGTGTGTGTGTGTGTGTGTGTGTGTGTGTGTGTGTGTGTGTGTGTGTGTGTGTGTGTGTGGGTGTGTGTGTGTGTGGTGTGTGTGTGTGTGTGTGTGTGTGTGTGTGTGTGTGTGTGTGTGTGTGTGTGTGTGTGTGTGTGTGTGTGTGTGTGTGTGTGTGGTGTGTGTGTGTGTGTGTGTGTGATATGCTGGAACTTCTTGTGCTCAGCGTGGGAGTCTTGGCTTTCTTCCACTGCTTGTAAAGTGGAGTGTGTGTGAGATAAGGTGTGGGGGGGGGGGGTTACCTTGGTTGATTAATCTGATCAGCTCATTTTCAGACAGGTTTTTAGAAATGGATCAGGACAAAAAGTGAGAGAATCTTTGTTCCTGAAACTTCAGAGTCTCTTTACATAGAGGGGACACATGTTGATGTAGAAGAGACATGAAGAAGAGGGACACATGTTGATGTAGAAGAGACATGAAGAAGAGGGGACACATGTTGATGTAGAAGAGACATGAAGAAGAGGGGACACATGTTGATGTAGAAGAGACATGAAAAGAGGGGACACATGTTGATGTAGAAGAGACATGAAGAAGAGGGGACACATGTTGATGTAGAAGAGACATGAAGAAGAGGGGACACGTGTTGATGTAGAAGAGACATGAAGAAGAGGGACACGTGTTGATGTAGAAGAGACATGAAGAAGAGGAGCACATGTTGATGTAGAAGAGACATGAAGAAGAGGGACACATGTTGATGTAGAAGAGACATGAAGAAGAGGGGACACGTGTGATGAAGAAGAGGGCACATGTTGATGTAGAAGAGACATGAAGAAGAGGAGACACATGTTGATGTAGAAGAGACATGAAGAAGAGGGGACACGTGTTGATGTAGAAGAGACATGAAGAAGAGGAGACACATGTTGATGTAGAAGAGACATGAAGAAGAGGGGACACGTGTTGATGTAGAAGAGACATGAAGAAGAGGGGACACGTGTTGATGTAGAAGAGACATGAAAAAGAGGGGACACGTGTTGATGTAGAAGAGACATGAAGAAGAGGGGACACGTGTTGATGTAGAAGAGACATGAAGAAGAGGGGACACATGTTGATGTAGAAGTGTTAGAGAACTCTCACTGGTCCCCGGCTTGAGCTTGAATCTCAGGATCCATGTATCTGTGATCCTCTCCAGAATGGAAGGAGTCATCACATACAGAGACTAGTTCCTGAGCAGTGTCCTTCACATGCTGATATCCAAGAGAGGGAGTTACACAGTCACAAGATGGAGGAATAGAAAGCAGTATTCAATGTTTACTTCAGATTAGCTCCACATCAGAAATGAGCATGCTTGATGTCTCTCTCCATAGAGGCTGAATCATCATGTTAATCACATAGCTATCATCTGCCTCAAACAGTCCTGATGCTCTTCTAGGTAATCACACATCCTGTCATGTTCACAGCTGCAGTTGGGATACCTTTGATATCAAGTTACTCTCATGTTGGAGGAGGACATTCAGGATTTTCCCAACAGAAACACTTAAAGAAGTGGGTTTTTATAATAGGTAATAACTTGAATGTGTTCCTCTCTGTGTTTAGGAGCTTCTGAACATCATCGCCAGTGTGCTTCACCTCGGGAACATTCAGTACGGAGAAGCTGAGGAAGGAAACTCCTGCATCACGTCTGACACTCAGATAAAGTACCTGGCCAGGGTAAGAACTACATTTAGTCTCACTTAGGAGACATTTCCCTTCCTTCCCACCTCAGTTAACCTCCTGACACATAATGCATGTTTCATTTAACCAGTAAGTCCTCGCTGCTGAGGAACATGACGTCCGTCTGTTAGCACGAGGAGATCATCAGATTTTAGGCAGGATTGCATTCTTTAAGAGGCAGAAAGTGGACTTTGCAAACATATAGTCACTACTTTTAATACTGATTTTACTTCAGATGTTATCACAGTATTTTCTCTAAGATCTTTGCTCTTCAATGTTTGAGTTTCCTTGAAAAATGAACAACTTGAATCCCTGTTTTTTGCACATTTGCTGTCTGGAAATATCCATGTTTCTTATATTACTACTTTAATCCCAGAGAACATCCAAGATTTTCTTGTCGATTTTAATGTTTACTTCTTCTTCTGCAAATGTGTGGTTTTGTTTTAAATATGAACTTCTTTAATCCCAGAATATATCCTTGTTTTGTCGTGAATTGATGAATTTAGTTTTAAATATAATCCAAGTATTGTCTCTGTATGTTAGATGTTCTTCCTCGTTAATACACCACCTGAATATCCATGTTTTTCTTATTCATTTGAACACTTTTTCTCTTAAATTCTCTAAATCTCCTCTAAATATTACCCCATACTTCCCATTTCCTTACATATTGTTCATTCTATTTGCCCTAATATGCCGTCAAAACAAACACAGGTAAACACATATTTACTCAAACAGTCTGCACACTGCATTCAGCACCTCAATTATCCACTTATACGGTACCTCCTGACGTGTGTGTGTGTGTGTGTGTGTGTGTGTGTGTGTGTGTGTGTGTGTGTGTGTGATAATGTATTTGTCGTTGGTGTTTCAGCAGTGTGTGTAATAACGTTGTTGTCTCTCCTGCAGTTGTTAGGAGTGAACGGGGCGGTGCTGACGGAGGCTTTAACACACAAGAAGATCATCGCTAAGGGAGAGGAGGTAGTGTGTGTGTGTGGGTGTGGTAAAGAACATTTCCTGTCTGTGTAATGTCTACTTCACTGTGATGATATTACAGCAGCTGAACCCTGTGTGGTCAAGTTAAACAAAAGACAGAAAGTGGCCTCGATTTCAACATTTCATTTTAATATTTTACAGCAAGTCAAGTTTATTTACGCAGCGGATTTCAACACAAAGCATTTTAAAGTCCTTGAGAACAGAGGAAAACCATCACAAGACATAGTGAAGCAGAAACATGTCACAAAATGACATTTAAGAACATTTAAACAGTCATTAAAAAGCCAAGAGAACACAAACAAAAAGAATCATAAGACAGGTTTAAGTCCCATCCCTTCTTTAACCCTGTAGTAGCACGATGTAAATAAATATATCAACTCATTAATATTCACCTATTGAAAGCCACATGTTTACCATACTCCATCTGGGTGCTGTATGTCTTGTTCTTACGATTTCAATCCTATTCAAGCTCGATTTAAAAAGTAACCCTAAACCAGAGAAGCTAAATATGATTAGAAATCTACCCGAATCTGCTCGGAGACTTTCCAATTAAAAAAGAAATGTATTCATGTATAAAAGCAGCAAGAAAAACAAGCATTTTCTGTGTGTTTTTGTATCAGCTGATGAGCCCTCTGAACCTGGAGCAGGCGTCCTCGGCTCGCGATGCTTTGTCCAAGGCGGTGTACGGACGCACCTTCACCTGGCTGGTGAACAAGATCAACGCTTCACTGACATACACGGTACACACACACACACACACACACACACACACACACACACGCACACGTACACACACCGAGATTTGAAGGAGAGTGCTGCTCCAGGTCCCAATGCACTGCTGTCCATCAAACTGATGTTGATTGCAGTGTTAGCGCACACACACACACACACACACACACACACACACACACACACACACACACACACACACACACACACACACACACACACACACACACACACACACACACACACACACACACACACACACACACACACACACAACACACACACACAGTACTTGACATTGTGAGGGATTACATGACACATTCCACTTCCTGTTTCCATCGTTGCTGCTGCAGTACTAATTGCCTCCCTGGGGTTAATTAAGTTTTAATTGATTGATTGATTGACACTCAAACACTGTGGTTCATGTCGAGGTCTCCCCTTCAATGATTTACACCACAGCTCCACCTAGTGGACATTTATTGGTCTACAACTTGATGACTTACATCTACAGTATATTATTCTAGTTTAGGGTTTTTATTATTGTGTAAGTAATTAAATATAGGGTGAGACCAACATACTGGCTATACACTAAGATGGTGGTTTATCTCGATTCATTGTAGAAGGCCTACTTTATTTGATATCAACTTATTATGTCACCAAAGAAAGCTCCTTATTCTGATATGTACAGTTTATATTATTGAATGGAGCTATTAAACAATATTTAATGGGTAAATTCTGAAGGGAAATTGTATTTTTTAAAGCACATTTTATTCAATATTGATAAAAAAAAGTAGCTTCTTTATTTTGAGGCTTTACTTTCAGTAGAGTTTTCTCTTTCAAATAAATATGAATATTCGTTCTACTTTTCAACAGGACGACTCCTCGAAGCATTACTCCGTCATCGGCCTCCTCGACATCTACGGCTTCGAGGTCTTCCAGCACAACAGGTACACTTTAAGGACACTTTGTGATGTCACAATGTTGTTTTGGCTTGTGTCAGTCAGAGCGTCAGACAGCAGAGACAGATCTGTTTTTAGGGAGCTCCGACGTCATGTTGTTGTTTAAACACATAAATATCTTGTTTTTATTTCAATTCAAATATGATTTCCTTTTAGTTTAGAGCAGTGTTTCTCAAACTTTTTCATACCAAGGACCACTTAACCAATAAAAAAACACTTGCGGACCACCTAACTCCACAAATATCCCAAAACACATCGTTTTTCTAGAACAGTTTATAAATCGCCTGAAAATGGTACAAACAAGTGACAACATGGGTGACGAAGGTGTTGCCCTGGGCTTTATCATGCAATAGAAAGTGAAACTTAAGCTCGTTCCATTGCGGAGATATTCCCGCGAGAGTGCGGAAAACTTAAATTTATTTATTTATTTCAAATGTGAAATGTTACCAATATACTCACGGACCACTAGGGGGCGCTCACGGACCACCAGTAGTCCGCGGACCACACTTTGAGAAGCACTGGTTTAGAGGGTATGATTTAAATTGTATTTTCTTTTTTTTTGGGTTGTGCAACCATTAGCCAATCACCAACCAAAGTGTTTTTTAACATGCATGCTTTTGGGAAAATGTTTAATGAAAAGCAGAAATAAATAACTCCTTCTTCCCTTGTTGTTGTTTGTGTTGTTGTTTTGCAGCTTCGAGCAGTTCTGCATAAACTACTGCAATGAGAAGCTGCAGCAGCTCTTCATCGAACTCACCCTGAAGTCTGAGCAGGAGGAGTACGAGGCCGAGGGCATCACGGTCAGTCATTTCACATAAAAGACAAAAAAGTGCAACATAATCTTTCACATAAATGCAGGAATAAGAAAAAGATATGCATGTTATTGTTTCTTTGGTGTTTTTCACAGTGAAAGTTTTAAATCATGCCTCTTAAAGATATATCACATAATAGGCTATTTCCCACTTTACAATGTACACACATAGCTAAACCTATTGGCCTATTATACATGTATTTGAGCTGTGTAGGCTACTCACATTGTGCCAAGTGTTTCAGAGAAATTTGTAATTTGAATGAAGTAAAGGTGTGTTCCAGTCTTTTAAAGAAATTCTGAAAAAAATGTGGATATTCTGAAAAAATCACATTTTCCAAAGACAAATCAGATTTATTTTTAGTTTGTCCTTAAATCTATCACTTTATGTTATAAGTAATTATTCATTTTACTCTTAAGTGCCGTTATGACATCCTAGTGAAGGATTTGGGTCATGGGACGTCTGGATCTGAAGTTATCACAGAAACTCGGTTAGCAAACGTTAGCGGTTAGCTTTTAGCCCTTTCGTCCAGACCATGACAGAAAAATGACAGATTTTTAACGTGGAACTGTTTTTATTCTGTGTTTTTAGAGGTTTTAATTCAGAAGATACGTTTGTTTTGGAGAAGATGAGACATTAGCAAATAATTTGGCTCATGGTAAAACCACTTTATTGTCTGTAGCCTATCTTAAGTTATCAGAGAAACAAGCTGAGCTAACGTTAGCGGTTAGCTTTGAACCCATTCCTCCAGTCACCACCTGAAAACACAGATTTCTAACCTGAACTGTTTTTATTCTGTGTTTTTAGAGGTTTTACTTGAGTATGTATGTTTTTTTTGGAGAAGATGATAACCCAGGGAATCATTTTGCTCCAGGTAAAACCACCTGATTGTCTGAATCCTAAGTTATCTGAGAAACAAGCTGAGCTAACGTTAGCGGTTAGCTTTTAGCCACTTTGTCCCATCCCCACCAAAAAAACACAGATGTACGTGAAACTGGTTTATTAATTGTTTTAAGAGGTTATAATCAGAGGTTGAGTTGTTTGTGAGAGGATAAGACCCCTGAGGATAATTTGTCTGATGTAAAAAAACACCTTAATATCTGTATCTTAAGTTATCAGAGAAACAAGCTGAGCTAACGTTAGCGGTTAGCTTTTAACCCATTCGCCCAGTCCCCACCTGAAAAACACAGATTCTTTACGTGAAACTGGTTTATTAATTATTTGTAGAGGTTATAATCAGGGGTTGAGTTTGTTTGTGAGAGGATGAGACCTCTGAGGATAATTTGGGTCACAATAATAACTTCCTTAAAGATTAACACTGAGGGAATCCTAACTGGGAGAAGCTGACTCATAATTAAAGCCCCCTATAGTATAGTACATATTTATACGTTTTATGAAATGTATGCATTACAGCTCCACTTTCTCCTTTTCCCCATTAGTTTATTGCTAATCAGGTTTCTTACGGTCATTAAAAACCTGGACAAGTCATGGAAATTTAAAATGCTAATTCCAGGCCCTGGAAAAGTTATGGAAAACAATATTTTTCCCAAAGTTTTGGAAAAGTCATGGAAATGTAACTAAACTTGTATCAAATATAATTTATATTTTATCTAATCGCCGAAATAGTAATACTATAATGATAATAAATACTGTATCGTATAGTAATGAAACATAAAACGGCATTTAACTGAGGAGGTGTTTAGCCGGTGAGAGATTGTAGTTGCTTTAGCGTGTAGAAGCTACAGTAGTAAGCCTATTTGATTTGTTTTAGGCACAACATGTTTCATATGCAGACCTTATTTTCCTGTTCCATGTTAAAATAAACCATTTTTAGTGGTACTGCTGAGAAAGAGTAATTTTTTTGGTCATGGAAAATTAGTTAAAGGTCATGGAAAAGTCATTGAAAATCATTTGTGAACAAGTGTATGAACCCTGGTTAATATATTGTTTCGTTTTTTCATTGGAACAAGAGCTTCTTGTGTTCACTCTGATATAAATGTGGGAGAAACTCAAAGAGCCCATTGTGATGTGGCTTCAGGGCCGTGGGCTGAAATAATGTGTCTGTTTAATGTGTTTAATGTGCATTTAACATAAACTCAGTCTGCATGTGTATCTCTAAGTTCATGTGAGTGCGCATGTAAGTGGGTGAGGATCAGGATTCCTGGGATTCTGCACATCATGAAACCGTTTTTTGAAACAGAGGTTTGGACTGAGATTTATGTCCCAGATGTTGTTGTTGTTGTTGTTTAAATTGAACAATCGGTAACTGTTTGTGAATTATTTTGTAGGCTGGAAGGCAAGTTGCATATCAACACAAGGCATAATTCAACAGAAACACTTTTTTAAATGACATTTAAATACATCAAGAATAGTCATTACAGCACAAATGGTAAAAGACAGGAAGAAGTAGACTTTGAAGTGAATAGGTGACCTTATTGACAGCCTGTGATACTGTTATTTTAACTTTCTTGTGTGTGTGTGTGCAGTGGGAGCCGGTGCAGTACTTCAACAACAAGATCATCTGTGACCTGGTGGAGGAGAAGTTCAAAGGCATCATCTCCATCCTGGTGAGGAGGATTTTCAAAATATGACTTCATCTCAAAATCCAACTGGCGGACACATTTAGAAAACGATTGTCCAAATGATTCACAGAAACACAACAGAAGTTAAACATAAATGATACGAGCACTAATACCTGGGAGTGTTTCTGGTTTAGTGAAACACTGACAGATTGTTTTTTATTTGTCTTCCCTCTCAGGATGAAGAGTGTCTGAGACCCGGAGACGCCAACGACCTCACCTTCCTGGAGAAGCTGGAGGACACCGTGGGAGGACACGCTCACTTGGTCACGTGAGTTTATTTCCTCAAATAAGAAGAGAAATATTGAATTATTGTCGTGTGTGTGTTACGGCCCGTCCACACTACAGCTTCGACAGCTTCAAAAACGGTTTCCAACGCGTCTGCCCATTCACTTTGAATGGGGTGACGTCACTTTTCGCCGAACTGCATTGTGGGAAGCAGAGCGGAGCTTTCCTGGCGTTTCAGGCTGCAAAAGTTGAGCAATGTTCAACTTTTGAAGCTTCTGAAGCTTTCGGTGGAAGCGTCAGCCAATCAAATCATATGCCAGTACAAGCTCTAGCCAATCAAACCGCTGCTTGTGTGTCAGGGGCGGGAGATTCATGTGATTGGTTGTTGGTCGAGCTTCAGACACGCCCAGCTCCAAGCTTTTTTTGAAGCTGTAGTGTGGACGGGCCGTTACCCTGCTCGCAATACGAAAAGGAGTCTGCATTTACAGCATCATTGTCTAAAAAAAATGTATTTGTGAAATGTTATTAGCACTTAGAATAAGAAATAATAAGTGCATAAAATGTATTTGTGTTGGAAATTCTCTTTTTTGTAATCTACCAGCAGCTAAAACAAGATTTCCTTGGGTTCCTTTGCCCTCCCCCTTTGTTTCTGTAACTGTACATACTCACCTGTAGCCAATAGGAAAACAATTATATTACCTTATCTTATTTTTTGCAGATTTACCCGTTTAAAAAAAACTCCATATGTATATAAGCATATACTCATCTCAGTGTAAAAATGATATTTGTGTCCTAGTTTGATTCTAGCTATTGCTGTTTTTAGCGACTGCAATGGTAGAAATAAACCCAGATAAGAGACATATTGATTATTTTCTCCATTCACTAATATTATATTTTAACTGTACTATGTATTATGTTATCGACCTGTACTTAAATCATGTTTTATAAGTGTTTCTGTGATAGAGACTATGCAATGTTGTTAGTGTGTGTTGATTGTACCTACGTAAGGACTGCAGATGGAAATGAGCTATTAGCTCAAATCTGGCATAATTCATCTCTTCTCTTTCTGAGATGAATGTATTTGTATGCATGGTCCTTGTTGAAATAAATACATAATAATAATGTTTCCCTGCAGGCACAAGCTGGCGGATACAAAGACCCGGAAGGTGATGGCCCGAGACGAGTTCAGACTGCTGCATTACGCCGGAGAGGTCAACTACAACGTCAACGGTACGAGTGTTTGCTGAAGACAACGTCGATATTTCAATTGTCCTTCTTCTTTTTGCAACTGCTGACAAAACAGATGAGCCTAAATCTAATGTGCGTGTGTTTGTTCTCTCACTCAGGATTTCTGGACAAGAACAACGACCTGCTCTTCAGGAACCTGAAAGAGGTGAGGACGGGTTAGATGAAGATGATCAGTTTTAAGGATTCAAAGAGGAATCTGTGGTTGAAACGTGTCGCTGTTTGCAGGTGATGTGCATGTCGGAGAACAAGATCCTGACCAAGTGTTTCGACAGAGAGGAGCTGAGTGACAAGAAACGTCCGGACACGGTGAGATAGTGTTGCATTGGAAGTGGAAATATGATGAATACAATCAACAGGGATTTGGACGCTTGTTGTAACTTCAGTGAAGCACCGCCGTAAAGCAAACTTCATTCAAACCCATCGTCCTGTTTAGTCTTTCCAACAATCAACAACTCTGGTTTGAGAGTTTAAAAAGAGAGTAAATAAGTAACTTGATGGGAGTTTGCTAACCCTTGCATTCGGCTACTTGCAGACTCAGTTTAAGATATGTACAACATGTTAGAAGCCCTTAAAATAGAAATGAGTAAATCAGTTCACATCAAATTAATGTATATAAGTTAGGCTTGAATCTATGTTTTGTAATCTACCCGCAACTCTTTAAATTATAGTTGGTTTTTTTGCATGAATTGGCCTAAACAAGTAAATATAAACTCGGGATGGGAATTTGAAAGCAAATGTATACTCGAATATTCGACCCCCAAAAAAACGGTTAACCGATTAACCGAAATACATATCCTATAAAATAATAATTACATGTTCAAATAAGTTTAGAAAACCAAGTCGAATTTGTCAAATGTATTGAACTGGTGATCACAGTTTGAACAGTTGACAGCTGTAGGCTACAGCTTTCATGCTTAAAACATAACTTGGTTTTTAAATGAAAGAGGGATCAGACACGAACAACATCACGGGTTAGGGTAACGTAACCCGTGACAACAGAGATCAACAACCTGTAGCAGGACTATGCACAGAAGGCAGCTCTTCAATACTCATTCTTGTTTAACAATATGAGCATGTCTAGTCAGGGGAGAGGCGATTCACAATCAGGCCAGCTGTAGAGAAGACCCTCTCAGCTGGGATTTGGGCATGAGATAGGCTTGAATCTATGTTTTGTAATCTACCCGCAACTCTTAAATTATAGTTGTTCTTTTGCATGTATTGGCCTAAACATGTAAATATATACCCCAAATTATAATCTATATTTCGGCATGCAGAGACTTTTAGATGAGAGTAAAGCTAACGTCCCTCCCGTGCTAAATTATGGCTTCGTCCATTTCTGATACATACTCATACTTGCAAATGGAAACATCGTCTATCGCCTATTTTAAATGGGTTTTCCTGCTTTAAAAAACCCTGCACCTGCTGGGAAACATTGCCCCCACAGAACCATTGTTTTATTGAACTGAACTGGTAAGAATTTCAAGAATGACTCAAAACCCTGGGGGTGTTTGTCCTCTCAAAGACAGCTCTTAGTGGCATGTTTACCGCCCCTTCATTCCTGTCACTGAACATACTCATCTATCGACAATTGTCAAAGAAGCGGCTATTTGTAGTGTTTAAAAGCCAGCATATAGTTGCTTATTTCAATGGGTTTTCCTCCTGCACCTGCTGGGAATATTGCCTTCACAATACCGTTGTTTTTGTTGCCATTATTCGAGTAAACTGGTAAGAATTTCAAGAATTATTCAGAATCACGGGGGTGTTTTTTCCCCTCAAATACAGCTTTTTAGCAAATTGCTCTTAATTTCTGTCACTGAACATACCCATCTATAGGTATTTGACAAAGACGTCTATCTGCTATTTGTAGTGTTTAAAAACCAGCCTATATTTGCTTATTTAAGTAAATAATAGTGTTTGTGTTCTGAGGTTTTCCACTTTTCTTATTACACATATTTTCCCACAGACAAACAAACAGCGTTGTGTTTCCCTCTCCGTGTTGAGAGGCGTCATGACGGGGATTCTCTGTCCCACACCCCGAGGAATGCCCTGACACACACACACACACACACACACACACACACTCTTGAACAGCGCCCAGTGTTCAGCTCCTCTCTTCTTCAGTGTGTCTCTCTACAGGATTCATCGCTCTTCTCCTCTCCGTATCTTCTTATCCTCGGTCACTAACCAGTATCCTTCTCTCTTCCTCACCTCCTCACCTCTCTTTCTCATCTCTTCTGTCTGCCTCTCAGGCGGCCACTCAGTTCAAAGCAAGCCTGGCGAAGCTGATGGAGATCCTGATGTCGTGGAGCCGTCGTACGTCCGCTGCATCAAGCCCAATGACTCCAAGCAGTCAGTAGGAAGTCACGCCTTTTACACGTATGTTCCCTTTGCAAATCCTCACCCAACTACTCAAGGGTCTGATCAATAGTCCAGTGTTGGTCATGTGTGATGTCTTGTTCTTGTTCTCTTGCGTTATCCCTTAAGGCTTTTATTAAGTGTATCTGTGCCTGCAGATGAGGTGATTTTGCCCCAGCACAAATCTGCACAAATGTGTCAAAATGAAGCTAAAAAGTGAGGAGTTTTTCTTATGGTACTACGTGTAGTTTTTGCACACATTGCTGTATTGTTTAGATATAATATACAATGCCTTTGGCTGGTTGTTCTCCATTTTGTAATGTATGAACTCTTAACAAGTTGAAAATCAAAGACAGGCACACATAAGCAGAGTGACGCCTGGAGGATACTGATATTAAAAGGGTTGTTGGACATCATTATATCATAGCAATCAATATTAAGCTGTACACAGGTATGTATAATATATACAAATGTGTTCCATCCTTTAGTTAAGGCAAATCATTGGTTAAAAAAATAAATAATTATTTATGAAATCATCCTTTAGAGGCCTAATGCCCTCATCTTCTCCGATCCAATTTGACTTGACAAATCTGAGCTACTTAAATGTATTTTTATTGCATTATTTTGAAAGTCGAGCTGTTGCTGCATAAGAAACGAATGTTTGTGATTTTCGTCATTATTATGGTTTGAAGCCAGTTATTATGCAACCGTTCTCATAAACACGCCGTAGCTTAAGAAGCTCATTGTTCCCAGAAACACCTCGATAATCCTGCTTTCACCGAATCCAACAAAAACTAAGTGTGTGTGTGTGTGTGTGTGTGTGGTCAGTTCATTGTTGCTCTCCACAGTTGGCCTTTTGTTGTCCTCCTGCTCTGCTGCAGTGTTTTCTGGTTTTCTCCGGTTCATGTTAGTCCAGCAGATTTTACGCCTCTTTTTAGATTTGGGAGAAATACGATGAGAAATGGCGTTTCCTCAGCGCTAACTTTGACTTTTCAATACCGTGAATCCCCAGGTATGTGGGCGTACCTCAGGATCCTGGATTAGTAGATCACACTTTAACATTGTTTTAAATACGACTGTAAACTAAGTTATTAATAACGTATCTTAACATTAGCACTTGAATTGTTTAACCAACATGTTACAGATTTGCTTTTTTTAAGATATCACAAAGTTACTCTTCCCTCATCAGTAGTGGGAAGTAACCAAGTACATTTACTCAAGTACTGTACTGAAGTAAAATGTTGAGGTACTTGTACTTCACTTGTAAGTACAAGATCTGAGTACTTCTACTTTTACTCAAATACAAGATCTGAGTACTTCTACTTTCACTCAAGTACAAGATCTGAGTACTTCTACTTTTACTCAAGTACAAGATCTGAGTACTTCTACTTTTACTCAAGTACAAGATCTGAGTACTTCTACTTTTACTCAAGTACAAGATCTGAGTACTTCTACTTTTACTCAAGTACAATATCTGAGTACTTTACTTTTACTCAAGTACAGGATCTGAGTACTTCTACTTTTACTCAAGTACAAGATCTGAGTACTTCTACTTTCACTCAAGTACAAGATCTGAGTACTTCTACTTTTACTCAAGTACAAAATCTGAGTACTTTACTTTTACTCAAGTACAGGATCTGAGTACTTCTACTTTTACTCAAGTACAGGATCTGAGTACTTCTACTTTTACTTAAGTACAGGATCTGAGTACTTCTACTTTCACTCAAGTACAAGATCTGAGTTCTTCTACTTTTACTCAAGTACAAAATCTGAGTACTTTACTTTTACTCAAGTACAGGATCTGAGTACTTCTACTTTCACTCAAGTACAAGATCTGAGTACCCCCCGCCTCATTATCTCACAGCCTGTTTCCCTCTGTGTTTGCTTCAGGGCGGTTTGACGAGGTTCTGATCCGGCACCAGGTGAAGTATCTGGGTCTGATGGAGAATCTGAGGGTGAGGAGAGCCGGCTTCGCCTACAGGCGGCGCTACGAGGTCTTCCTCCAGAGGTACATGTATTATCTTAACCACTTAAGGTCAGGACACCCCAATCACACATAAAAAACACTTCTGGTTCACATCTTCGAATCGCACATTACAAAGACTGCAGAAAACTTGGGAAGGAAATCAGAAATACTTAAGATATATGAAAATATGATAAGTAAATATGTCCAAAGTACCTCTTTTTACCAGCAGGTGGCGGTCCCTCATTTAAAAAGGGAAAGCAGAACATGCATCTTAGTATTACAATGGCTCCCCTTTCTTCACAAACATACGATTAACCAATTGTAAAAGTCCCGACATATGTAAGTGTCTCCATTCATAACGGCCTATCAAATCCCACTCAGGCTAAACAAGCAGATTATAATTGAATGAACCCATAAAGCCTGTGTTTGTTTATAAATAGTCTTTATTGTGTTTTATGTAATCTAAGGATATGTAGGTCCAAAGCTGAGAGGGAGTCTCTGTGTTGTAGTTACTTGTATAATGTTATTTATATAAGTCTATTGACAGGACTTGTTTTATTGACTATTTTTCCATTGAATACAATCTATATGCCTCAATGATGACATTATGTTTATAGTCTCCAAGTTTAACAACACAGATAATATTTGGCTAGAATTTCTACCATAAGTCTGGGACGTTGAAATCTGCCCATGCCACTACTTTTTCTAACAGAAACTCTGGTGTGTGTGTGTGTGTGTGTGTGTTCAGGTATAAGTCCCTGTGTCCGGACACATGGCCGAGCTGGCAGGGGAAGCTTCGTGAAGGCGTGGCGACGCTGGTGAAACATCTGGGATACAAACCTGAGGAGTACAAAATGGGGAGGTAATACATTCAAGGGTTCAAGGCTTTTATTGTCATGTGTTCAGAGCTAACGTGTATTAAAATCTGAGGCCACAGGCTCCTCCCACAGAGCAACACAATAACACGGATAAATAGTGCAAGTAATACAAATAGAAAATAATTAGTGCAAGAAGAGTCTATATACAAGTAATTGGGATATGATATGATAATTTGTAAGTTGCATCCAGATGTTCTGATGGCCTGTGGGATGAGACTGTCTTTGAGTCTGCTGGTTTTAGACCTTTCATACCAGTCAAAAGCATCATGTAATGTTCAACCTTTTCCTTCTTAAACATGCATTTTGTTTCGTTGTATGCATCATTATCCCTGTGCTATCTTTTTGTCCCTGAGCTGCACTTTTAAAATGTTTTTAATTGTGGTTTTACTTTTAGATCCAAAATCTTCATCCGCTTCCCGAAGACGTTGTTTGCCACTGAAGACGCTCTGGAGACCAGGAAGCACAGTCTGGGTGAGAGACTCTAAACATGTATTACCTTTTAATTATTTGATCAACTCCTGCATCGACATGTAGAAAGGAGACATCCTGAACGACAACAAAACCAACAAGCCGTTTATTTTACAAACATTAAAAAAGGACGCAGATAAGAAACAAGGCAAGTTTATGTGTATTATTTTGATTATAACAGATTTCAGCAACAAGGCCATTTAAAAATGCTTTACACAAAACTTTAAAAGCATTATCGTGCAAAATAAAATGTAATCACATTAAAAAGAGTAATTAAAAAGCCTACAGAACAAAATAAAACAAGTTAAAATGTTACAGTCTAACCATACTTGCCAACCTTGAGACCTCAGAAATCGGGAGCATTTCAAAACCACCGCGGGGGGGGGGGGGAAGGGGGTGTTAGTGGATCGCCGGAGCTGTATTAGATTAACATCTACACATGCTTATTGTAGTGGTAAGTGCGCTGTCTTGCAGCCTGTAGCACCATCCTTGATGGAGCATATGTGTGGGCAGGACCCTCTCAGACTTTCAGTTGCGCGCGCTACTAAAGAGACGCGCTACCACGGAAACCAAACAATGGTGTAGCTGTATTAAAGTCCGAGTGGAAACAGTCCTGAGTAAATCTGATTTTGTCAGAAATCGGGAGAAATGCGGGAGAAATATGACCCCGGGAGGGCCATGAAATCGGGAGTCTCCCGCGAAAATCGGGAGGGTTGGCAAGTATGAGTCTAACGCACACGTGTCAAACCCAAGGCCCGGGGCCAAATCAGGGGCCTTGGTGGATTTCATTTCGGCCCGCAGGATAATTTCTAATCACCATTAGATCTGGCCCTCCGGTATATTGCACGCACACCTTCCCTCCATCCTGAGGGTCTCCTCCGCTCAGAGCCTGACCCCAAACATTGATGACCTTGCACCCAAGATGAGATGCCAAGTATCTGAACTAGCATCACAGAGCAGCACACTGAGTTCAATGGATGTTTCCTTCTGCACTTTCTCTCTCACGACAACAGGGCATGTTTGGTTTGTTCTTTGAGGGAATAGTTTTGTTGAAGCTGTTGTTGGCCTGTGGGAAAAATGTACTCATAAGAAATGACTCTGGAAAAGCTGCAGATAGAGCCATAAGAAATGAATGCAACTGATTATTTAATGTTGTTTTTATAGGCAATCATTGAAGCTTTGTTAGTTCCAGGTTTAATATGTGCAATAAGTTCATTTCAATAAGTTCTGCAATAAACATTGAACCAGTCCGGCCCTCCACTAGTACCCACTGTGTGATTGAGTTTGCCCCCCCTGGTCTAACGGGACAGCATGTCATAAATAACAATCATAAAAAGGTTATTAGATAAAAAATAATGACGACAAGTAGGAAAAAAAAGAATCCAAATTAAATAGAGGGTGTACTTTTTTTTTTATTTCTTATGATTTTGCTGGCAAAATAAGCAGAAAGTGTGATCTGCTTGGGTTTGAATGCTTTTCAGTTGATCTCTGCAGGATGCTTTTGGCATTGGTATGGCCACAGATTTAAACCGTGTGTCTCCTTCTCCCCTCAGCCACCAAGCTGCAGGCCGGATGGAGAGGATACAGCCAGAAGACCAAGTTCCAGAAGCTCAGAACCTCAGGTGAGGAGACTCCCCTTCCTTCAATGGGATTATTCACCTTTTGCTTTCCCGCTAATGTCCTGAGTTTAGAGTGTTTTTACCTGAGTTTAGAGTGTGTTTACCTGCCTTTAGAGTGTGTTTACCTGCCTTTAGAGTGTGTTTACCTGAGTTTAGAGTGTGTTTACCTGAGTTTAGAGTGTGTTTACCTGAGTTTAGAGTGTGTTTACCTGAGTTTAGAGTGTGTTTACCTCCTCATAGAGTGTGTTTACCTGCCTTTAGAGTGTGTTTACCTGAGTTTAGAGTGTGTTTACTGAGTTTAGAGTGTGTTACCTGAGTTTAGAGTGTGTTTACCTCCTCATAGAGTGTGTTTACCTGCCTTTAGAGTGTGTTTACCTGAGTTTAGAGTGTGTTTACCTGAGTTTAGAGTGTGTTTACCTGAGTTTAGAGTGTGTTTACCTGAGTTTAGAGTGTGTTTACCTCCTCATAGAGTGTGTTTACCTGCCTTTAGAGTGTGTTTACCTGAGTTTAGAGTGTGTTTACCTGAGTTTAGAGTGTGTTTACCTGAGTTTAGAGTGTGTTTACCTGAGTTTAGAGTGTGTTTACCTGCCTTTAGAGTGTGTTTACCTGCCTTTAGAGTGTGTTTACCTGAGTTTAGAGTGTGTTTACCTGAGTTTAGAGTGTGTTTACCTGAGTTTAGAGTGTGTTTACCTGAGTTTAGAGTGTGTTTACCTGAGTTTAGAGTGTGTTTTACCTGCCTTTAGAGTGTGTTTACCTGAGTTTAGAGTGTGTTTACCTGAGTTTAGAGTGTGTTTACCTGAGTTTAGAGTGTGTTTACCTGAGTTTAGAGTGTGTTTACCTGAGTTTAGAGTGTGTTTACCTGCCTTTAGAGTGTGTTTACCTGAGTTTAGAGTGTGTTTACTGAGTTTAGAGTGTGTTTACCTGAGTTTAGAGTGTGTTTACCTGCCTTTAGAGTGTGTTTACCTGCCTTTAGAGTGTGTTTACCTGAGTTTAGAGTGTGTTTACCTGCCTTTAGAGTGTGTTTACCTGAGTTTAGAGTGTGTTTACCTGCCTTTAGAGTGTGTTTACCTGCCTTTAGAGTGTGTTTACCTGCCTTTAGAGTGTGTTTACCTGAGTTTAGAGTGTGGTTTACCTGAGTTTAGAGTGTGTTTACCTGAGTTTAGAGTGTGTTTTACCTGCCTTTAGAGTGTGTTTACCTGCCTTTAGAGTGTGTTTACCTGAGTTTAGAGTGTGTTTACCTGAGTTTAGAGTGTGTTTACCTGAGTTTAGAGTGTGTTTACCTGCCTTTAGAGTGTGTTTACCTGAGTTTAGAGTGTGTTTACCTGCCTTTAGAGTGTGTTTACCTGAGTTTAGAGTGTGTTTACCTGCCTTTAGAGTGTGTTTACCTGAGTTTAGAGTGTGTTTACCTGCCTTTAGAGTGTGTTTACCTGAGTTTAGAGTGTGTTTACCTGAGTTTAGAGTGTGTTTACCTGCCTTTAGAGTGTGTTTACCTGAGTTTAGAGTGTGTTTACCTGAGTTTAGAGTGGTTTACCTGCTTTAGAGTGTGTTTACCTGCCTTTAGAGTGTGTTTACCTGAGTTTAGAGTGTGTTTACCTGACTTTAGAGTGTGTTTACCTGCCTTTAGAGTGTGTTTACCTGAGTTTAGAGTGTGTTTACCTGATTTAGAGTGTGTTTACCTGAGTTTAGAGTGTGTTTACCTGCCTTTAGAGTGTGTTTTACCTGAGTTTAGAGTGTGTTTACCTGAGTTTAGAGTGTGTTTACCTGAGTTTAGAGTGTGTTTACCTGAGTTTAGGAGTGTGTTTACCTGCCTTAGAGTGTGTTTACCTGAGTTTAGAGTGTGTTTACCTGAGTTTAGAGTGTGTTTACCTGAGTTTAGAGTGTGTTTACCTGAGTTTGAGAGTGTGTTTACCTGCGTTTAGAGTGTGTTACCTGAGTTTAGAGTGTGTTTACCTGCCTTTAGAGTGTGTTTACCGTGCATTTAGAGTGTGTTTACCTGAGTTTAGAGTGTGTTTACCTGCCTTTAGAGTGTGTTTACCTGAGTTTAGAGTGTGTTTACCTGCCTTTAGAGTGTGTTTACCTGCCTTTAGAGTGTGTTTACCTGCCTTTAGAGTGTGTTTACCTGAGTTTAGAGTGTGTTTACCTGCCTTTAGAGTGTGTTTACCTGAGTTTAGAGTGTGTTTACCTGCCTTTAGAGTGTGTTTACCTGAGTTTAGAGTGTGTTTACCTGAGTTTAGAGTGTGTTTACCTGAGTTTAGAGTGTGTTTACCTGAGTTTAGAGTGTGTTTACCTGAGTTTAGAGTGTGTTTACCTGAGTTTAGAGTGAGTTTAGAGTGTGTTTACCTGAGTTTAGAGTGTGTTTACCTGAGTTTAGAGTGTGTTTACCTGAGTTTAGAGTGTGTTTACCTGAGTTTAGAGTGTGTTTACCTGAGTTTAGAGTGAGTTTAGAGTGTGTTTACCTGAGTTTAGAGTGTGTTTACCTGAGTTTACCTGAGTTTAGAGTGTGTTTACCTGAGTTTAGAGTGAGTTTAGAGTGTGTTTACCTGAGTTTAGAGTGAGTTTTAGAGTGTGTTTACCTGATTTAGAGTGGTTAGAGTGTGTTACCTGAGTTTAGAGTGTGTTACCTGAGTTTAGAGTGTGTTTACCTGAGTTTAGATGGTTAGAGTGTGTTTACCTGAGTTTAGAGTGAGTTTAGAGTGTGTTTACCTGAGTTTTAGAGGTGAGTTTAGAGTGTGTTTACCTGAGTTTAGAGTGTGTTTACCTGAGTTTAGAGTGAGTTTAGAGTGTGTTTACCTGAGTTAGAGTGAGTTTAGAAGTGTGTTTACCTGAGTTTAGAGTGAGTTTAGAGTGTGTTTTACCTGAGTTTAGAGTGTGTTTACCTGAGTTTAGAGTGTGTTTACCTGAGTTTAGAGTGTGTTTACCTCATAGTGGTGGTTTACCTCATAGTCTGTGTTTACCTGAGTTTAGAGTGTGTTTACCTCATAGTGTGTTTACCTCATAGTGTGTGTTTACCTCCTGTAAGGTGTATTGTTAGTGTGTGTGTTGATGTTTGTGATGTGTGTACAGCTGTTAGGGTGCAGGCGTGGTGGAGAGGGATCCTGGCCCGGAGGAGAGCGCAGCGCCGCAGGCAGGCGGCTGATACCATCCGCAGGTAACCAGAAAGCAGACGTGTGTACGGAAGCCCTGAGAGGCCAATTGAGGACCAAGTAGTTTGATTTTATATGAACAAGTTTAGGCAAATACATGCAGAGTTGAGGGTGGATTACAAACATAGATTCAAGCCTAATTTATTTCAATTAATTGTTGATGCACTCATTTATATTTGAAGGGCAATCAAATTCATCAAAATCAAAACATGTGGATCAAAATACGTTTTTCTAGCAAAACTATTTTTCCACCTGTTCTTAAACTTTTATATCAAACCTGAAAACGGACATTTCTTTTAGTTTTAATTCCCTATGTCTTGCTATTCCGCCCTCAGGTTCGTCAAAGGCTTCATCTACCGCCACAGGGAGCGATGTCCAGAAAACGAGTATTTCCTGGATTACGTTCGTTACTCGTTCCTCATGAATCTGCGCAGAAACCTGCCCAAAAGCGTCCTGGAGAAGAGCTGGCCGGCTCCTCCTGCTGCTCTCTCTGATGTGAGGCACACACACACACACACACACACACACACACACACACACACACACACACACATACTCACACTCACACTCACACACACACACACACACACACACACACACGCACACTCACACACTCACACACTCACATACACACACCACATACACACACACACACACGCACTCACACGCACACACACACACGCACACTTGCACTCACACACACACACCACATACACACACACACTCACACGCACACACGCACTCACACGCATACACACGCACACTTGCACACACACACCACATACACACACACACACGCACTCACACGCACACACACACGCACACACACACCACACACACACACCATGCACACACACTCACATGCACACACACACACACACACACACACACACCACATACACACACACACGCACTCACACATGCACTCACACAGAGACAAACACACACACACACACACTTGCACTCGCACACACACACTCACAGGCCACACACACACACTCACACAGAGACACACACACACACACAGGCCACACACTCACACACACACACACACACTCACACTGTAATTGTTTAAAACCCTTCTAAAAAGTGTGTGTGTGTGTTCAGGCCTCAGAGCAGCTGCGTAAGCTGTGTATGCAGAACATGGTGTGGAGCTACTGCAAGAAGATCAACCCAGAGTGGAAGCACCAGGTGAGTCTCCTCCCAGCATGCACTCTGTTTTCTTTCTCCTGTGTGGGATGCAACATGAATGAAAGGGAGAAGGTTAGAAAAGAGTCAAAGGAACTATAATTCCAGGGGAAGACTAGGGGTAGAGGAAAGAGAGAATCTGCTGGGGGATATTTCCAAATATCTGCAACTCTGACTGCTTTTAAATCCAGGCTGAGGCCGTCGTTGTTGAAGCTCCTTGAATTACCTTTCCTCGTCTCTCTGAGCAGATGGAGCAGAAGATGATCGCCAGTGAACTCTTTAAAGACAAGAAGGACAACTATCCTCAGAGCGTTCCCAAACTCTTCGTCAGCACCAGACTCAGTGAGAGGCTTTCTTAAAACACACACACACTTCCTGTTTCAGAGTGTGTGTGTGAAGGACTTCATCATGTGTGTGTTTCTTTCTGTGCAGACGGAGAGGACCTCAACCCCAAAGTGCTTCAGGCTCTGGGCAGCGAGAAGATGAAGGTGAGTCGAGAGTAATAGAGAAATCTACATCAACATGTGTCCCCTCTTCTCCATGTCTCTTCTACATCAACATGTGTCCCCTCTTCTTCATGTCTCTTCTACATCAACATGTGTCCCCTCTTCTTGTCTCTTCTACATCAACATGTGTCCCCTCTTCTTCATGTCTCTTCTACATCAACATGTGTCCCCTCTTCTTCATGTCTCTTCTACATCAACATGTGTCCCCTCTTCTTCATGTCTCTTCTACATCAACATGTGTCCCCTCTTCTTCATGTCTCTTCTACATCAACATGTGTCCCCTCTTCTTCATGTCTCTTCTACATCAACATGTGTCCCCTCTTCTCCATGTCTCTTCTACATCAACATGTGTCCCCTCTTCTTCATGTCTCTTCTACATCAACATGTGTCCCCTCTTCTTCATGTCTCTTCTACATCAACATGTGTCCCCTCTTCTTCATGTCTCTTCTACATCAACATGTGTCCCCTCTTCTTCATGTCTCTTCTACATCAACATGTGTCCCCTCTTCTCCATGTCTCTTCTACATCAACATGTGTCCCCTCTTCTTCATGTCTCTTCTACATCAACATGTGTCCCTCTTCTTCATGTCTCTTCTACATCAACATGTGTCCCCTCTTCTTCATGTCTCTTCTACATCAACATGTGTCCCCTCTTCTTCATGTCTCTTCTCCATCAACATGTGTCTCCTCTCCTTCATGTCTCTTCTACATCAACATGTGTCCCCTCTTCTTCATGTCTCTTCTACATCAACATGTGTCCCCTCTTCTTCATGTCTCTTCTACATCAACATGTGTCCCCTCTTCTTCATGTCTCTTCTACATCAACATGTGTCCCCTCTTCTTCATGTCTCTTCTACATCAACATGTGTCCCCTCTTCTTCATGTCTCTTCTACATCAACATGTGTCCCCTCTTCTTCATGTCTCTTCTACATCAACATGTGTCCCCTCTGTGGAAAGAGACTCTGAAAGTTTCAGGAACAAAGATTCTCTCTCTTTTTGATCCATTTCTATAAAAACCTGTCTGAAAATTAGCTGATCAGATTTTGGCCACTTTATGATGTCATAACGATGTGTTGTCTTGTGTAACCATTAGCCAATCAGTAACCAAGGTAACCCCCCCCCCCCCTTATCACATGAATGTCCTCCTAGAGCTCCATTGAGTTCTTTGTAACCAAATGTCTCTCAGAGGGGCGTGGGGAGGGGCTCCTTATTTTCATCTAAAGTAACAGACAGAGAATCAGCACTTTGGAAACAGGGCTGAAACAGAGGGGATTATGGGTAATGCTGCAATGATCTGTTTGGTGTTTCAGCCAATCAGAGACAGGCTCTGGATATATCTGAGACCTGTGATGTATTGTTGATAAAGACCATAATAAGACCTTTAATCTCTCCGTCCTCAGTATGCGGTCCCCGTCACAAAGTACGACCGGAGAGGATACAAACCTCGACCCCGGCAGCTGCTGCTCACCTCAAACTGCGCCGTCATCGTGGAGGAAGGAAAGCTCAAACAACGCATCGAGTACGAAGCGCTGAAAGGTCAGAGGTCAACAAGCAGGGAGGGATTGGGGTTTAATGTGGAATTGGTTATTATACTAAAACTAAGACACAGAAACTAATTTAAAACAATATGATTTAATGAAAATGTTAACTGAAACGCTTTTCATGGTTGAAAACATGTTCAAATAACATTTAAATATGTAATTTAATATTTCACTTTTATCGGCTGTCTTTTTTTTCACTTTTTTCCACAATCGTTTTTTTCACCTTTTTTTTTACTGTCGTTTTTTTCACTTTTTTCGACTGTCGTTTTTTTTCACTTTTTCCGACTGTCGTTTTTTTCACTTTTTTCCACAATCGTTTTTTTCACCTTTTTTTTTACTGTCGTTTTTTTCACTTTTTTCGACTGTCGTTTTTTTCACTTTTTTCGACTGTCGTTTTTTTCACTTTTTTCGACTGTCGTTTTTTTCACTTTTTTCGACTGTCGTTTTTTTCACTTTTTCCGACTGTCGTTTTTTTCACTTTTTTCCACAATCGTTTTTTTCACCTTTTTTTTTACTGTCGTTTTTTTTCACTGTCGTATTTTTCATTTTTTTTTTCTGTCGTTTTTTTCCCTTTTTTCTACTGTGTCGTTTTTTTCTACTGTCTTCATTTTCACTTTTTCCGACAGTATGGGACCTTTTACTTTTTTTCACCTTTTGTGATGTCATCTTTTTCACTTTTTTTGACAATATTCTTTACAATCAAAAATCTTCCAATTTCTCAACTAATATAATCTTAATAAATGTTTTTTCACCCGCAGGTATCTCCGTCAGCTCCCTCAGTGACGGCGTGTTCGTTCTGCACGTGCCCAGTGAGGACAACAAGCAGAAGGTGAACAGAGAGGATATTATATCAATATTTATGAAGGTTTATTATCTGTTGTAGCTGTCTTTGACTGTGTGTGTGTGTGTGTGTGTGTGTGTGTGTGTGTGTGTGTGTGTGTGTGTGTGTGTGTGTGTGTGTGTGTGTGTGTGTGTGTGTGTGTGTGTGTGTGTGTGTGTGTGTGTGTGTGTGTGTGTGTGTGTGTGTGTGTGTGTGTGTGTGTGTGTGTGTGTGTGTGTGTGTGTGTGTGTGTGTGTGTGTGTGTGTGTGTGTGTGTGTGTGTGTGTGTTCCCAGGGAGACGTGGTTCTGCAGAGCGATCATGTGATCGAGACTTTGACCAAGATCGCGATCTGTTCGGACAAAATCAACAGCATCAACATCATCCAGGGCAGGTGAGACGCAGAGCAGGAACTCTTTAAAGTGGGAGATGCTTAAAGAGGCCCTACTTTACTTTGGGGGTTTTCCTAGTGTGTTTTACAGTATAGGTTTTGGTGCATGTAAATGGTCTGCAGAGGCTGACATCCCTGTGCTTAACACTTGCGCTCCTATTGGCTAGCGCTCCAACACATTGTACGTGATAGGCTAAGGGGCGGGACATCTCTAAGAGGTTGACTAATCACAACAGAGCCGGCCAGCTAACCAATCAGAGCAGACTGGCCTCTGGTTTCAGACAGAGGGTGAAAAGAGGTGCTGCAGCAAATAAAGAGCTTTTTGAACATTAAAGCATGGAGACATGTCCCAGTAGAGACTCTTTAAAGTAGAGACACTACATACTGATATACACCTGAACATCAGCAGGAGAGGACTCTTTAAAGTAGAGACACTACATACTGATATACACCTGAACATCAGCAGGAGAGGACTCTTTAAAGTAGAGACACTACATACTGATATACACCTGAACATCAGCAGGAGAGGACTCTTTAAAGTAGAGACACTACATACTGAAATACACCTGAACATCAGCAGGAGAGGACTCTTTAAAGTAGAGACACTACATACTGATATACACCTGAACATCAGCAGGAGAGGACTCTTTAAAGTAGAGACACTACATACTGATATACACCTGAACATCAGCAGGAGAGGACTCTTTAAAGTAGAGACACTACATACTGAAATACACCTGAACATCAGCAGGAGAGGACTCTTTAAAGTAGAGACACTACATACTGATATACACCTGAACATCAGCAGGAGAGGACTCTTTAAAGTAGAGACACTACATACTGAAATACACCTGAACATCAGCAGGAGAGGACTCTTTAAAGTAGAGACACTACATACTGATATACACCTGAACATCAGCAGGAGAGGACTCTTTAAAGTAGAGACACTACATACTGAAATACACCTGAACATCAGCAGGAGAGGACTCTTTAAAGTAGAGACACTACATACTGATATACACCTGAACATCAGCAGGAGAGGACTCTTTAAAGTAGAGACACTACATACTGAAATACACCTGAACATCAGCAGGAGAGGACTCTTTAAAGTAGAGACACTACATACTGATATACACCTGAACATCAACAGGAGAGGACTCTTTAAAGTAGAGACACTACATACTGAAATACACCTGAACATCAGCAGGAGAGGACTCTTTAAAGTAGAGACACTACATACTGATATACACCTGAACATCAGCAGGAGAGGACTCTTTAAAGTAGAGACACTACATACTGATATACACCTGAACATCAGCAGGAGAGGACTCTTTAAAGTAGAGACACTACATACTGAAATACACCTGAACATCAGCAGGAGAGGACTCTTTAAAGTAGAGACACTACATACTGATATACACCTGAACATCAGCAGGAGAGGACTCTTTAAAGTAGAGACACTACATACTGATATACACCTGAACATCAGCAGGAGAGGACTCTTTAAAGTAGAGACACTACATACTGATATACACCTGAACATCAGCAGGAGAGGACTCTTTAAAGTAGAGACACTATATACTGATATACACCTGAACATCAGCAGGAGAGGACTCTTTAAAGTAGAGACACTACATACTGATATACACCTGGACATCAGCAGGAGAGGACTCTTTAAAGTAGAGACACTACATACTGATATACACCTGAACATCAGCAGGAGAGGACTCTTTAAAGTAGAGACACTACATACTGATATACACCTGAACATCAGCAGGAGAGGACTCTTTAAAGTAGAGACACTACATACTGATATACACCTGAACATCAGCAGGAGAGGACTCTTTAAAGTAGAGACACTATATACTGATATACACCTGAACATCAGCAGGAGAGGACTCTTTAAAGTAGAGACACTACATACTGATATACACCTGAACATCAGCAGGAGAGGACTCTTTAAAGTAGAGACACTACATACTGATATACACCTGAACATCAGCAGGAGAGGACTCTTTAAAGTAGAGACACTACATACTGATATACACCTGAACATCAGCAGGAGAGGACTCTTTAAAGTAGAGACACTACATACTGATATACACCTGAACATCAGCAGGAGAGGACTCTTTAAAGTAGAGACACTACATACTGATATACACCTGAACATCAGCAGGAGAGGACTCTTTAAAGTAGAGACACTATATACTGATATACACCTGAACATCAGCAGGAGAGGACTCTTTAAAGTAGAGACACTACATACTGATATACACCTGAACATCAGCAGGAGAGGACTCTTTAAAGTAGAGACACTACATACTGATATACACCTGAACATCAGCAGGAGAGGACTCTTTAAAGTAGAGACACTACATACTGATATACACCTGAACATCAGCAGGAGAGGACTCTTTAAAGTAGAGACACTACATACTGATATACACCTGAACATCAGCAGGAGAGGACTCTTTAAAGTAGAGACACTACATACTGATATACACCTGAACATCAGCATGAGGTCAGTTTAGTAGAATTGGGCCCCTTTAATCTTTAACTTGTTGTAAAACTGCATTTGTTTCCGTAACGTTCACTGCAGAAATGAATCTCCACTCCTTCTCACTGCATCCTCTTCACCCACTAACCCTCTTCTTCTTCTTCTTCTTCTTCTTCTTCTTCTTCTTCTTCTTCTTCTTCTTCTTCTTCTTCTTCTTCTTCTTCTTCTTCTCCTTCTCTCAGTATAAAGTACAGCGTGGCTCAGGGGAAGGAGGGGATCATCGACTTCACGCCCGGATCAGAACTCCTGGTGGCCAAAGCCAAGAATGGACACCTGTCTGTGGTGAGTCTAAATGAATATCCTCCGTTAGAGCATTACCTAAGGCTCACCTCAGAAGTCCTTCTTAGTCTGAATTGATAACACCAGAGCTGGATCTGAAAACAATGTTCTGGGCTCTGAGTATTCAGGACTCAGAGGCTATGAGTTGTCGTAAAGACCTGATAAAGCACTTTATAGTACAGTCCATTTCCCAAATCAAAAAAATGTGAAATCTCTTGTGAAATAAACCAAAAACTGTTGAATGTTTGGCAGAAAGTATAAAATATCAGCACCAATAGCACGAAGCTGAATGAGTGGCAACATCTAATCAAATATTACATTCTTACATTTGATTTAATTTACAAAAGAAATGGTTTTGCTTCAATTGATAAAATGCAAACAATACAATTGGTAAATAGCTAATTCTGTGTTATCACTAATAATCACTATAAATAAAAATGTATAAAATCAATAATTTGACATGCCGTTTTTTTTTCTTTGGATCCAGACGGCTCCAAGACTGAACTCCAGATGATGACACACACACACACACACACACACACCCCCCTCCTCCAATCAGACGCCAGCTGTCACTACAGGTGGAATGTGCTTCCAATAACAGAAAAGACAAAAAAAATACAAATCCAGCAAACTAATTGATATATTTATGTTTATATATTATATTTTTGGGGCGTTAATACTGTTTGAATATTGTCTGATTTTATATACGAGGCCAAGGAATAACAAATATCGCGGTGCGTTTTTCTCGCACCGCGTGTTTAATGTGCTTTATCTTTGGGAACTTGACCAAGACAACAATGAGGGAAGGTGTCAGAATAAGAGGAGAAGTCGTCGATGAAAAC
Source organism: Pogonophryne albipinna (assembly GCA_028583405.1). Taxonomy (NCBI): domain Eukaryota; kingdom Metazoa; phylum Chordata; class Actinopteri; order Perciformes; family Artedidraconidae; genus Pogonophryne; species Pogonophryne albipinna. The sequence goes on from JAPTMU010000294.1 coordinate 137,241, forward strand.
CAGGGTTTGTTTCTTGCCTCAAATGAAACTTTATTTACTTTCAACTTTTCTAACGGGGGTTGTTTTTGAAGGTGGGCAGAGTAGAGGGTCTGGGACTGAAGGGATCCTTGTGTTTTGAATAAGAGATTCTGTGGGATTCACTACAAGAAACTGAAGAGTAAAAGCATGTGAGAGACGGCGAGAGGAAGGTGAACAGGAAGCTGAACGACGTGCCTTTCCTTCTTTTTTTTGACTAATTTATTCGATATTAACGGATGAAAACCATGACACTCAACGTGAGAATGAGTCGAGTTCAGTTTAGATTAAAACCCTGAATTTGTCCCCATGTCCTCCCTGCTTTGCCCCCCCCCCTCACCTGAGACTGAACTGCTCTGATGTTTTTACTTTAGATTCATATTCAATATCTTTCTCTGTATTTGAAAAGCATTTATTCCCAAAAGTGCGACTAAAAACTCAATTTAAAGCCATATTAAGTCGGGGATAGATGTGATATATTCTGATTTGAGCAGACAATCAATTATCATGATATTTTTTCACCAAATTAGTCAATATTGAAATACCAAAAACATTGTGATTTTTGATGATCTGTAATGTTGTTATTTTCTTATTTTATTTTAGGAAATCTGTGTTGTTATATAGACTAAATAAAGACAAAAAAACTTCATATTTGAGAGGCTGAAAACAGCATTTAGAGACATTTTCTTGCATGAAAAATGCAGCTCTAATGGCACATAAAAATATATTAAACTGTTCCTTTGATACCAGAAAATATAAATCATTCAGAGGATTTTCAGGGTAGAAAATGTCCTCGTTATGCAATACTAAAAATAGTAATAAAATATCATATTAAAATATTTCTACGCTATAAAAAGTTAAATATTTTAGTACAATGTTTCTACACTATAAAAAGTTAAATATTTTAGTACAATGTTTCTACACTATAAAAAGTTAAATATTTTAGTAAAATGTTTCTACACTATAAAAAGTTAAATATTTTAGTAAAATGTTTCTACACTGTAAAAAGTTAAAGAAATTATTCAAATACTTCCGCACCAAACATAGTAAAAGTAAAATCTGAAATACTTGTACACTAAAAATATCCCAGCAGTTCAGATGAAGGTCTCCTGCAGAACACTTCTCCGTCTAGCCTTGACTGATCCTCTTAAAGTTTCAAATTAAAAACTTTGAAGAGGAGCTCGAACATTTTGCCAAGTTGTTTTTTGTTCTCGACGACGTGCACGGCTCTGCACTCAAAAAGAACTAGCCAAAGATTTTTGATTTCTAGTGATTCTGTGTTGTATGATTTCTATGATATTATTATATTGTTGTTTTTCAGGAGGGAGATCTATATGTACAGTTTGTGTTATAAATGAGAGGAAAAGCTTCGATGCAAACGTGTTCCTGTGCCTTGTTTGATAAAGAAACGTTATGTGGAGTTATGAGATAAAGAAACTAAACATGCTCCTGTGTTTTGAATCACTGATGCACTCCTGACTTACTGTATGCACCAAACCAATGTATGATTATACAAACACACTAAAAGATGAGATACTAAAGATTTGAAAATAAATTGAAAAATTAAAATGTGTTGTTATTTTTTTCATGACACCTTTAACGTCTATATTTAACGATATGTACTGTAACGTCTACTACACTACATATCATAGGTAAACAACAACAACTATGTTTTGCCTGAAAAATAATAAGATTTGATCAATTGTTATGTTTTGTTATTATGGACGATTAGATTAAAAAAAAATCATAATTCAGATTTTTTTCATAATTCAGAAGTTTTTATTCATAATTCTGACTTTTTTTTCGTAAATCTGACATTTTTCACAATTGTGACTTTTTTTCATAATTCCCACTTTTTTCACAGAATTCTGACTTTTTCTCGGATGTTTGACTTTACTTCATATTTCTGACATTTTTCGTGGTTCAGACATTTTTCTGAATTCTGAAGTTTTTTCATAATTCCACCTTTTTTGTAACTTTTCATTCAGAGTTTTTTCCATTATTTTTGACTTTTTCTCAGATTTTTGACTTTTTTTCTTGATTCCGACTTCTGAAGTTTTTCATAATTCTGAAGTTTTTCATAATTCTGAAGTTTTTCATAATTCTTAAGTTTTTCATAATTTTGACTTTTTTTAGAATTCCGCTTTTAATTCTGACTTTTCTCTGATTTATGGCTTTTTTTTCATGATTCATATTTTTTTCGTAGTTCTGACGTTTTTCATAATTCTGAAGTCTTTTTCATAATTTTGCCACAAAATTCATATTTTTTCATAACTGACTTTTTTCTCTTATTTGTGACATCTTTCATAATTCTAAATTATTTTTGTTTTATTCTGACTTTTTCTGAATTTTGACCTTTTCGTAGTTCTGAAGCTTTTTGTAATTCAGACTTTTTCTCAGATTTGTCTTTTTTCTGAATTGCGACCTTTTTGGTAGTTTTCTGAATTCTTCTGAACTCTGACTTATTTTATGGAAGTCTTTTTTTTATTCTGACTATTTTTTTATTCTGACTTTGTTTAGAAAATGTTGACTTATTTGTTTGATTCTGACTTTTTCTGAATGACTCTTTTTCATAATTCTGACTTTTTTTTTATTCAGTTTTTTTTTTTTTATTATTCAGATTTTTTTCACAAAATTCCGACTTCTCAGATTTTCTTCTGAATTTCTTCTGAATTTTTTTCGTAGTTCTGAATTTTTCTCAAACAAAAAAATTAACTTGAGTTATGTCCAACACCTAAATGCAAGAAATACACATGCTTATAAGATGCAGTGTGTATTTCAGAGCCAGAGGTTCTGACTGCACGGTAGAGTCTGAAGAGCTCAACCCCAGACCCGTGTGTTCAGTTCAGAGAGAATTATCAACATGCTGCAGAACAAGATAGAATGATAACACCTCTATCAGCTGACGCCAACAGGGAGACACAACACTGAGAGCACAGCAGCCGAGGTTACAGGTGCGTGTGCTCAGTCAGGACAGAACTGAGACACTGGGTCAAAGTTATGGGCCTTGGAAAATACTTCCTGACATTTTTCATAATTCTGAAATGTTTCGTAGATCTGACATTTTTCTAAGGCCTTGTTTCTCTTGGATTATATCTTTTGGTTTTTTAGTGACATCAACTTCTCATTGGATAATTGTTGCTTTAAGAAGACTGCATTTTGAGTTGTACATTCATTCAGTTATATGTTGTGTTTGTGCTTTTGTTGGAGGCGTTTGAAAGTGTTTTTGTTAAATAAATCCTCTTTGAGATGCCAATCAAAGGAAATGTACACCTGCAGTTTGCTTAAAGCAGCCAGCAGGGGGCGCCCTCAGAGTAAAATACCTCTCTCTCGGTTTGTTTTGCTTCCTCTGAAAACCTCCCCTTTTCTTTCCAGGAATGTTCTGTCATGAAAGCAGCGGGAGAACAGTGTGGGAGACGGGACGATGCAAAGCCTGCAGGCAACATAATTAGGAGGAAAGCACAGAAAACAAGGAGGAAGGACTTTGATAGCAATTCACAGACTAGGGAGAACTTCTAATAACTTTGGTGCTCTTTGTGTTTCCCCCAAACATAAGAATATATCACTCTTTTAGTTTCCCCAAACATAAGAATATATCACTCTTTGTGTTTCCCCCAAACATAAGAATATATCACTCTTTGTGTTTTCCCCAAACATAAGAATATATCACTCTTTGTGTTTCCCCCAAACATAAGAATATATCACTCTTTGTGTTTCCCCCAAACATAAGAATATATCACTCTTTTAGTTTCCCCCAAACATAAGAATATATCACTCTTTTAGTTTCCCCCAAACATAAGAATATATCACTCTTTGTGTTTCCCCCAAACATAAGAATATATCACTCTTTTAGTTTCCCCAAACATAAGAATATATCACTCTTTGTGTTTCCCCCAAACATAAGAATATATCACTCTTTGTGTTTCCCCCAAACATAAGAATATATCACTCTTTGTGTTTCCCCCAAACATAAGAATATATCACTCTTTTAGTTTCCCCAAACATAAGAATATATCACTCTTTGTGTTTCCCCCAAACATAAGAATATATCACTCTTTGTGTTTCCCCCAAACATAAGAATATATCACTCTTTTAGTTTCCCCCAAACATAAGAATATATCACTCTTTTAGTTTCCCCCAAACATAAGAATATATCACTATTTGTGTTTTCCCCAAACATAAGAATATATCACTCTTTTAGTTTCCCCAAACATAAGAATATATCACTCTTTGTGTTTCCCCCAAACATAAGAATATATCACTCTTTGTGTTTTCCCCAAACATAAGAATATATCACTCTTTGTGTTTCCCCCAAACATAAGAATATATCACTCTTTGTGTTTCCCCCAAACATAAGAATATATCACTCTTTTAGTTTCCCCCAAACATAAGAATATATCACTCTTTTAGTTTCCCCCAAACATAAGAATATATCACTATTTGTGTTTTCCCCAAACATAAGAATATATCACTCTTTTAGTTTCCCCAAACATAAGAATATATCACTCTTTGTGTTTCCCCCAAACATAAGAATATATCACTCTTTGTGTTTTCCCCAAACATAAGAATATATCACTCTTTTAGTTTCCCCCAAACATAAGAATATATCACTCTTTGTGTTTCCCCCAAACATAAGAATATATCACTCTTTTAGTTTCCCCCAAACATAAGAATATATCACTCTTTGTGTTTCCCCCAAACATAAGAATATATCACTCTTTTAGTTTCCCCCAAACATAAGAATATATCACTCTTTTAGTTTTCCCCAAACATAAGAATATATCACTCTTTTAGTTTCCCCCAAACATAAGAATATATCACTCTTTGTGTTTCCCCCAAACATAAGAATATATCACTCTTTTAGTTTCCCCAAACATAAGAATATATCACTCTTTGTGTTTCCCCCAAACATAAGAATATATCACTCTTTGTGTTTCCCCCAAACATAAGAATATATCACTCTTTGTGTTTCCCCCAAACATAAGAATATATCACTCTTTTAGTTTCCCCAAACATAAGAATATATCACTCTTTGTGTTTCCCCCAAACATAAGAATATATCACTCTTTGTGTTTCCCCCAAACATAAGAATATATCACTCTTTTAGTTTCCCCCAAACATAAGAATATATCACTCTTTTAGTTTCCCCCAAACATAAGAATATATCACTATTTGTGTTTTCCCCAAACATAAGAATATATCACTCTTTTAGTTTCCCCCAAACATAAGAATATATCACTCTTTTAGTTTCCCCCAAACATAAGAATATATCACTCTTTGTGTTTTCCCCAAACATAAGAATATATCACTCTTTTAGTTTCCCCCAAACATAAGAATATATCACTCTTTGTGTTTTCCCCAAACATAAGAATATATCACTCTTTTAGTTTCCCCCAAACATAAGAATATATCACTCTTTGTGTTTCCCCCAAACATAAGAATATATCACTCTTTGTGTTTCCCCCAAACATAAGAATATATCACTCTTTGTGTTTCCCCCAAACATAAGAATATATCACTCTTTGTGTTTTCCCCAAACATAAGAATATATCACTCTTTTAGTTTCCCCCAAACATAAGAATATATCACTCTTTGTGTTTCCCCCAAACATAAGAATATATCACTCTTTGTGTTTCCCCCAAACATAAGAATATATCACTCTTTGTGTTTTCCCCAAACATAAGAATATATCACTCTTTTAGTTTCCCCCAAACATAAGAATATATCACTCTTTTAGTTTCCCCCAAACATAAGAATATATCACTCTTTTAGTTTTCCCCAAACATAAGAATATATCACTCTTTTAGTTTCCCCCAAACATAAGAATATATCACTCTTTTAGTTTTCCCCAAACATAAGAATATATCACTCTTTTAGTTTCCCCCAAACATAAGAATATATCACTTTTAAAACAGACGATCAAGTCTTTGATGGCTTTAGGACTAAATGTTCTGAAGGAGCTGCTGCAGCGAAGACACTGCAAAATGTTACTCAAGTAGAAGTACTCACATCTTGTACTTGAGTCAAAGTAGAAGTACTCACATCTTGTACTTGAGTAAAAGTAGAAGTACTCACATCTTGTGCTTGAGTAAAAGTAGAAGTACTCATATCTTGTACTTAAGTAAAAGTAGAAGTACTCACATCTTGTACTTGAGTAAAAGTAGAAGTACTCAGATCTTGTGCTTGAGTAAAAGTAGAAGTACTCACATCTTGTACTTGAGTAAAAGTAGAAGTACTCAGATCTTGTACTTGAGTAAAAGTAGAAGTACTCAGATCTTGTACTTGAGTAAAAGTAGAAGTACTCAGATCTTGTACTTGAGTAAAAGTAGAAGTACTCAGATCTTGTACTTGAGTAAAAGTAGAAGTACTCAGATCTTGTACTTGAGTTAAAGTAGAAGTACTCAGATCTTGTACTTGAGTTAAAGTAGAAGTACTCAGGTCTTGTACTTGAGTAAAAGTAGAAGTACTCAGATCTTGTACTTGAGTAAAAGTAGAAGTACTCAGATCTTGTTCTTGATTAAAAGTAGAAGTACTCAGATCTTGTTCTTGAGTAAAAGTAGAAGTACTCAGATCTTGTTCTTGAGTAAAAGTAGAAGTACTCAGATCTTGTACTTGAGTAAAAGTAGAAGTACTCAGATCTTGTTCTTGAGTAAAAGTAGAAGTACTCAGATCTTGTACTTGAGTCAAAGTAGAAGTACTCAGATCTTGTACTTGAGTAAAAGTAGAAGTACTCAGATCTTGTTCTTAAGTAAAAGTAGAAGTACTCAGATCTTGTACTTGAGTAAAAGTAGAAGTACTCAGATCTTGTACTTGAGTAAAAGTAGAAGTACTCAGATCTTGTTCTTGATTAAAAGTAGAAGTACTCAGATCTTGTACTTGAGTAAAAGTAGAAGTACTCAGATCTTGTACTTGAGTAAAAGTAGAAGTACTCAGATCTTGTACTTGAGTAAAAGTAGAAGTACTCACATATTGTACTTGAGTAAAAGGAGAAGTACTCAGGTCTTGTACTTGAGTAAAAGTAGAAGTACTCAGATCTTGTACTTGAGTAAAAGTAGAAGTACTCAGATCTTGTACTTGAGTAAAAGTAGAAGTACTCAGATCTTGTACTTGAGTTAAAGTAGAAGTACTCAGATCTTGTACTTGAGTTAAAGTAGAAGTACTCAGGTCTTGTACTTGAGTAAAAGTAGAAGTACTCAGATCTTGTACTTGAGTAAAAGTAGAAGTACTCAGATCTTGTTCTTGATTAAAAGTAGAAGTACTCAGATCTTGTACTTGAGTAAAAGTAGAAGTACTCAGATCTTGTTCTTGAGTAAAAGTAGAAGTACTCAGATCTTGTTCTTGAGTAAAAGTAGAAGTACTCAGATCTTGTACTTGAGTAAAAGTAGAAGTACTCAGATCTTGTTCTTGAGTAAAAGTAGAAGTACTCAGATCTTGTACTTGAGTCAAAGTAGAAGTACTCAGATCTTGTACTTGAGTAAAAGTAGAAGTACTCAGATCTTGTTCTTGAGTAAAAGTAGAAGTACTCAGATCTTGTACTTGAGTTAAAGTAGAAGTACTCAGATCTTGTACTTGAGTTAAAGTAGAAGTACTCAGGTCTTGTACTAGAGTAAAAGTAGAAGTACTCAGATCTTGTACTTGAGTAAAAGTAGAAGTACTCAGATCTTGTTCTTGATTAAAAGTAGAAGTACTCAGATCTTGTACTTGAGTAAAAGTAGAAGTACTCAGATCTTGTTCTTGAGTAAAAGTAGAAGTACTCAGATCTTGTTCTTGAGTAAAAGTAGAAGTACTCAGATCTTGTACTTGAGTAAAAGTAGAAGTACTCAGATCTTGTTCTTGAGTAAAAGTAGAAGTACTCAGATCTTGTACTTGAGTCAAAGTAGAAGTACTCAGATCTTGTACTTGAGTAAAAGTAGAAGTACTCAGATCTTGTTCTTGAGTAAAAGTAGAAGTACTCAGATCTTGTACTTGAGTAAAAGTAGAAGTACTCAGATCTTGTTCTTGAGTAAAAGTAGAAGTACTCAGATCTTGTACTTGAGTAAAAGTAGAAGTACTCAGATCTTGTTCTTGAGTAAAAGTAGAAGTACTCAGATCTTGTACTTGAGTCAAAGTAGAAGTACTCAGATCTTGTACTTGAGTAAAAGTAGAAGTACTCAGATCTTGTTCTTGAGTAAAAGTAGAAGTACTCAGGTCTTGTACTTGAGTAAAAGTAGAAGTACTCAGATCTTGTTCTTGAGTGAAAGTAGAAGTACTCAGATCTTGTACTTGAGTCAAAGTAGAAGTACTCAGATCTTGTACTTGAGTAAAAGTAGAAGTACTCAGATCTTGTACTTGAGTAAAAGTAGAAGTACCAGAGTGTAGGAATACTCTGTTACAGTAAAAGTCCTGCATTCAAAATGTTCCTCAAGTGAAAGTAGAAAAGTATTCTCATCAAAATATAGTGAAAGACAGTAAAAGTAGTCGTTGTGCAGATTGGTCCATTTCAGAATAATATATATGAAATGTTTTGAATAAAAATATATGACTAAATAAAATATAAAGAATGTGTTTTAATATTACATAATAAAATAATATATAAGTTACTTGTAAAATATAAGCAGTTTAACTACTATGTCCAATAGAGATAAAGATATGTATGTAAACACAAAAGCCCCTCTTTAATCCCACCACTCTCAGCTGTTCACCTGCTTCCCAACATTAACGAAGTATTGAGAAACAACACTCATGTAATATGTCCCTGCGCTCTGATTGGCTGCCGGTGGACTCTAGCTCAGCCGCGGACCAATGGGAGGGCTCCGTTGTTTGTGCTGCGCTGCTATAAAGCGGCAACAATGACGGGGAGACACAGTGATTCAAAGAGAGACTAACACACATCCTGAAACCACCATCTGATTCTCTCTGGTCTGTGTCTGTCGACGAGAGACATTTTAAGAGATTTAACTGAACAGGAGCAGCTTCATTCGTCTCTGCATTCAGGTATGTCTGCACCGAGGATGCTCCACACACACACACACACACACACACACACACGCTCACACACACGCTCACACTCACGCTCACAGGAGGAGAGGCTGACTCATAATAGTGGCGTTGCTCTGTCTGAAATGACAGATATCTGACCGGCTTTATTCTGAAACATTCTGGTTATCTCCCTCATCCTTCATCCTTCATCCACTGGGTTCAACTTGCACTGGTTTCCTCTTCCTCACCTCTTCCTCTCCTCTTCCTCTCCTCTTCCTCTCCTGCACAAACACACATATTTGTGATCAGATAACACCAGATGCTTCTCACAGTCATCCTCTTCCGTTTCCCCTTATCTTTGCACGGGCTGTTTCGGTGCATGAAAGAAGTTCTGATCTCATTCCTAAAAATAATTATACTTTTTTTTTGGAAAACCAGAATTAAACACCAGAGCAGATGTTTGTGTGTTTGTGTTTGTTGGTGTTGTTGTTGTCTCTGCTGCTGGTACTTTGTGTCTTTGTGCGTGATACCCCGTGTTGTTGATGCTGAACAGCTGAGCGCCTCTTAGTGAAAGTACCGAGAGAAATTGAGGGTACTTCCGGTTGAGTGCAGATACTCCCTTCAAAATAAAAGCATACACATTCATTCAGTAAAGTGCAGAAAATCATTCAGTTGTGTCCTTGATGTGTTATTAAGGGGTTTTCACTAAATATTACACTCAAATACGTCCCAACTTAAATATCATTCCTTTTTTAAAATACCATTAATACACATTAAGTTTGTCAGGGAATAATTCTGTATACACGTTTACCTTTCGCCCTCTGACACAGATGCTCCAACCTTGATCAGCCACTGTCTCCCTTAAGGAGGGGCTGCCCTAGCATGTTGTTGTTGTTACCAGTTTGTGACCGGGCAGCTCTCGGTCAGAGATAGTTATTGTTGTGGGACACCTGGAACACATCCTTCTCAGGGTGGAGATGACCTCGAGCCATAAGCGACAACAACTGTGATTCAGTGTCCTCAGCTGTTTAGTCTAACTATTGAAGAATGTTGATTACCCTTAGCGACACTAGTTAACACCTCATACCAGGCTTGGAATTTCGTCATTTTAGGGGCAAGGCCATTTGGCCTTTGGTGTTACACATTTTTTCAGGGCGCAAAGGCCACATGCCAGGGCACAAAGGCCAATGAGGGAAACCTTTGGATTTGGAGCTTGCAAATAAATAACTTCACTTTTTTATAAGAAAAACACACGAATGACATGGAAAACAAATCACTTTTTTAATATCAATAATGTCAAACATGATATCATCATATAGGCCTATGCCTCCTTAGTATTACCGTATATAAAATAAAATAATTTACTTTGAATAATTAGTGTTTGGTATGTTTTCCATCTACTACTTCTCCCATTCACAAATCAAAAATCAAATCAAAAAATCTAAAATTCTATTAATATGTAACAAATATATTCCATTTCAGAGCAGAAGAAACAGCCTTCAAGGGTCAAACTATGCACATACATCATTCAGCAGTGTGTGCGCGTGTGTGTGTGTGTGTGTGTGTGTGTGTGTGTGTGTGTGTGTGTGTGTGTGTGTGTGTGTGTGTGTGTGTGTGTGTGTGCTACGAGAGTCCCTTTAATCAACTCCTCACAGCTCTGGTCAGAAACTGGACAAAAGTTAAACATGTACAAACCACAGACTGTCATGGCGAATACAATCGCTGCTTTAATTCTGTCTTTAGGACGTTGTTGTGAGTGTGGACGGAGCAGCTACAGGTTAGTTTAGCCTGATTGATCCATTCAGAAAACACGCATTTTAAAAGGTTTCTCGCTTGCTGTCTTATCTGCAGACTTGTCAAAGCATTAATTCATGTTTTTTACTAACCGGTATCAGTATTTAGTTACTTCGGCATCATTTTGAAACGTGTATTACAATAAATCACGGTCAAATATGTTCATTTTGTCGCAGTTGGTTTCCACCACAGTATTTACATGGAAATAAGCCCCGCCCCCTCTCCAGCGCGTTCTGTTTGAGTGACAGGAGTAAACAGCTGACAGCCGAGGTGAAACTCCAGCGGTTAGAGCGATGAGAATATTCGCATCACGTCCGTTGTGAACGCAGCATAATGCAGTTCAGAAAACACTGTTCTGTCGCTTTTAAAGCAACTTTGAGATTTTAACAGTATCAGGGGCACACAGGCCATGGTGGCCGTAGGACGTACAATTATTTGTGGGGCATAACGGCCAGACCGTGGGGCTACGACGGCCATGGCCGTCGTAGCCCCTGCTAGAGCTCCAGCTCTCCTCGTGTCTCTCTGAGTCCTGACTCCATCAGAGCTCCAGCTCTCCTCGTGTCTCTGAGTCCTGACTCCATCAGAGCTCCAGCTCTCCTCGTGTCTCTCTGAGTCCTGACTCCATCAAAGCTCCAGCTCTCCTCGTGTCTCTCTGAGTCCTGACTCCATCAAAGCTCCAGCTCTCCTCGTGTCTCTCTGAGTCCTGACTCCATCAGAGCTCCAGCTCTCCTCGTGTCTCTCTGAGTCCTGACTCCATCAAAGCTCCAGCTCTCCTCGTGTCTCTCTGAGTCCTGACTCCATCAAAGCTCCAGCTCTCCTCGTGTCTCTCTGAGTCCTGACTCCATCAAAGCTCCAGCTCTCCTCGTGTCTCTCTGAGTCCTGACTCCATCAAAGCTCCAGCTCTCCTCGTGTCTCTCTGAGTCCTGACTCCATCAAAGCTCCAGCTCTCCTCGTGTCTCTCTGAGTCCTGACTCCATCAAAGCTCCAGCTCTCCTCGTGTCTCTCTGAGTCCTGACTCCATCAAAGCTCCAGCTCTCCTCGTGTCTCTCTGAGTCCTGACTCCATCAAAGCTCCAGCTCTCCTCGTGTCTCTCTGAGTCCTGACTCCATCAGAGCTCCAGCTCTCCATCGTGTCTCTCTGAGTCCTGACTCCATCAAAGCTCCAGCTCTCCATCGTGTCTCTCTGAGTCCTGACTCCATCAAAGCTCCAGCTCTCCTCGTGTCTCTCTGAGTCCTGACTCCATCAAAGCTCCAGCTCTCCTCGTGTCTCTCTGAGTCCTGACTCCATCAGAGCTCCAGCTCTCCTCGTGTCTCTCTGAGTCCTGACTCCATCAGAGCTCCAGCTCTCCTCGTGTCTCTGAGTCCTGACTCCATCAGAGCTCCAGCTCTCCTCGTGTCTCTCTGAGTCCTGACTCCATCAAAGCTCCAGCTCTCCTCGTGTCTCTCTGAGTCCTGACTCCATCAAAGCTCCTGCTCTCCATCGTGTCTCTCTGAGTCCTGACTCCATCAAAGCTCCAGCTCTCCTCGTGTCTCTCTGAGTCCTGACTCCATCAAAGCTCCTGCTCTCCATCGTGTCTCTCTGAGTCCTGACTCCATCAGAGCTCCAGCTCTCCTCGTGTCTCTCTGAGTCCTGACTCCATCAGAGCTCCAGCTCTCCTCGTGTCTCTCTGAGTCCTGACTCCATCAAAGCTCCAGCTCTCCTCGTGTCTCTCTGAGTCCTGACTCCATCAAAGCTCCAGCTCTCCTCGTGTCTCTCTGAGTCCTGACTCCATCAGAGCTCCAGCTCTCCTCGTGTCTCTCTGAGTCCTGACTCCATCAAAGCTCCAGCTCTCCTCGTGTCTCTCTGAGTCCTGACTCCATCAGAGCTCCAGCTCTCCTCGTGTCTCTCTGAGTCCTGACTCCATCAGAGCTCCAGCTCTCCTCGTGTCTCTCTGAGTCCTGACTCCATCAAAGCTCCAGCTCTCCATCGTGTCTCTCTGAGTCCTGACTCCATCAAAGCTCCAGCTCTCCTCGTGTCTCTCTGAGTCCTGACTCCATCAAAGCTCCAGCTCTCCTCGTCTCTCTGAGTCCTGACTCCATCAGAGCTCCAGCTCTCCTCGTGTCTCTCTGAGTCCTGACTCCATCAAAGCTCCAGCTCTCCTCGTGTCTCTCTGAGTCCTGACTCCATCAAAGCTCCAGCTCTCCTCGTGTCTCTCTGAGTCCTGACTCCATCAGAGCTCCAGCTCTCCTCGTGTCTCTCTGAGTCCTGACTCCATCAAAGCTCCAGCTCTCCTCGTGTCTCTCTGAGTCCTGACTCCATCAGAGCTCCAGCTCTCCTCGTGTCTCTCTGAGTCCTGACTCCATCAGAGCTCCAGCTCTCCTCGTGTCTCTCTGAGTCCTGACTCCATCAAAGCTCCAGCTCTCCTCGTGTCTCTCTGAGTCCTGACTCCATCAGAGCTCCAGCTCTCCTCGTGTCTCTCTGAGTCCTGACTCCATCAGAGCTCCAGCTCTCCTCGTGTCTCTCTGAGTCCTGACTCCATCAAAGCTCCAGCTCTCCTCGTGTCTCTCTGAGTCCTGACTCCATCAGAGCTCCAGCTCTCCTCGTGTCTCTCTGAGTCCTGACTCCATCAAAGCTCCAGCTCTCCTCGTGTCTCTCTGAGTCCTGACTCCATCAAAGCTCCAGCTCTCCTCGTGTCTCTCTGAGTCCTGACTCCATCAGAGCTCCAGCTCTCCTCGTGTCTCTCTGAGTCCTGACTCCATCAGAGCTCCAGCTCTCCTCGTGTCTCTCTGAGTCCTGACTCCATCAAAGCTCCAGCTCTCATCGTGTCTCTCTGAGTCCTGACTCCATCAAAGCTCCAGCTCTCCTCGTGTCTCTCTGAGTCCTGACTCCATCAGAGCTCCAGCTCTCCTCGTGTCTCTCTGAGTCCTGACTCCATCAAAGCTCCAGCTCTCCTCGTGTCTCTCTGAGTCCTGACTCCTATTGCTTCAGAAGTTTCCCCCACACATATATTTGTATAAAACATCAAACAACTGTTGCAGTGACAAAAACAAGGAAAAAAAACAAATAAACTCAAAAAACTATACTAACTATTCTTGTTTTAATGCAAATTGGCATTTTATATTAGAAAATGGCATTTTAAATTGTAAAGAATGCAAAATAAACCAAGTATTTACAACAAAAAACACAATTGTTCAAACCTGCATGAACATATCTCAAAAGTAGCGCCATACATTTGTATTTGGTTAAAGAAAAATATTTACTGAATTAAGCCTAAAAGCCTAGATTTGTTATTAAAAAAATCTTATGTTAATACATGTTATCCCTCACAAACTCCCATTCGCCAGACTTTTATTTTGAAACGTTAAACCGGAAGTGGGTGTTTTTATGGTGTGAAACCGGCCTCTGTGCAGCAGCAGCAGCAGCAGGAGGAGGAGGATGATTCCAGTCCAGTTCAGACCAGTTCCTGCTGCAAAATACTTCATCTTATTGTTCCCAGTGTACATTTTAAATATCAACATCTGAATGAAGTCTGCTCTGTGTTATCTCTTATCTCTTATTTCACATATCTGCCTCTCAGTGCTGAATGTCATCGAGTTCAGACACAACTTGGAAACACACTCACCTTCTATGCTATTACCTGCTTAACACACTGATAATACAACACAGTGATATATTGTATTATCAGTGTGTTATACAGACATATTACACACTGATAATACAACAACACAGTGATTGTATTATCAGTGTGTTATACAGACATATTACACACTGATAATACAACAACACAGTGATGTATTGTATTATCAGTGTGTTATACAGCCATATTACACACTGATAATACAACAACACAGTGTTTATTAATAGTATGAATGAAAGTCAGGTCCCTTTGTGAAATCTGGAACATCTGTACAGTTATATTGAACATTATTTCCATATTGAATATATTTTTAATAGAACTTTTTGATGATGTAACGTATTCACAAGGGTTTATACGCTTTTATACATTCAAAAATATATTTTATTAGTGTTATACAACTTAGTAGGACAGTCCCTTTTTGTTCAAGGTATGTCATTACTACCTGGAGGCTTTATAATACACTGAGAACAAGCCAGTTATTTATATAATACATTAAAGCCACGTAAGGTTTTTTGTGAAATCTGGATCAGAGTTTCCACCTTTAATACATTATTTTAATAATATTTTAATCTAATTGCTTTTTTATTCCTATTTAATCCTAATGTGTGTATTTTTGTGAATTGTTATCTTAAATTATCTTAAGTACTGGTGCGCTTCTTCCCAGTTAACATCAATAAGTATATAGATAATACAAAATAGAAATATTAATGTATGGATTTTATATGACAACCGAATCTCGCGCCGTACTGGTTCGAACCGGCTTGAGCTCGTGGTGCGTTCAAGTGCAGTTGGTTGTTTGTAAATACACCTTGTTTTTACCATAGCAGCTTAAACAAATATAAATTTGTATTGTTCTTAATTTGTGTGTATGTGTCTATGCATCAAAGAAAAAATAAAGCAGGTGTCATCATGCTTAGGTGTTTTTTAAATCAAATATAACCATTAAAAATCAGGTTTATTTTTCGTTACATAAAGCTTGAACGCATTCATCAGGAAACTTAATTCTGGCATTATACTCATGTCCTCTACTTCGCATATACATGTGAGAAACCTCACTAAAGTCTTTATTTTCTAACAGTAAAGACCTCTTTTCATTGTTTCCCCACAGTTCCTGAATGCAACACCAGCCTCACGTGTAGTTGCTGCACCTTATGTCACTAGCAACCAATAGGAGAAGAGCAGACGAAGTATCAAGCCAATCAGAAACTAGAGTGGGCGGGACTTATGAATATTAATAGGAGGGGTTAACGCTCCTCAGCTGTTTCTGTTGGTGTGTTTTCTTCATCCTCATCTGCAAGAACAAAGAAATGTGTGTAAAGCAGGAACAGAGAGTCATGAAAAACACATGAAGTCATAAGAAAGGAGGCAGAAAGAGATTTATTAGATAATATATGTAAATATGCAACTATTAGGTCTCTGGATTAGTAGTTTTTTAATGTTCTTACACAGTTTCGAGAATGTTTTACAGGATAGAAATAGACAGAAAGATTAAAAACAAGGAAAGCTGAGGTCTGTTCTGTAATTATGTTCATGCAGCATGGATGGATTAAACGCACAGGGGCCCCACTGAGACAGGAAATGATCAAAAGATTAAACAAATAACAAGAAAGAGACGCAGAACAGCTGCTAAAACACACAAAGAGACAACAAACAACTATGAACAAGGGCAAAAAGGCTGTAAAGTGACACTGCATGACTACAGAAAGAAACACGTTGACAACAAACAGACACACACAGAAAGACGCAAACAATTACACAGTTACTCATAAATGACCACAAATAGACACAAAAAATCACCTCAAGAAGAGACTAAATTAACACAAAAGACACAAAACGAAAACAAAAGGACCAAAAAATGCACAAAAAGCCACATCGTGAATCAAAGAGACAGAAAATAATCCCTAAAAGACAGAAAATGACGGCAAAACGAATATATAACGACCAACAGGAGACACAGTCATCACAAAATGACTCAAGTTCAACACAAAGAGAACCATTATAGTTAGAAATAGACATAATAATACAAATTCAAAGCGACCATGAAGTGTCCTCAAATACACAGCAGTCTGATCCTCATCTCATCTCATCTCCCTGTTTCTTGTCTTTCAGGCTGCAGCCTTCCCCCCCCCCTGACCCTCTCTCTCCATCTCCATCATGGCGCCCTCTCTGGCCACGGCGTTTTCTCGCCGCTGGTGGATGGCGGTGACGGCGGTTATTGAAAACCTTTTGTTCTCCGCCGTGCTGCTTGGCTGGGGCTCGCTGCTCATCATGCTCAAATCGGAGGGATTCTACTCGTACATGTGCAAGAAACCAGGTGAGTCACTTTTTAACTTTTACACATCCTGTAAGGGCTACTTTAAAGAGTCCTCTCCTGCTGATGTCCAGGTGTATATCAGTATGTAGTGTCTCTACTTTAAAGAGTCCTCTCCTGCTGATGTTCAGGTGTATATCAGTATGTAGTGTCTCTACTTTAAAGAGTCCTCTCCTGCTGATGTTCAGGTGTATATCAGTATGTAGTGTCTCTACTTTAAAGAGTCCTCTCCTGCTGATGTCCAGGTGTATATCAGTATGTAGTGTCTCTACTTTAAAGAGTCCTCTCCTGCTGATGTTCAGGTGTATATCAGTATGTAGTGTCTCTACTTTAAAGAGTCCTCTCCTGCTGATGTTCAGGTGTATATCAGTATGTAGTGTCTCTACTTTAAAGAGTCCTCTCCTGCTGATGTTCAGGTGTATATCAGTATGTAGTGTCTCTACTTTAAAGAGTCCTCTCCTGCTGATGTTCAGGTGTATATCAGTATGTAGTGTCTCTACTTTAAAGAGTCCTCTCCTGCTGATGTTCAGGTGTATATCAGTATGTAGTGTCTCTACTTTAAAGAGTCCTCTCCTGCTGATGTTCAGGTGTATATCAGTATGTAGTGTCTCTACTTTAAAGAGTCCTCTCCTGCTGATGTTCAGGTGTATATCAGTATGTAGTGTCTCTACTTTAAAGAGTCCTCTCCTGCTGATGTTCAGGTGTATATCAGTATGTAGTGTCTCTACTTTAAAGAGTCCTCTCCTGCTGATGTTCAGGTGCATTATGGAGATTTAGAGGACACACACCAACTACACAGGGATTCTCCCTCAATGACCTTTGAGAAACACACACACACACACACACACACACACACACACACACACACACACACACACACACACACACACACACACACACACACACACACACACACACACACACACACACACACACACACACACACACACACACACACACACACACACATACCATATATGCATCACTTCAGAGGACATTACATTGACTTACATGCATTTCCTGGAGACTAACCCTAACCAAGTCTTCACCCTAAAATTAATGATCCCCCTCATGGGGACCTCCATTTTGTCCCCATAAGGGAGGCGAGTCCCCACACGTGACTGTGTAAACAGATTTAGGTCCCCACAAGTATAGTAATGCTAGGGGCACACACACACACACACACACACACATACACATTGATGTCGATTGATCCATCAGGAGGGATTTTCTCATGGGAAACCATCGATATTTCAGCTGGCAACAAGCTTCAAAAGCACCACACACACACACACACACACACACACACACACACACACACACACACACACACACACACACACACACACACACACACACACACACACACACACACACACACACACACACACACACACACACACACACACACACACACACACACACTATTTTACCCTGATCAAAGGAAGCTGCTGCACTCTGTAGATCGTATTTAATTTGTTTCTATGACACAAAATCAAAGGAGGACGATGGTTTTTGTTGGCTGTTATCTTTCTGACTGTCCACTACTCGTTGCAGCTGCAGATTATTAAAGCATATACTTCTGGGTACCGTGTACATTTGACCTACGTATACACGTTTTATTTATACTATGAAATCTTGATTATATTCTAAATCTGCATAGTAACTAAGGTTCTTGAGTGAATGCAGTGAAGGAACAGTATCGTATTGTGGTGGAGAAGTAAACATTTAAATAGTGAATGCAATGTACCTATCAGTCTGAACATTAAACCTTGTATTAGTTTAATATTCTTCAGACGCTCAGTGGACACACATCGTGTAATCGACTTAATGAAAGCTGATTATAAATCCATGTTTTATTATAGCGTCTCCATCTGATCCAGGATTATGTTCAGGTTTATTTGATCATGACTCAGCTGTTTCCGCAGAGACCTGACCTCAGTGTGGAATCAGCAACAACATCTCAGAGGTGTTTGTTTAACACTAACAAACATGTGGCGTCTCACAGGGGAGCTTATTAACAGACTGATGTTACATCGGGACATTTTAGCGAAGACATTTGAGCTGAGCTGTGCTTTTATTGTGAAGCCTTGTTTGTCTGAATTTATGAAAATGAAGACTTTATTATGATTTGATGTGGTGTCAACATTAAAAGAAGTTTGAAAGCGGGGTCATTTGGTCGATATTTAAGCCGGTGTTCCACAAAATGTCACTTAAATTGGATAATTGTGCAAATTTCTGCAAAATGTTACCACTTCTGAAACAGTAAAGCTCTCCGATCATAACTAAGATGTATTGTACTTTTATAAAAATATACTTTTGTCATATTTTGGTTGGTCTTGCTGCAAAAGTGACAGAAAAACAGCAGAATAAACAACAGAAAAAACATACATACAACGATTAGTCGATTAATTGTGAAATAATTGGCAACAATTTCCATTATTAATGATTAAAGTCATATTTTTTTAATTAAAAAATGTCCTAAAATACTTTTTCTGGGCTCTCAAGTAAAGCGATTTGCAGCTTTTCTCTGTTTTAATGCATGGAAAGTAGAAATATTTGAAAATTTCTGCACAAAATGATCATTCCTGAAACAGTAGGGCCCCTCCAACATAACCCTGACATATTGTCCTTTTATAAAAACCCTCTTTTGGTTAAGTTGCTACAAAGGTGACAAAACGGCGTACAATTTGACTGTAATTTGCACGTCTTTCGCCTATTTTAGTGTGTTTCCCCATGGTTCAAACCCCTGCATACACCCCTCTATGTAGCTGGAAAGGGGGTCTTTCTGTGCTGTGTGGATATAGTAAAAAAGAGGGAAATTCAAAGTAAAAAAACGTACATTTGAAAGGATTTCCTCCTGATTTGTCTCACTGCTGACGCATCATATTATCTAGCATGATGCAGATTGACTCTCTTGTGTCTCGGAGACATTTAGGCCCCGTCCACACGGCGACGAAACGGGTGTTATAGTTCTTTATCGTATGGACGGTTCGTCCACACGAGGCCGTAACGTAACCGCGGAAACGGAGCCCTCAAACGATAACAATCCCAAAGTGGGAAGGTCTGCTCACGTAACGCTTGCGGCTCCTTGTGTACGCCCTAAACGACCATAGCCCCGCCTCTCCCCACCTCTCCTGCTAACCCTCGCGTCATTGCTGATGCGTTTCGCAAACAACAACAACAATGGCGGATCACAGGGTTGCGTTCGTGCTCCAGACGCTACTGATCATGATACAGGTGCTAGTGCAACATCTACAGCTCCTCGACCACAACCATCAGCAACAAGTGGACATGGAGAACTACATGAACTACATGTTGCTAAATCCACCGCGGAGAATAACCAGAAGGGCAACCATGGCAACCATGCTCGGGGGTCTTATTCGCTGCTTTTGGTGTATTTTGTGGCGGAAGTACAGCGCCACTTTCAGGCTCGGCATATGTACTACAGCGTCTCCAGCGGTCTCGTGTTGACGGACACGTTTCTTGAGCCGATTCCGTGTGAACGGAAGACTTTTTTTATATCGACCTCGGTTCGTTTTCGTCGTTTTCGTCTCCGTGTGGACGGGGCCTTAAATTCTCCTGCTGATGTTCAGGTGTATATCAGTATGTAGTGTCTCTACTTTAAAGAGTCCTCTCCTGCAGATGTTCAGGTGTATATCAGTATGTAGTGTCTCTACTTTAAAGAGTCCTCTCCTGCTGATGTCCAGGTGTATATCAGTATGTAGTGTCTCTACTTTAAAGAGTCCTCTCCTGCTGATGTTCAGGTGTATATCAGTATGTAGTGTCTCTACTTTAAAGAGTCCTCTCCTGCTGATGTTCAGGTGTATATCAGTATGTAGTGTCTCTACTTTAAAGAGTCCTCTCCTGCTGATGTTCAGGTGTATATCAGTATGTAGTGTCTCTACTTTAAAGAGTCCTCTCCTGCTGATGTTCAGGTGTATATCAGTATGTAGTGTCTCTACTTTAAAGAGTCCTCTCCTGCTGATGTTCAGGTGTATATCAGTATGTAGTGTCTCTACTTTAAAGAGTCCTCTCCTGATGATGTTCAGGTGTATATCAGTATGTAGTGTCTCTACTTTAAAGAGTCCTCTCCTGCTGATGTTCAGGTGTATATCAGTATGTAGTGTCTCTACTTTAAAGAGTCCTCTCCTGCTGATGTTCAGGTGTATATCAGTATGTAGTGTCTCTACTTTAAAGAGTCCTCTCCTGCTGATGTTCAGGTGTATATCAGTATGTAGAGTCTCTATTTTAAAGAGTCCTCTCCTGTTGATGTTCAGGTGTATATCAGTATGTAGTGTCTCTACTTTAAAGAGTCCTCTCCTGCTGATGTTCAGGTGTATATCAGTATGTAGTGTCTCTACTTTAAAGAGTCCTCTTCTGCTGATGTTCAGGTGTATATCAGTATGTAGTGTCTCTACTTTAAAGAGTCCTCTCCTGCTGATGTTCAGGTGTATATCAGTATGTAGTGTCTCTACTTTAAAGAGTCCTCTCCTGCTGATGTTCAGGTGTATATCAGTATGTAGTGTCTCTACTTTAAAGAGTCCTCTCCTGCTGATGTTCAGGTGTATATCAGTATGTAGCGTCTCTACTTTAAAGAGTCCTCTCCTGATGATGTTCAGGTGTATATCAGTATGTAGCGTCTCTACTTTAAAGAGTCCTCTCCTGCTGATGTTCAGGTGTATATCAGTATGTAGTGTCTCTACTTTAAAGAGTCCTCTCCTGCTGATGTCCAGGTGTATATCAGTATGTAGTGTATCTACTTTAAAGAGTCCTCTCCTGCTGATGTTCAGGTGTATATCAGTATGTAGAGTCTCTACTTTAAAGAGTCCTCTCCTGCTGATGTTCAGGTGTATATCAGTATGTAGTGTCTCTACTTTAAAGAGTCCTCTCCTGCTGATGTTCAGGTGTATATCAGTATGTAGTGTCTCTACTTTAAAGAGTCCTCTCCTGCTGATGTCCAGGTGTCTATCAGTATGTAGTGTCTCTACTTTAAAGAGTCCTCTCCTGCTGATGTTCAGGTGTATATCAGTATGTAGTGTCTCTACTTTAAAGAGTCCTCTCCTGCTGATGTTCAGGTGTATATCAGTATGTAGTGTCTCTACTTTAAAGAGTCCTCTCCTGCTGATGTTCAGGTGTATATCAGTATGTAGTGTCTCTACTTTAAAGAGTCCTCTCCTGCTGATGTTCAGGTGTATATCAGTATGTAGCGTCTCTACTTTAAAGAGTCCTCTCCTGCTGATGTTCAGGTGTATATCAGTATGTAGTGTCTCTACTTTAAAGAGTCCTCTCCTGATGATGTTCAGGTGTATATCAGTATGTAGCGTCTCTACTTTAAAGAGTCCTCTCCTGCTGATGTTCAGGTGTATATCAGTATGTAGCGTCTCTACTTTAAAGAGTCCTCTCCTGATGATGATTGGGTGTATATCAGTATGTAGTGTCTCTACTTTAAAGAGTCCTCTCCTGCTGATGTTCAGGTGTATATCAGTATGTAGTGTCTCTACTTCATAGAGTCCTCTCCTGCTGATGTTCAGGTGTATATCAGTATGTAGCGTCTCTACTTTAAAGAGTCCTCTCCTGATGATGATTGGGTGAGACAAAACAAAAAACATAATAAACCCCATAGCGCTTTCCTTGTCCTCAAAGACGCTTTACATAAAATAAATGTCTCCCAGACTTACAACCTTTTCTTTGAAGTGTACTCTGGAGGACTTCCCCTTTAGCAGCTCGTGTCCCAATGCTTAAATCACGCTGAGTCAGATTTCCAGCTGCACTTTCTGAACTCTCCCCACATTTTGCCCGAGGAAAGTGAACACAGAGCCAGACTTCGTCGAGGAATATAGCCGCCAACACTCCCGGAGAGTTCCTGAAGCCAGCCTGCGGTGAACTGTTACATCAACTACCTTCAGGCTCAACATGTAGAGAATTCTTCACCCGCACAAGTCCAGCAATTACTCACCCCATTACACCTTTAGCTCTCGAGGAAAACGATGATTTTCTAACATGTTTCCACCCTGAACAAAGAGGGGAAACAGGGAGAAGTCAGCAAGCAGCACAACTGTATGAAGACAGCTGTTTCAAAACTCACAAACAAATGCATTTTTAGTGAATTTGCACTATTTAAAGACTCAATGTGTTTTAATTACATTACATTACATTACATTTAGCTGACGCTTTTATCCAAAGCGACTTACAATAAGTGCGTTCGACCAACAAAATAGAAACTTGAAGAAAACAGAATCATAAAGTACATCAGGCTTCATAGAGCAAAAACATTTCAAGTGCTACTCAACTGGCTTTAGGTAAGCCAGCTCTTTATTAGTATATAAGTGCTTTGTTAATAGTTCTATTGCTCGAAGTGGAGTCGAAAGAGATGAGTTTTCAGTCTGTGCCGGAAGGTGTGTAAGCTATCTGCTGTCCTGATGTCAATGGGGAGCTCATTCCACCATCTTGGAGCCAGGATAGCAAACCCACGTGTTTTTGCTGATGGGAACTTGGGTCCCCTTGGCAGCGAGGGAGCAGCGAGCCGTTTGGATGATGCAGAGCGGAGTGCACGTGCTGGGGTGTACGGTTTAACCATGTCCTTTTAAATTGAGTTTCATGTCAAAGGCATGGGTTTTTTGAAGTAGTGAGCATAGGGTTAGATACATTGTATGAGAGACTTGGATTATATTGGAATTAGGGCTGCTTGATTATGGCAAGAATCATAATCTCGATTATTTGGGTCAATAATTGAGATCACGATTATTAAAAACGATTATCCATTTACTTTGAAAACATCAATTTCTTGAAAAAAAGAAATGTGTAGTATGTTTTTAACAGTTGATTACCCTGAACTTTAAGTATAATTCAATTGAAAAATCGTTTTATTTCGATTATGTTGCTTTCATAATCATTGCAAGCCAAAATCGTAATTGCGATTAAAATACGATTAATTGAGCAGCCCTAATTGGAATTAGGTTTTGTTTAGGACGCGTTTTGTCATTTTTCCCTTTGAGATTAAGAACGTCTTTTTACATAATGGACAGAAGGAACTTTATGGAGGAGTTTATGCAAAGCAGCAGGAGGAAAACTAACATGGGAATAATTCTGTATACATGTTTACCTTTCGCCCTCTGACACAGATGCTCCAACCGTGAGCAGCCGCTATCTCCCTTAAGGAGGGGCTGCCCTAGCATCTGTCAGAGATAGTTACTGTTGTGGGACAACTGGAACACATCCTTCTCGAGGTGGAGATGACCCCGAGCCATAAGAGACAACAAATGTGATTCAGTGTCCTCAGCTGTTTAGTCTATTGAAGAATGTTGATTATTACACTCTCTAGTTCAAACCTGGAGCTACAGGAGGGCTCTTCAGAATTGATTCTGGCATCTCAACCGTGTGGTCGATCGTGGCTCGTGACATGTTTTGTGAATTCTTCGGCCGAAGCTCCAAATAAACCGTCAGTGTTTGCCATCAAAGCTCCAGCTCTCCATCGTGTCTCTCTTTGAGTCCTGACTCCTATTGCTTCAGAAGTTTCCCCCACAATAGACAAACACAACATACAAACTGTGGGGGAAACCTCTGTGTAGCAAGGCAGTGGGAGTCACCGACTCAAAGGGAGACACGGGGAGAGCTGGAGCTCTGATGGCAAACACTGATGGTTTATTTGGGAGCTTCTGCCGGAGAATTCACAAAACAAGTCCAAGAGCCAGAGGTTCTGACTTCACGGTAGAGTTGCCACGTCAACTCTGAAGAGCTCTACCCCAGACTCATGTATTGTTAGTGTATTCTAGAACCCTGAAGGCAGGAGAGACTGAAAAGAGTCAAGGGAAGCTTATAAAAGTTAACAGCATTTAATTACACAAAAGATGCGGTGGTGTACAAAATGAAATGTGCGAGTGGAGGCGCTCTCCTCATCCGACCGGTCAGTCCAGGTCAGCAGGTAGAAGAGGTCAATTCTTGGCTTGCTCTTCCTGTTGTCATCTGAGGTCTTCTCCTATTGGCCGGCGTTGTCGGGGGCGGGTCCAATGCAATTCCTGCCTTTTTTCTGTTGTTAAATTACATCATTCTGGTGTCTGTGGTTATTTAAACATTCCCTAATAAACGTTATTCAGCGGTAATAAATGAGTGCTAAACCCAGTGTGCTCGGTGTACAACATCACATTTCATTTCACCTTTGATTCACGGTTTGAAAATGCAGCATTTCGCCACATGCTAATGCTAACCGGAAGTGAAGAATTTTCAGAATAAATGTATTAAAGGGGGGGTAGGTAAGTTTCAGAAACCGGCTCGAGTGCACTAAAATTTGAAAGTACACAGCCGAAAAGAATCCGCCCCTTCCTTCAGACTTCCTTACAGAGCACCTCCTCCAACACACATGAACGCGCACATGACTTAGGTTGGCTATATAGTTCAGGGGAATTGTAAACCATACAAAACCTGTCCAAGAGAAAAAGAGCGACCACGGCGTCAGATTTCAACTCGGTGTGTATGGGGGTTATTCCCTATCTTTATTCAAGAGCGTGGTATTTACATTTGAGAGCATACTTTATTGATTTCCTTCACTCAAACCCTGTCATCGCACCAAAGACAAACCAAAGAGTAACCGCCCTTACGGGACGCTGTAATAAGTAAAACGAACGCACCCGCAAGGACACCTGGCCTCCTATTGGTTGAGGGATTTTGACAGGATTGTTGCACAAAAGTTTCGAGCGCGCAGAGAATAAATCTGAGAGCAGAAAAAATCCGTAAGCAGCAATATATCTGAGTGCAAGCGTACAGTTTGAGCAGAAGCAAATCTAAGTGCAAGCAGGCACTATTTGAGTGCGAGGACAGGGTTTGAGGGAAATAAATACATAAAGTATGCTCTCAAATTTAAATACCACGCTCTTGAATAAAGATAGGGAATAACCCCCATAGGTGTGTTGCATCAGTTGTCGCCATCGTTGAAAAGCAACTCCGATATTGACTCTGGTTTGAATTCTCCTAGTTTCCACTTTGTTTTTGTTCCTAATTTGCTCCGTTACATTATTTATTTTGCCACCAGTAGACGATGTTGAACCTAACTCTGCCATGGTGAAAGTGGCCGCCTGTTGCTGGCGAGTCATTGAAGTACTGCTGCAATGCACGCCCAATGACGGCACGCCCAATGAGGGCACGAGATACATTTGTGCGTGCACGAGATGGAAGGCTGACAGACAGGACGGCAATCCAATCCGGCCGGCTAAATGGATTGGTCGTACTTTTTACAGTATTACGGCTTCAACAGATGACATTTTTTTATGGATTTTTTGTCAAAGCACTTAAGATATGCATTGCTATCGGGATGTTAAGAGCATTCCATGGAATATAACAAAAAGTGTATCTCGAGCCGGTTTCTCAAACTTACCTACCCCCCCTTTAAGTTAGTGAACTTCAGGTTTTTCAGAATAAAACTGATTTAAATTAAATAGTGTATTTAATTCAAATTACGCCATATCAACAGTGATTTTAATTTCTAACAGTATTTAGTTCAGAGAGAATAATCAACATGCTGCATAACAAGATAGCATGATAACACCTCTATCAGCTGACGCCAACAGGGAGACACAACACTGAGAGCACAGCAGCCGAGGTTACAGGTGCGTGTGCTCAGTCAGGACAGTTTGAACTGATACACTGGGTCAAAGTTATGGGCCTTGGAAAATACTTCCCCAACTCAAACTTACATTATACGAGTGTGTACAAGTGATGCCGTTTTTAAATATGTAAATGCAACGAGGCACAGTGTGAGAACAAAACAGAGTAGAGCCCAGTTAAGAAAAGAGAAACTAAAGACATGTAAACGGTGACGGTGTTGCTGCATGAGGCTCATCATACATCTAACCACATGGAACAATGAGTGTGTGTGTGTGTGTGTGTGTGTGCGTGTGTGTGTGTGTGTGCAAATGTAGTCCTGCACGCACACATTGAGTTTACTCTGCATGTACTGTACATCTCAGGAAGGTGAAACATCTGCTGTGAGTTTCCTGCACAGAGTTTCTGTCGAGTGTCAGCGAACGCTCTCTAACGGTGAGGCTGTGGTTAGTGTGTGTGTGTGTGTGTGTGTGTGTGTGTGTGTGTGTGTGTGTGTGTGTGTGTGTGTGTGTGTGTGTGTGTGTGTGTGTGTGTGTGTGTGTGTGTGTGTGTGTGTGTGTGTGTGTGTGTGTGTGTGTGTGTGACAGTGGAAAGAGAAAGCTGTGCATTCCTGTGTGTAACTTATCACCTCTCCCCCTCATGCATGTCACCACGTTGACATTGTTCATGGTCTCTGCAGATAAAACATGTTCTGTCTCTGTTTGCTTTGTCACTAGAAAACGAGTTTCTGGTGTTTTGATGTAAACACAAAGTACGTCAGTCCTCCTCCTCTTCTTCTTGAGTGTGTGTTCGCTCGTTGCAACATGGTGTGTTTCATTATGGATGAGGCTGATAACACTTAGTCGATTCACTAAATAGGGTTGCTATCTTCAAAATGATGCCTTGCAAGAAGATACATACTTAAACAGCGCTTTATCAGGCCTGTTCGATGTGGATGTAATGTTAAGGATTTCAAATTGAAACAAGATAAATACTGATTGCAATTATGTAGAAACCCAAATGCATAACCTGAGACAAAAGCTAGCATGTGATGATGCTAAACCTGCACAAATAAACACATTTCTTGCAACATTTGTAATCATTTATTTTCTGAATTCTCTGTGTCTTCAAAGAAACTTCTGCACAAGATAAATGCTGAGACTATCCGCCCTTATTATTCCTCTAAAACAACAATATAATAATAATCTTTATATGTATTGCACCTTTCATACAAGAAATGCACTCCACTAGAAATCTCTTCAAATACTCTCACATTGATATCACACAGAATACAGTTACCAGTAAAAGAACATTGAATATACAAATATACATTTAGATCAAAGGAACGATGATAAGATTGTGTATTAAAAGGAGGATTTGTAGCAAAAACAGTTTGTAAAAATCCAGTTATTGAATGAATGAAGTTGTTTATAAAACCACATTATTTCCTATTCTTGTTTTATTTATTTGCAAGTGTTACATGTTTAAAACAAATAAGAAAAACACATCTCCAGGTGAAAGAAAGGACACGTTTAAAGCCAAGGAAACAAAGCTTCCTGTGAGGTGTGTCTGTTGACTTTGTCTGTATGCATAGGCGAGGCTTTAGGAGTTAAACGTACACACAGCTTGTATGCGGTTGTCAGGCAGGAGAAACACCTCTGTGTTCACCTCGGGCTCTTTCCCTTATCGATGCTGCTTTCATCTGATGAGCCGGCAGGCGAGGAACGCTCTGATCAGTCAGCATTTCATATATCTAGAAAACTAGAGAGCGCTCAATCTCCAAATCGAGAGAGAGGTTTGATCACTTGGTGAAAGCTGAAACTAAACTGCATTTTCTTTGAGTTTGAGCCAAGACACAGTTTCTATACATTGTCATTTATGCACAGAAGGTCACTCAGACTTTCACCCAGGAGGCCGCTGTTCGTGTCCTTAGTGAAACCACGACTGATAAACTTCTGTATTCAGGCGATGTCAAATCAAGACCTTTTTCTGAACCTATAACCAAGAAGCTGCGTGTGATTTAGAGAATACTGTATGCATGTGATGAGGGGAAGTGACTTGTGTGGCTGGCATTGGTGTCACTTTGTTTTGGAAAGTGGTGGAGGACACTTCTTTCAGATACAAATGAACCTGTATTGCGCGCAACCCTTTTTTCTGTACATTCAGGAAGCCAATAATCAACGTCTTTCTTTAGGAGACCTGCTGACCCCTGTTCTCCACGGTGACACACATACCTGAACATATATTGTGAAAAGGGGTTCCTGGGAAGATGTGACAATATTTACTTCAAGCAAAACAACATTAGCTGCTTTTTTACATTTTCTATTTAAAGTTTACTAACGTGTCCAAAGTGCACATCTTGGGTCTCCAGAAATAAGACAAACTGTTCTCAAGATGTAAACAACAATAACCCAGTGTTCTTGTTTATCACATTTCTTTCTGCACGCTATGTTTCAGAACATTTATAACAAGTTATACTTTAAAAAAATAAGTGGTGGGGACAAAATTGGCCATTTCATCTGTGGTGGCTGCACACTTATGTAAATATATTTAAAGGTCCCGTGTCACGGACATTTCTACTGATCATAGCTCCATCGTTGAGGTCTACTAGAATAGATGTACATTGTTCAATGTTCCAAACTCACATTGGTTTCTCACAGCATCTCTGTATAGTCTGTGTATTCACTCTGTGTCCTACACGGCTTGTTGGAGCTCCTGCCCCCCCCCCCCCCCTCCTGTGAGCCCACTGTGCTCTGATTGGTCAGCTCGCCCACTCTGTTCTGATGAGTCCACCACCGTTACAGCGGAACATCAGTGATTATGTGTCTGACCCTGTTGCTGCTACAAACGCCTGCATTTCCCCAAGGGGATAAATAAACTTAAAAATTCACCCTCACACTTTCTTTAATAAATAATGAAATACAAGAAATCGACTGACATGATCACTTGTATTAAAGTACAGTTAGTGCAGATACATCATGGTAGAGATAATAATGGTGTCTATGGATGATCTTTTTCTAACCTCTTAATCTCAGACTTCACTTCATGCGGCCCCGCAAGAGCTTGCAAAGAATATAATATGTTTATTATACGGTTACATGCCGCTTTACAGCAGCACGTTGCCCAGAAACTACATGTCCCACAATGCATCTCATTTTGTGACATGCACACTGTAGTTAATTATGAAGTTATTCCCCTATCCGATAATAATCCAATGCAGAGGCAATTATGTAATATAATACATTATTGTATATACATTATGTACATTTAAATATTATTAATGTTAAAACCGGCCCTTTGAGTGCAACCATAATGCTAACGATGAAATTGAGTTTGACACCCCTGCAGTAAATCCTCCCTAGAGCCCATTGACTTGCATCAACACCTTCTGCTTTGACCTTAAACCGAGCCAGGAGACATATTTTGGGAATCGTTGGTGTGTTTATCAGAAACAGCCGACTGTTGACAACTCGCCCCAGGAGTTAAACTGACTAAGTCTTTTATCACTCCCTCCCCTCCTTCCTTAAGACATTTAACAACTGCTGAGTCTGTCTCTATTGTCCTGCGGGCAGTTTGACCCGAATCAAGTCTCTGTATTGAGTTGTTTTTCCTTCTTCAGCTCTCTGCTTTCTCCACCAGTTCATACCGGCACAGTTTCACCCGAGGCTGCAGTCTAATAGAGCAGATCGACCAAAATAGACTCCACATGAACTCAGTGTTTACGGGTGATTCAGCCGGATCTCGTCACACCGAGTTCCCCCGCATGAGGGACTATTTCTGGGGCCTGTTTACCTCACGGTGCAGGGTCAGAGAAGTGCTTAAATGACATGAAATGTATATAGGATGCCAAATAAACCGGTGGATGAAGTCTGATGTTCTTAAGTAAAAGCACCAACAATAAATTGTAGAAATGCAAGTAAAAGTCATGCATTAAACATCTTACTTTAGGTAAGATTTAGTAAGTACAAAAGTATTGGTATTAAAATATACTTAAAGTACCAGAAGTAGAATGACTTGTTATGCATAATGGTCCATTTCACAATCATGGTGTCACGATCTGTCCGTGTTGTGTTTTGTCTTGTCTTTTTCTGTCTTTGGTTTCCTGTTTTATTTTGTAAAGTGTTCACCCCCCGTTCCTGCCTGTTGCTTTCTGTCTGTTTTCCCTCCCTGATTACCTGATTGTGTTCACCTGGTGCCCCTGTGTTTTCTCCTCCCTCCTCACCTGTCTCTTGTTTGTTTGATTAGTCCTGTGTGTCTTTAGGTTCTGTGTTTTCTGTTAGTCTTTGTGAGTTCCTTGTCGTATTTGGAGTACTGGTTTGTCCAAGTTTGTTTCAGTAGCCTTGAAATAAAGGTATTGTTTCTGTTCATCTGCATTTGGGTCCTGCTTGCCTCACTCAGCCCTGACACATGGATCCTGATTATAGATGCATGATTGTGTTATATAGCTAATTTCAATTACATACTGTATATTGATGCTGGATATCTTATCCTATAATTATACGTCAATGTGTTTTCATGGGTTCATTTATAGCTAATTATCTGTATCTCTAAAGTAACTAAAGCTGTCAGATACATATGGTGGAGTACAAGGTAGCAAAAGATGAAAATACTTTAACATTATACTTAAGTTCGGGTCTTCGTACTTAAGAGTAAATGTACGTAGTTAATGTCCATTACTGCTCACTAACACATGTGCAACTGTTGTTAGTGAGCATGAATGAAACGTACATTTGGTTGTTATATAGCACAATGACATCTCATTTGATTGATTAATTACTTTTATTGATATAGAAGACACAAGAAAGCAAGCCACAGGATAACGTAGAGTGTGAGAACTTAATTGCAACATGATATGATAACAAATACAGTAAGTGTTAGAAATGAAACCACAATATGTCTGGATCTGCCTGTGAAGAAGTGCAATAACCAGTGTAAATAAATACACTTACCACAGTTGAAAGGTGGCTGCAAAGACTTGAAAATGCACCTTAAAGTGCTTAAATGTGACTTTGTGAAATAGGAGCATGTATTGAGTTTGTTTACCTGACCTTTAATTAGTCTCCTGATTTTACAACCTGCAGCTCAGGTCTCAGCAATGGAGGGAGGGCGAACTCCTCAAAGAGCAACATTAGAAATGAAATACCAAGAAAGCTTTTATTTTAGATCACATTGAAACCTCTAGGAGGACAATTTTAAAGTGTTTCATTACAAGGAAAGTCCAAAGTAGGAGTGCATTCATTAAGTTATACAGAATAGTCCCTCTATAAGTGGAGCTAATGCATGTGATGCATTGCAATCAATACCAACATATTTGATATAAAGATATTTCAATGTATACACCGCCTGAATGTATGTGTATATGTATGTATGTACAGTATGTCTATGTGTATAGGTATGTGTATAGGTATGTGTGTATGTATGTGTCTATGTATATACATGTGTGTGTGTGTGTGTGTGTGTGTGTGTTTAAGAAGGTACATGTGTACGTGTGTCGATATTTGGCATTTCAAACAACCCCTATGTACTTTTCGTTTATATATAAAAATATGTATATCCTATGCAATCAACAGACACTTTTCATATGCATATATGCACACATTAAGACATAAATAAAAGCACAATAATAAACATATACAAAATAACAGTCACTTCAATATCTTTGGGAAATGTACATTAGTGCAAGACTGTCCATAGCAGCGTAAAAAGTGTCTCTGTTAGTGATGTGTCGGTTGCGAACGAACTTTTAAGTGAACGACGGGAGCCGGCTCTCGCCCGCGAACGAGCCGGTTGTTTTTTTTGCGGAGGGATCTAGATCGGCATGAAGGCACATTATGCAATGTGCAATGTGCACATTATCCCGCTTATTACACGGCCACATTCTCAACAAAGTAACGACATGACTCCCAATATTAATTGAAATGCTTTTATGGATTTAGAAAATGATTTTATTGATTTAAAAAATTGTTTTATGTATTGATTTAAATTGACATACATCCGTTAAGAAAAGTAGTCCGTTGTTACCGTTTGAACTAACGTAGCAACGGCAGGAACTGCTTCGATAGTGTTTTTGAGGAGCTTTTTGATTACAGCTTTGAAAACATCGTTGCTTGCTTTAAAAGTAGCACAATTCATGATGTCAAACCTTGGAAAGTATCTAGATATCCCTGCCCTAATGCCAAAGGAACTGCCAACTGAATATGTGTCGCCGTTTGATGTCTATGTCTGGACCGCTGCGTAAAAAGGAGGGTTTCTGCCCCATTACTTCTCTTCTTACTTCTATAAGAATAAAACACGGAGGACGGAGATCTCTTTTTCTCCCCCTCTTCTGACAGCCCGGCAGCTGATCTCAGAGCACGCTCCCCTCTCCTACAGGGGGGCGTGGTCAGCTGCAGGGGGGCGTGGTCAGCTACAGGGGGGCGTGGTCAGCTGCAGCTCACAGAATCAGCCCCCTGCAAAAACAGCGCTGGAAAGAGCAAATAGAGCGAAATGAGGCATGGCTAAAATGCAGGATCTTTTTGGTATTTTGAAAAAATAACTATATTTATATAGGTCGATACAGTAGCCCCTTTTTAAAAAATAGTTTTTATAGGTGTTGCTATCTGTTTTGTGTAGCGTGGTTATACAAGCAAGTCAATGCATTCATTGGGTGGTATCAGAGAGTTACACGGGTCTGTAAATGCAATGAAAACAATTGGCCACAGCAAATCATTTATATTAAACATGTCATTTTTACTTTTGAATACTTCAGTACAAAAGATGTATTGAATAATTTAAGTGATATATGTGTACACATATAAATCATTAGTCAAAACAGGGCTACATTTGATTTAATTAAAAGGTATAATATGTGGTAAACTGAAGAGCCGTTTGGGAGCCGAAAGAGCCGGCACTTCTTGGTGAGCCGAGCCAAATGATCCGGCTCACCAAGAAGAGCCGGAATTCCCATCACTAGTCTCTGTATGTGTGGGGTGTTAAAATCTAATGTCTCTCCTCTCTCTTATTTGTACTTAGATAACAGCTCCAGCCTCAACATCTCCAACATCTCCCTCTCTTTGTCGTCGGACGCTGAGGAATACCTAGAGATGAACGGCTGGCAGATCTGCAAAGACCAGGACGAGATGTTGAACCTGGCGTTCACCGTGGGCTCCTTCCTGCTGTCGGCCATCACGCTGCCCATGGGCATCGTCATGGACAAGTACGGTCCAAGGAAGCTAAGACTCCTGGGCAGGTGAGGAAAACCCATTTTTAATGTCTAAAGAGATTGACAGGAAAGCTATATTGCCCGCAAATTTGATAGCATAACTATACATCGCTGAGCACATACATTTTAACCCTTTAAAATGTCTCGTTAATGTGTCTTTTAAAAGGATAATAAGCTTGGGAACAAATATGAGCTCCCAAAGCCAGTTGACTTGGCACAAAAAAAAGAAAAATCCTACCAGATGCCAGCATGCAGCTAGTTAGCATGTTAGCAGTTAGCTGGACAGAAATAACTAAGATAACTTTTAAGTTACAAAGCGTATACTGTAAGAACTGAGATCATAAAACCCTTTGAAAAGAAGTGTAAATATATATTTGAAGTGGATATTAAGCTTGGAAACATACAAACACATTACCAAAGCTAACTTGGTAGAACAAATATATTAACCTGGTGAGTAACAGCATGCAGCTAGCTAGCATAATTAGCAGTTAGCTTGACAGAAACAACTAAGATAACTTTTACGTTTCAAATAATACAAGAAACTGAGAACATAAGACCCATTGAAAATAAGTGTAAATATGTATTTTAAGTGGAGAATATACTCTAAAAGCCGGTTTACTTGGTGGAAAAAACATATTTTCCTGGCTATTAACAGCATGCAGCTAGTTAGCATGATAGCTAGCTAGCTGCCATAGTAACTCCTAGCAAAGCACTTGTGTTCAATTTGTTAAGGTTTCAATCAAACATTTTGAATAAAACTAGCAAGTTGTTGTAACTCAGCAGAGTACTGAAAGATTCAGAAAGGCTTATATAATATTTAGATTTTCATTAACTACTGAAAGTAATTTTGCGGCTGTGGCTCAGTGGATAGAGCGCTAGACTTCGAATCAGGGGATAGCAAGTTCGAGTCCCACTGCCGTCATCATACCGTTGTGTCCCTGAGACACTTCACCCCAAATTGCTCCTGTGGGGATTGTCCACAGTACTGAATGTATGCAAGTCGCTTTGGATAAAAGCGTCTAACAAATTACATGTATTGTTATCTCAATATAACATATTTTTCCACTTTATTATGGGACGGTTTTTATTTATTGATTAATTTGTACCTGTTGCTTTGTGTTTCCAGTGCCTGCTTTGCCTTCTCCTGCCTGCTCATCGCCTACGGAGCCAATGACCCCAACAGTACGTAACCCTACTCTTTATAAGAACAATATGTCAGTTTCTGCCATTTGGCAATCAAACAAATGCCTAAAGACGAACTTTGTTTGCGATGTGAATTAGCGTATAAATTGTCTTTGCTGTCACAAAATGGGTGGATGGGTGGATAGATAGAAAACAAGGCAATGTACATAAGAGAAATTAAGACACAAGAAATAAACAGTCCAAAATATTATTGAAATAGAAATAAAATAGCATCAAAAGTAAAAATATATATATATATGTGGAAATACAACTTTCCAGTAACAAATATAATGTAGGATATTGCAAGTAATGTAATAATATTGATGCATTGGTGACACTTTAATCAATCAGGCAGGGTGTGTGTGTTTTACTTTGCGTCACTAATCTGCTCTTCCTCCTGCAGATCTGTCCATGCTCATCTTCTTCGCTCTGGCGTTGAACGGCTTTGGAGGAATGTGCATGACCTTCACTTCGCTCACAGTGAGTTTTAAGATTTATATTTTAAGATTAAGGCGGTGGATAATCAATGCCTTCTTGTCACTGGTTTACTTTGAGAAATGTCTGGGCCTTATAACACGTTTTTTCTTTGGTGCACACTGATTGAAAGTTGGTGGGTTTCCCAAAAGAGGAAGTACATTTTTGTGCCGCAAAGTGTCTTTTTGAAGCTGAGGCTATCATATTATCTGCGTTATCTGTCGAGTTATGCAACCCCTGCTCTGCCAGGGTACAAACGGCTCCTCACAGTCGTGAACAATACATGTATATATACATTTCCTTTAGTTTTTGGCCTAGTTTGGGACTGAGTTAGCTAACTGGTAGCAAGCCAATGTTTCCAGGGTCCTTTTAAGAGATTATAGTCTATCTCCGCAGTTAAAATGATGGAAAATGGAGCTTTTTGAACCCATATGAATGGTAAAAATCTGTCCTGCCATCGTGAAGACATCAATGTTTAAGGGTATAAGCTGTATGTGGCTGATATCAGTATATTGACTTAGAAAAACATACATTTCCTAACACATAAGATGCTTTTTTTAGGCTGCTTGAATGGGACGTATCAATAATTAACCAGAGGAAGATAATCTCATTTAGCATGCTAGCTCGGTGCCAAAACCAACACATTTATCGGGCTATTAACAGCTAGCTAGCATGTTAGCAGTTAGACGGACAGCAAGCCCTTAATTATATTAATTAATCTTACACATTAAGTGTGTTTTTTACCTACAGCATTGTAATGGACAAAAATAAGACATGCATTTCTTCTTAAGTTATAGAATGTAACAAAACATTGCTGCACAAACACACAGAAAATCCCCTAATGTATGCTTATTTGAACACACCTGGGTAAAGTATGTTTCCTTAAAAGCATCCTTCAGACACAGCTCAAGCCTGTGAGCAATGCAGTGAACCTTGATCATCCAGGGGGCCGATTGCTGCTGGAGTCTTTTGTCAGGACACCGGTGGTTTTTCCAAAATGTACACTGGCACCATCAGCTGCTGTTGCAGTCAGACAGTTGCTGAGGTTGAGCTGGTTCTCCTCACACTTCTGTGCAACAGCCTTCAAAGTCCCCTGAGCATCACAGGTGTCTGGCTCTACAATTCTGAAAAGAAAGAAAAAACATACTAAAACATTTATTCACCTTAAGTTATTAACATTGAGGCTTATGTTGGCTCTGGCTGAAATGGAAAATCATTTGAACTGAATCAACAACACACTAAAAACCAGTTATTCAAAAGCCAGGGGCATTAATAAACAAAAGCCAAGTAAATGACTGTATAAACAAGTATGTGAGGGAGCTACCAGTACTACTTACCCAAGCAGCCGAATTCTTGGTGTGCCATTTTCAATGACCTTAATGCTTATCACCTCTTTCTCCGTCGTCGTTTTGTCTGTGCTCCCGTCAAAAAGCAAAGAGCAGTAGAATGGCTTCTTTTTAACAAGGTCATGAAGCTGGTCTTTCATTGTCCCAGCGATGTGCTCTATGAAAAGTCGACAGGCTTTTGAATTTTGATATGTAACTCCAAGCTCCACACCATGCTTCTTTTCCAGTCCCACTAAAGTTCTGAACAGCGTGAAAGGCTGCTCAGAGTGGACCACAGTGTATGCAATGTCAAATAATTTACACATCTTCTCTTTTGTTCTATCATTAAGCCTTTGCAGACATTGAACTGTGTCAGACACTTCAGGTGATGGAGTAGTGAGTGCCTGAAAGGCTGCGATATGTGACTTGGACTTTCCATGTGTGTTAGCTGTATCTTTTTTTATATTTGTAGTTCCTGAGATGTACGGTTCAGTGTTACAAAGTCTTTCTTGCCCTGCATGCAGTGGGATAGACCCCTGGTGTTTGCTGTAGTATTCTCTGCATGTGCAACACCAGACCTTTGTTACTACTTTGTTGTTAGCCTCATAGCGGAGCCAATCAAAGCCCCAAGAGTCCACAGTGTGGGTAGCTGATGTCCTATGTTTTGCATTAGCCTCAGTTTCTATCTGGGTTCCTGTCCTGGCCGTTGTTAGTGTATCTCCCTGTTCCTGTGTCAACTCCATGCTTTCTGGTTCCTGTGTCTGCTCTCTGCTTCCCTGTTCCTGCGTATCTCTGTTCTGCTCTCCATCTTTTCCCTGTGCACCATCATCTTGAGCCTGACTGACCTGGGTGCTGTGAAACAAACACAGCTTCAGCTTGAGATCAGGATTATTATAATATAGAATATATAGCCTGTTCACAACTTTTACTAGGACATAATTGGAACCTTTACATTTCATTAGTTCCGATTTTCTCACACATACACATACATACTTGGGAATGAAATTGCAAAACTCACCGATGTATAAATCCATCAAGACGCATGCACTTAGCTGCAGAATCACGCAGAAGTTTCTCTTTTTTTTAACGGATTCTGTCAAATCCAGGCATCTCTGAAAAGGGTGAAATGCAAGACGATTATTATAGTATTGGCGACCTATTAGTTGCGTTCAGTGTTGGGAAGTATACTTTTAAAATGTATTCAGTTACAGAATACAGAATACATGCCCTAAAATGTCATTTGTAACATATTCCGTTCCATTACTCCATCTAATTACCGTATTCTAAATACTTGGATTACATCAGCGCTGTTTTACATTTGATCAAGTGTGAATCAAGCTGCTATTTCAGAGTTTGAATCACCCACATGATGCCAGCAAAAACCCACAACTTAACTATAGGATAAACTGAAACATTATGCATCATCTCACAGAAATGTCAGAATTTTAGTTCAAAAAGCGCAGAAAATCATATGAGAAGGATTCCAAAAGTAACCCCTACAATTCCTTCAAAGAGAGACGTATCCTCCTAACTAGCGATAGCTCACCAGCTATCGCTAGTCAATCAACATGACTGAAAAGTGTAGCACTAACGTCAACACCAGTCGTTTTACAAATGGCTGAATAGCAATAGCGTTTCTTAAACGTATACGTTAAGTTCAGCCATAAACCACATAAGTCAGTCATGTATTATATCAAAACCGCTTAGCAAGAAAAATACTAGATTCAAAGGTGACAGCTATCTGCTAGCTTGTAGAAGCAACACTAGATGTAGACCCCTTGAAGGGAAGACGTTAGCGCTATCCAAACTAGCTAGCTATCGCTAGTTTTCATGACAAAATGTAACGAGTCGACTTTAAATAGGCTAATACAATGGTAATTACCTATCAATAGTACTTTCTATAAACATGTAAATGTTAAGTCCTTTGAAATACTACCACATACTTCAGTTAAATCATATCAAAACAGCTTGGTCCGCTGGCTTACCTGTGCTTGTCTTGCTCCCGCGGCTGAGGAGGAGGCTGTCGGGCCCCTATAGGCATGTCTGACGGAACAATCACAGCAGAGCAATCGCTCTGATCCACAGACATGGGACTATCCTACTGCACGCACTAGTATGACTTCACTAGCGTTGTTTACACTGGAACTTTTGACAGGGCATCACGGCCAAAGTGCGGGGCAACGACGGCCATGGCCGTCGTGGCCGTCGTGAAATTCCCACCCTGCCCCCAAGTAATTGTCTCATATTTTCTCATATGATGCAGCTCTTTTACATCTGAAACCGACCGACATAAGGCCAGATGTTCTAATAACAAAGTCAATATTAGAAAACCAGCAGACACAATATGAAAGGACAGCAGAGAGATGTAGAGATTTGGAAAGACACATTGTGATTTGGCGGAAGAGGAGCGAGTAAACAGAGAGTGGATTAGAGGTGATAGCATCAGACAGACACTGATGCTCTGAGAACGAAAACAAAAGAGAGACAGATGCATCAGAGAGAGAGGGGGACGTTTGAAAAGATGGAGACAGACAGACAGAGAGAGAGAGAGAGGGGGACGTTTGAAAAGAGAGAGAGAGAGAGAGAGAGGGAGAGAGACAGACAGAGAGAGAGAAAGACACACACAGAGAGAGAGAGAGAGAGAGAGAGAGAATTACTAATTTATTATTCACTGCTGCTCTGGCTGCGAGCCAAAAAAAGACATCTCTTCATTACTGTTTCATACACTCAGGGACGTGTGTGTGTGTGTGTGTGTGTGTGTGTGTGTGTGTGTGTGTGTGTGTGTGCAGTGCCACAGATGTGTCATTGTTCTAACAGCAAAACAAGGTTTCCTGTTGTTCCTTAAAACGTCATGAAGGCATTCTGAATATAATATTAAACAATAATAGACATGAACAAATGAAAGTAAAATAAAAAAAAAATCCTTAAACA
Source organism: Pogonophryne albipinna (assembly GCA_028583405.1). Lineage (NCBI taxonomy): Eukaryota > Metazoa > Chordata > Actinopteri > Perciformes > Artedidraconidae > Pogonophryne > Pogonophryne albipinna. The sequence continues at coordinate 176,624 of JAPTMU010000294.1, forward strand.
AAAAATCTTTTTTTAAATGTAAAATTCTATTAAATAAAATGTCAATAAAAAATTGTACAATTACATGACATTAATAAATATGAACCTCTAAAAAGGGACTAGTGGAAAATAAATAACGAAGCATAAGAAATGAAATACAACTCAAATAAATAACCGACTTTGTGATAAAGTAAGCAAAGTAGCATCTGAACATCAGGACTGTTGAACTTGTTAACCTTTCACACAGTCTGCAGCTGTGTTTTGGTGTTACAGTACACCACACACACACACACACACACACACACACACACACACACACACACACACACACACACACACACACACACACACACACACACACACACACACACACACACACACACACACACACACACACGGTGACGTACTGTACTGTTATGCACACAAATCCGTTTTGACAGTTGTGTGCACGTCAAGTCTTAAAGGGAGAGCAGCAAAACTGAAGATAAACAACCACCCTGAGAACAGCTGTGTGTGTGTGTGTGTGTGTGTCTGTCAGGGTCCCAGTAGGCGGCCTCAGTAGGAAACGGCGCAGCATGGGTGGGGACACAGACACACACACACACACTCGTTGCTGCTTCCTGTTTTTCTGTGTGTGTGTGTGTGTTGTTGTGATAGCTGTGAGGCGCCTCTAAACTGCAGCGGGCCAAGTTACAGCTCCCTGCAGGCTTTTGAAAATGTTTCCTTTATACAACTTACTCAGTCTGTGCGTGCGTGTGTGTGTGTGTGTGTGTGTGACTGTGACTGTGACTGTGACTGTGTGTGTGTGTGTGTGTGTGTGTGTGTGTGTGTGTGTGTGTGTGTGTGTGTGTGTGTGTGTGTGTGTGTGTGTGTGTGTGTGTGTGTGTGTGTGTGTGTGTGTGTGTGTGTGTGTGTGTGTGTGTGTGTGTGTGTGTGTGTGTGTGTGTGTGTGTGTGTGTGTGTGTGTGTGTGTGTGTGTGTGTGTGTGTGTGTGTGTGTGTGTGTGTGTGTGTGTGTGTGTGTGTGTGTGTGACTGTGTGTGTGTGACTGTGTGTGTGTGACTGTGTGTGTGTGACTGTGTGTGTGTTCTTCCCTCTCCTTGCCCTTTCCTGAATCTCTGGGTCAAAGGTTGTCACCGAGGAAAAACAACTATTTTAAGAAAGCTGTCTCATATCTCTCCGAGGGGAAAAGCTCTGACGTAGCTTCTCAGCGTGATGAGTCACTGAAGCTCAAATCTCGATGTGTTCCCTGATTTGATCAGAAATGATTCTGTGAAATAGCTCTTCTGGATTCAGTGCTTGGTGCAGGATGTATCCTGCAGTACACGGTGTACTGCAGGATACATCCTGCAGTACACAGTGTACTATAACAGCTAAAGGCAAACCATGGCATGGCAGCAGAGTCAAGTGTGTGTGGCATTTAGGACTATCAACTGATGCAACAACAATTAGTCATGCTTTTACATTTAAAAAGACATGCAATCTTTAAGAAATAATGTTCTCAATAACTTTGTTCATAATAACTAGATTTTACAGAAACAAAAAATGCTATTAATTGACATAAAAATTTGTAAATAAAATAGCAATTTATTTCTCGTGTGTGTGTGTGTGTGTGTGTGTGTGTGTGTGTGTGTGTGTGTGTGTGTGTGTGTGTGTGTGTGTGTGTGTGTGTGTGTGTGTGTGTGTGTGTGTGTGTGTGTGTGTGTGTGTGTGTGTGTGTGTGTGTGTGTGTGTGTGTGTGTGTGTGTGTGTGTGTGTGTGTGTGTGTGTGTGTGTGTGTGTGTGTGTGTGTGTGTGTGTGTGTGTGTGTGTGTGTGTGTGTGTGTGTGTGTGTGTGTGTGTGTGTGTGTGTGTGTGTGTGTTTCCTACAATCTGCTCAGAGTGTTTCTCTTTGTCTCTGCTTCACTTCCTGGTTTTTCCTCCTGTGTGTGCAAACTCAGCACTGAGGGATGAAAACGGGGAGTGAAGAGGAGGAGCTTTTTAGTTCCCTCTCTGCTTGTAAACAACTCCATGTTCCCTCCCTCTGAACACATGCGCTCGTGCTTCCCAGAGACAGTATTTATGACTGAATATATAAGATCCACGCCCTCATGCAGCAAGAAGCTCCGCCCCTTGTTCTTTCTCCTGCTGGAGCACGTGTTGAGGCCCCCTCTGCTCCCTGGGTTTGGTCAGCAGGAGAGGACTCTTTAAAGTTAAGACACTACATACTGATCTACACCTGAACATCAGCAGGAGAGGACTCTTTAAAGTTAAGACACTACATACTGATCTACACCTGAACATCAGCAGGAGAGGACTCTTTAAAGTAGAGACACTACATACTGATATACACCTGAACATCAGCAGGAGAGGACTCTTTAAAGTAGAGACACTACATACTGATATACACCTGAACATCAGCAGGAGAGGACTCTTTAAAGTAGAGACACTACATACTGATATACACCTGAACATCAGCAGGAGAGGACTCTTTAAAGTAGAGACACTACATACTGATATACACCTGAACATCAGCAGGAGAGGACTCTTTAAAGTAGAGACACTACATACTGATATACACCTGAACATCAGCAGGAGAGGACTCTTTAAAGTAGAGACACTACATACTGATATACACCTGAACATCAGCAGGAGAGGACTCTTTAAAGTAGAGACACTACATACTGATATACACCTGAACATCAGCAGGAGAGGACTCTTTAAAGTAGAGACACTGCATACTGATATACACCTGAACATCAGCAGGAGAGGACTCTTTAAAGTAGAGACACTACATACTGATATACACCTGAACATCAGCAGGAGAGGACTCTTTAAAGTAGAGACACTACATACTGATATACACCTGAACATCAGCAGGAGAGGACTCTTTAAAGTAGAGACACTACATACTGATATACACCTGAACATCAGCAGGAGAGGACTCTTTAAAGTAGAGACACTACATACTGATATACACCTGAACATCAGCAGGAGAGGACTCTTTAAAGTAGAGACACACACTACATACTGATATACACCTGAACATCAGCAGGAGAGGACTCTTTAAAGTAGAGACACTACATACTGATATACACCTGAACATCAGCAGGAGAGGACTCTTTAAAGTAGAGACACACACTACATACTGATATACACCTGAACATCAGCAGGAGAGGACTCTTTAAAGTAGAGACACACACTACATACTGATATACACCTGAACATCAGCAGGAGAGGACTCTTTAAAGTAGAGACACTACATACTGATATACACCTGAACATCAGCAGGAGAGGACTCTTTAAAGTAGAGACACTACATACTGATACACACCTGAACATCAGCAGGAGAGGACTCTTTAAAGTAGAGACACTACATACTGATATACACCTGAACATCAGCAGGAGAGGACTCTTTAAAGTAGAGACACTACATACTGATATACACCTGAACATCAGCAGGAGATGACTCTTTAAAGTAGAGACACTACATACTGATATACACCTGAACATCAGCGGGAGAGGACTCTTTAAAGTAGAGACACTACATACTGATATACACCTGAACATCAGCGGGAGAGGACTCTTTAAAGTAGAGACACTACATACTGATATACACCTGAACATCAGCGGGAGAGGACTCTTTAAAGTAGAGACACTACATACTGATATACACCTGAACATCAGCAGGAGAGGACTCTTTAAAGTAGAGACACTACATACTGATATACACCTGAACATCAGCAGGAGAGGACTCTTTAAAGTAGAGACACTACATACTGATATACACCTGAACATCAGCAGGAGAGGACTCTTTAAAGTAGAGACACTACATACTGATATACACCTGAACATCAGCAGGAGAGGACTCTTTAAAGTAGAGACACTACATACTGATATACACCTGAACATCAGCAGAATATGTCCTTTTAAGTTTATTTTGAGGCTAAGACTTGAATTCTTTTCACTATCAACGATGCATTTCCTTGGAATCATGCAAAAGCACATGTTTAAATGTTGTGTTTACCCGAGAGGAGCTCGTCTAAACTTGCTCTCTGAGTCATCCAGGTACAGTCTGTACTCTGTTTACTGCAGCGAGCACGATGAAATGAATGGAAGGGATAAAATAAGATGAATGGAGGCCAAAGGTCAGCTGTGTGTGTGTGTGTGTGTGTGTGTGTGTGTGTGTGTGTGTGTGTGTGTGTGTGTGTGTGTGTGTGTGTGTGTGTGTGTGTGTGTGTGTGTGTGTGTGTGTGTGTGTGTGTGTGTGTGTGTGTGTGTGTGTGTGTGTGTGTGTGTGTGTGTGTGTGTGTGTGTGTGTGTGTGTGTGTGTGTGTGTGTGTGTGTGTGTGTGTGTGTGTGTGTGTGTGTGTGTGTGTGTGTGTGTGTGTGTGTGTGTGTGTGTGTGTGTGTGTGTGTGTGTGTGTGTGTGTGTGTGTGTGTGTGTGTGTTTCCTACAATCTGCTCAGAGTGTTTCTCTTTGTCTCTGCTTCACTTCCTGGTTTTTCCTCCTGTGTGTGCAAACTCAGCACTGAGGGATGAAAACGGGGAGTGAAGAGGAGGAGCTTTTTAGTTCCCTCTCTGCTTGTAAACAACTCCATGTTCCCTCCCTCTGAACACATGCGCTCGTGCTTCCCAGAGACAGTATTTATGACTGAATATATAAGATCCACGCCCTCATGCAGCAAGAAGCTCCGCCCCTTGTTCTTTCTCCTGCTGGAGCACGTGTTGAGGCCCCCTCTGCTCCCTGGGTTTGGTCAGCAGGAGAGGACTCTTTAAAGTTAAGACACTACATACTGATCTACACCTGAACATCAGCAGGAGAGGACTCTTTAAAGTTAAGACACTACATACTGATCTACACCTGAACATCAGCAGGAGAGGACTCTTTAAAGTAGAGACACTACATACTGATATACACCTGAACATCAGCAGGAGAGGACTCTTTAAAGTTAAGACACTACATACTGATCTACACCTGAACATCAGCAGGAGAGGACTCTTTAAAGTAGAGACACTACATACTGATATACACCTGAACATCAGCAGGAGAGGACTCTTTAAAGTTAAGACACTACATACTGATCTACACCTGAACATCAGCAGGAGAGGACTCTTTAAAGTAGAGACACTACATACTGATATACACCTGAACATCAGCAGGAGAGGACTCTTTAAAGTAGAGACACTACATACTGATATACACCTGAACATCAGCAGGAGAGGACTCTTTAAAGTAGAGACACTACATACTGATATACACCTGAACATCAGCAGGAGAGGACTCTTTAAAGTAGAGACACTGCATACTGATATACACCTGAACATCAGCAGGAGAGGACTCTTTAAAGTAGAGACACTACATACTGATATACACCTGAACATCAGCAGGAGAGGACTCTTTAAAGTAGAGACACTACATACTGATATACACCTGAACATCAGCAGGAGAGGACTCTTTAAAGTAGAGACACTACATACTGATATACACCTGAACATCAGCAGGAGAGGACTCTTTAAAGTAGAGACACACACTACATACTGATATACACCTGAACATCAGCAGGAGAGGACTCTTTAAAGTAGAGACACTACATACTGATACACACCTGAACATCAGCAGGAGAGGACTCTTTAAAGTAGAGACACTACATACTGATATACACCTGAACATCAGCAGGAGAGGACTCTTTAAAGTAGAGACACTACATACTGATATACACCTGAACATCAGCAGGAGAGGACTCTTTAAAGTAGAGACACTACATACTGATATACACCTGAACATCAGCAGGAGAGGACTCTTTAAAGTAGAGACACTACATACTGATATACACCTGAACATCAGCAGGAGAGGACTCTTTAAAGTAGAGACACTACATACTGATATACACCTGAACATCAGCAGGAGAGGACTCTTTAAAGTAGAGACACTACCTACTGATATACACCTGAACATCAGCGGGAGAGGACTCTTTAAAGTAGAGACACTACATACTGATATACACCTGAACATCAGCAGAATATGTCCTTTTAAGTTTATTTTGAGGCTAAGACTTGAATTCTTTTCACTATCAACGATGCATTTCCTTGGAATCATGCAAAAGCACATGTTTAAATGTTGTGTTTACCCGAGAGGAGCTCGTCTAAACTTGCTCTCTGAGTCATCCAGGTACAGTCTGTACTCTGTTTACTGCAGCGAGCACGATGAAATGAATGGAAGGGATAAAATAAGATGAATGGAGGCCAAAGGTCAGCTCTGTGTGTGTGTGTGTGTGTGTGTGTGTGTGTGTGTGTGTGTGTGTGTGTGTGTGTGTGTGTGTGTGTGTGTGTGTGTGTGTGTGTGTGTGTGTGTGTGTGTGTGTGTGTGTGTGTGTGTGTGTGTGTGTGTGTGTGTGTGTGTGTGTGTGTGTGTGTGTGTGTGTGTGTGTGTGTGTGTGTGTGTGTGTGTGTGTGTGTGTGTGTGTGTGTGTGTGTGTGTGTGTGTGTGTGTGTGTGTGTGTGTGTGTGTGTGTGTGTGTGTGTGTGTGTGTGCTGCTGTGTGCTAATCTCTCGCCCACTTGGCTGCGCTTTATGATTATTTATGATGATGGAGTCGTGTGTTTCAGGGTGAAGCCGGTCAGAACCGGTTCTCAGGTCCTCTGGTCGGCTGTAGTTTCCACTCGCTGCAGAAATCCCTCTTCCTCCTTTCATTTCTCTCAAACGGCTTCCTCTCCCCCCCCTCTGCTTCACATCAGCATGTTTCTCCTCTTTGTCACCTCGTCCACTCACTTTTCCAACACTCAGCACACGCTCTTATCCACCGTGACGTCAGCATGGACAGGATGGACAGAACGTCTGCAGAAGCAGGGGAAACTTTTACTGAGAAAGTGTCTGGTGGGAAGTTTAGTTAAATAAAAAGTGCAACAGGACACATTGGGGTCATCCTTACATGATGCCAGACTTATTTTAAGAAGAAGGAGAAGAAGAATTGGGATGAAACCACCTTTAATGATCACACATGCAGAGCACACAGAGTCTGTACCAGAAGTCTAGTACTAGGAGCAGTGGGCAGCTATTGTAGAGCAATGGGAAGGGGGGTGTCCGGTGCCTTGCTCAAGGTGAACTGGGACCTCTCCAAGTAGCAGTCCACAATCCATATTTTAGGTCTGGTTGGAGACTTGAACCGGCGACCCTACGGCTCCCAGTCCAAGCCTCTACTGACTGAGCCACTGCCGGACTGAGATGATCTGACTCAGCATTAAAATCTTTATTAGTAATACAGAGCTGCACATATTTAAATATACACATTTTCACAGACCCATACAACACTTATAGTTATATAAATATTGCTATTTTATTTTGTTTAATCTTTTATTGCACATTTCTATTTATGTTCTTATGTTTATGTTAGTATTTTGATTACATTTTTGATATGCCATTGCAGATTTTTACTTGAATTTCATGTTTTAATACATATTTGTAATTTTTATCTTTTATTGCAGATTTGTTTTACTTTAACTTATTAGGTTTAAATAAATATTCTTTTTTTTATTTGATCTTTCTTTACTTTAAATTCAATTTTTTAATTATATTTAATACATTTGAAAGTTGTAGTCACATTTACATTTTAACTTACTGCATTTAAATATATACATTTGTAATCTTTCATTAAAGATTTTTACTCTTTTCTTATGATATATAAATACTGTCATAAATCATATTTCCCTCTCAGATACAGAAAGTATTCTGAAATAAAAAGGGATTCTTCAATTCGACAAAAGTGGAAAGTAGTTCAGAAATAAAGGAAAATGTGCAATAATTTGTCCTTAAACTCATTTTGTAAGAAGAACAGCAGATAGTTGTGTATTGAAAAGTGAGTTTCCCTAAATCCCTATTTGATATAGTTTGTTGTTTTTTAATGCCTACTTTTTCCGTTTTAAAAACAAAAGCCTTCGTTTACTGTTAATGTATTCAAGAAAAACAACATGTTCAGTATGATAGGTACCTCTAATTGATTTAGTAAAAAGCTAATTGATAGTGTTTTGGTGTTGTTTTAACCGTGGAGGCTTGCTAAACAAGTATTCAAGAGTAACAGACGTAATAAAAATGGACATTTTGTTGATCCACTTCGTCCTCCTGAGGGTTAATATGTGCTCTGTCACGACAAACAGCTTCTGTATTAGACTCTGAGTTACCTGGAAACAGTTCAAACAAACTCCTTCATGCATAAATCCACTTATTGATGCACACACCCCCAAAATAAACTCTCTGACCGCACCTGCCTGATCTCTTATCTCCAGGTGAGCGCTCCGAGGCTTAAAATAAACCTTTAGTCTCTCTCCAAACACTGTGTGTGTGTGTGTGCGTGTGCGTGTGCGTGTGCGTGTGTGTGTGTGTGTCCTAGCATTACTATACTTGTGGGGACCTAAATCTGTTTACACAGTCACGTGTTGGGACTCGCCTCCCTTATGGAGACAAATTGGAGGTCCCCATAAGGGGAATCATTAATGTTAGGGTGAAGACTTGGTTAGGATTAGGTTAAGGGTTAGGCATGTGTTGGTTATGGTTAAGGTTAGGATAAGTCTCCAGGAAATGCGTGTGTGTGTGTGTGTGTGTGTGTGTGTGTGTGTGTGTGTGTGTGTGTGTGTGTGTGTGTGTGTGTGTGTGTGTGTGTGTGTGTGTGTGTGTGTGTGTGTGTGTGTGTGTGTGTGTGTGTGTGTGTGTGTGTGTGTGTGTGTGTGTGTGTGTGTGTGTGTGTGTGTGTGTGTGTGTGTGTGTGTGTGTGTGTGTGTGTGTGTGTGTGTGTGTGTGTGTGTGTGTGTGTGTGTGTGTGTGTGGAGATACACTGAACACACAGCTAACAAAAGAGCCATTCAGTGGAGAGGCAATAACAAAGATGGAGGCTGCATGTTGTGTTATTTTAAACGGCTGTCAGTCGTCCCCCCGGAGATACACTTATTTATAATGAAGCTAGTTAGTGAAGTGTGTTAAATGAGGTAGAAAAGGCCTGGTTAGGGAATAGGATTAATGTTTGAAATGTCCGACATGTGTGATAAACATTCAGGTTACCCCCAAAAACAATAGTGACAATAAGGACACTTTTTTTACTTTGTGTGATGTCATGCATTCTGGTCTATAATTCAATGGAAACATGTACTGTATGGGAAGAAACCCATTAATTCCCACTTCTTCTTCTTCTTCCGTCATCATTAGACCAAACCGGTTTGTGTGACATGTTTTTGGGGAATAGTATTATTGCAGCTGACTGTGACTCAGACTCAGAGAAACTCCCGGTGTATCTCATGAGAGCTAGATGTGGTTTGGCTCCTGTTCAGACATGCTGCTGATCACTCAGCTGTTTTTTGTTTTTCGCTCTGACAGGTGATTTAGTTTTCACCTCCAATGACCCATTTCCCAGAATGACAAAAAAGTGTTTCCTCCTATGAATTAATATAAATACATTAATGACAGAGCAGCTTGTTGAAATGCTTGAGCTTTTTATTCTTGCACAGATGAAAAAAAGAGTCTCTATTAAATATATACGGTTGTGCTAAAAGCATGTTCTCCTTCCAAACTCCTTCAGTCTGCTCTCATGAGAGGCAGCCACTGTTTGATTCACTTGTCGCTTCATTCCTCAGCGTTACAGCGATAGGAAAGATTATTAAATCAGAACCATCAGAACATAAGTGACACTGATGGCGTGAAGACAGATGTATTTAAAAGCATGCACACAAACACACAAGGTTTAAGGTGGACTGTATGCCTCTGTGGGGGTCAGACATCACGGGGATCTATTGACACAGACGGACGGCAACTTGTCGAAACACTCCTTGTTATCCCAGCACTTCTCCACTGCAAAAAATTAAAGAAATATATTTGTTTTTATATTTCTTTGGTACTCAAATCTAAAATTGACATAACTTATTGTAAGCGTAATGCTATATTACCTGAGAAATTTATCCGTATGCATCTCTGCTTGCCAGGATTATTGGGCTCTCTATCACACCAGTCTGTGTACTGTAAAGGAGTCCCATCAGACCAGGTCCAGACGTTCACCTGCAAGAAACAATAGTACATTTATTTATCAGGAAAACTGTGAAATTAGATGGAAGAAACTGGAATATACTCAAAATACCAAAACTAAACATACTCATATGCAGAATCACCTTTTTGTATAAAACGATATATTATATCTTAATTAACTGCTATTTTCTAATGTATTTCATGATTTCTTAAACTTAAAATGTATATCATGAGATACATTGCACTTTTTAAAGTGTTATTAAACCTATATCACACCTATATTACACTGTTATAAGACCCATATTAAACTAATATTATACCATATAATACCCATGTTACACCGTTACTTAACCCTTATTACACCTATATTACACCTATATTACACCCATGTTAGTCATGTTAGAATCCTTTGACTGTATACCAATGTTGTCAAATAAATGTAGTGGTACTAAATGTAGTGGAGGAGAACTATTAAGTAGCATAAAATAAAGAACAAGTACCTCTAATTGCACTTTACAACCGAACTTGAGTAAATGTACTTAGTTACTTTCACAACTGTAAAGTACCTCATGTACTTCAGAGCCTCCGATCCACGCTAGCTTAATCCGATGTGTGGCGGTCAGGATCATCTTCTGGATCTCATGGTACTGCATCATGTTGCTTACGGACGCCAGGTGTCCCCTCATTGAGTGGCAGTTTCTCTGCAGGACAAATTAGAAGAATATTAAAGAAAAAATAAATCCTGCATTCCACATTTTGCTAGAAAGTAGAAAAAGTCAAAAGACTCATTGTACAGAATGGCCCATTTCAGAATAACGTATTCTTGATGCATTTATGTGTTTGTTGCAGCTACTGCTTAAAATACATATACCTCTTATCAATCAATCAAAGTGTATATTGCTCAATATCACAAATGTTACATTTGTCTCCGGGGACAGTTTGTACAGGTTATCAAACTATCAAAACAAATGCATTTGTAGTCCTGAGTCATTACCTCGGCTTTAGCCCAAGTCATGGGTCTGGGGTTGAAGTAGAAACAGCGTCCGTTGATCGAGGTCCATCCACTGGGGCAGCGAACAGAGCGCTTCACCACATGACTCTTAACTGAGAACAAAAGTTAGAGTCTATTAATGTAAAACTTTTATTAGACTCTCGTTTTATCTGACGGCATATAGACATAAACCCTTTGTCGTAATTGATTACACGGCTTGGTTAAATACTAGATTCTGATTGGTCAATTTGGACATTTCAGAGGTTGTTAATACTCAATAACACAGTGCTGCTATGCAAAATTATGACCGTTGCTAAGGAGGATCACGATCAATGACCGCTTCGCCGTACATTATCCCTTACTTATTACACGGCTTAGTTGAATACTGAATTCTGATTCGTCAGTTTGGACAATCTGTGGTCTATTATTTCTATATAGCGGACCGTTGCTAAGTATACAATACCGTTGCTAAGGTATAGAAGACTGTTATAAGGTATAGAAGACTTCTGCTAAGGTATGGGGACAGTTCAGCATGAATTCAAAGATGTGTGCTCTCGAAATGTAAAAAGAAATTGAATATAAAAAATAAAATAAATACATATAGAACTACATTTTTGAAAAACATTATTATATATATATATATATATATATATAAACATCTAAAACTCAATATAAAACTTAATACATAAGATCTAAATATATAAAAACTAAATATATTGATACTGATTGAGTAATAGAAAATTAACCAAAGTTTTCTATACCTTAGCAACAGTCTTTTATACCTTAGCAACAGTCTTCTATACCTTAGCAACAGTCAGCTATACCTTAGTAACAGTCTTCTATACCTTAGCAACAGTCAGCTATACCTTAGTAACAGTCTTCTATACCTTAGCAACAGTCAGCTATACCTTAGTAACAGTCTTCTATACCTTATAACAGTTGTATATATCTTAGCAACAGTCAGCTATACCTTAGTAACAGTCTTCTATACCTTAGCAACAGTCAGCTATACCTTAGTAACAGTCTTCTATACCTTATAACAGTTGTATATACCTTAGCAACAGTCAGCTATACCTTAGCAACAGTCTTCTATACCTTAGCAACAGTCAGCTATACCTTAGTAACAGTTTTCTATACCTTAGTAACAGTCTTCTATACCTTAGCAACAGTCAGCTATACCTTAGTAACAGTCTTCTATACCTTATAACAGATGTATATACCTTAGCAACAGTCAGCTATACCTTAGCAACAGTCTTCTATACCTTAGCAACAGTCAGCTATACCTTAGTAACAGTTTTCTATACCTTAGTAACAGTCTTCTATACCTTAGCAACAGTCAGCTATACCTTAGTAACAGTCTTCTATACCTTATAACAGTTGTATATACCTTAGCAACAGTCAGCTATACCTTAGTAACAGTCTTCTATACCTTAGTAACAGTCTTCTATACCTTAGTAACAGTCTTCTATACCTTAGCAAAAGTCTTCTATACCTTATAACAGTCTTCTATACCTGAGTAACAGTCTTCTATACCTGAGTAACAGTCTTCCATACCTTAGTAACAGTCTTCCAGTAAATAACAGTATTCATATATTATGATTTAATGTATTTATTTTTCGTACATTTATTTTGTATTTTCATATGTATTTAATAGTGCTGTCAAAATTATCGCGTTAACGGCGGTAATTAATTTTTTGAATTAATTGCGTTAAAATATTTAACGCATTTAACGCATGTGCAGAATGGCCCGCCCCATACATCCCACCAGTGGCAGCGCCAGGGTATGGCTGGGGTAGGCTACACCCATACCAAGAAATGGCTTAGCCCCACCATGAAAAATGATGTTAAAGTAAGCAAAATAAAGTCCGCCAACTCGCGCGGAGTAAATTGCACAGACAGCAGTTAGTCAGATTGATTTCAGAAGCCACTTGTCTGGAAATACCGAAGACCAGAAACGGTTTTGAAAACTTTTTGTCACGTAGTGATCGTCTTCTCAATAGAACATCTTTGATAATGTCGGTGTTGTTGCAGGAAGTCCCGACGGAGAATACTTTTGCTGTAGTACAGGGGTGCACATAACTGGTACGCAGGTTATGTGCGTAATCTGAAACTTGTGTCACAAAGCGCATTTGCGTACCGACGTACTTGTGAAGCTTTTCCAGAAGGCGGTTAGATCACCGGACGACAGAGTCGGTCTCCGTGTCACAGACAGGGCTGCTGTTAACGTCGGTCTGTACAACGGAATTGTGCCAAAACTACGCCAACCGGCTGCGGAGGGAGACTTTCTCCCCCCCCCCTTCACTGGAGAACTGCGCTAAAACAGCTGATCACAACATTCACACTCTGTGGTCACGAAGTACTCCACTAGCCGCCGCCGCCCCCCCCCTCTGTCGACTTTCCTGAAGTACTCCCCCGTTGATAGAAATCAACACGTAATGAATTAAGACCCCACGGTTTGATGATTGATAGGTGTGTGGGTTGTCTTTCATTTTGACACGCAGAAAGATGTTATAATAAACATAGATACTGTATGTTAAATGGATATATCCGCCTTCTTTCATTTATCTTTCCATTCCCACAACAATATACATAAAGAAATGGCATATTTTGGACATAGTTCGAATGGTGATTAATCATGATTAATTAATTTTTAAGCTGTGATTAATCTGATTACATTTTTTAATCGTTTGACAGCCCTAGTATTTAATTATAGTTTTAAAATAGTAAGTTCTAGTGTTTTTGTATAATCTAGAAGCAACTCACCTGCTAGGTCTTTTTCAGCTGCTTCCTCTGAAACGGCTAACAAGTTTAACACTGCAGTTATTGACTTGTTTACTGACAAAAAACAAATCTGTTAAAGGTTTTAGATATGTTATAATACTCACCAGCAGCTCTAACCAAGGCCATCATGGCACAAACCAGAGCGAACACAGCGAGCGTCTTCATGATGAGGATCCTTTAAAATACAAATACAGATTACAGGTAACAATGTGGGGAATAAAACAGTGAGTAAATGATGAGAGAGTTTGTAGAAACCTGAAGTCCAGCCGTCCTGTGGTGCAGAACAGGAGGAACACCAGCTCTTAAATACTCAAACTTATCTGATCATCTGTAAAGAAACAAGGAACTTAGAAAAGATGCGGCCCTGCCCTCTTACAAAACAAGTTACCCTAATCTTAATGCCTTTTTAGGAAATCTGCAAAAGTTAATAGAAATGTATGTTCCTCTTTAGTCACCTAGTGTCTCTGTAGTAATTTTGTTTTTGTAATTGTGATCATGGCTGAGTCTCTCTGTGGTGTCTCTTTGAGGGAGATTTTGTAGGTGAAGGCCTGACACTTCTGTAAGTGATGCATTACATTTCAAATTGAAGCATAACAACTGCAAAGGGACACAAAGCGATCACAATACACTTAGACAAATGCAAAACAACTACAGAGACACAAAATGATTACAAAAAGACAAACAAGACTCCCAATCATATTTGGGCAAAATAAAGATAAGAAACTATAAAACAAATCCACGAGCTCTTACTATGGTATGACCTGCTTGAAGTGAATATATCTGCACTTTCCTTGTTGTTCGGAGTTTGATTCTCTATGCTTTTTGCACTTAGTGTAAGTCGTTTTGGATAAAAGCGTCAGCAAATTTAATGTAATGTAATAAAAAGACAAAAGCAATTTCAGAGAGACCCAAACAACTTCAAAGATATGCTACATTTACAACATGACTATTAGGGGTGTAACAGTATCCGTATTCGTCCCGTACCGTTACGGTTCGGACGTCACGGTTCGGCACATGCAGTCACACGACGAATACGCCTTTTTTTACGAGTGGGAAAAAAGTCTGTCATTCAGGGCAGTATCCACTATACTATATATAATCCAGGGGGCGGTATTACGCCTAAAAGCTGTTTGCCAGCCGCCCTTAAACGACAAATGAAGAACAAGAAGAAAACACAACAACAAAACGAACTACAAGAAGAAGAAAAGTTAGTATGGCGATTTCAGATAACTCACAGGAGCTAGAACCCATCCATGGCTAGAACCCACCTGCTTCTTTTAAATCAGCTGTGTGGGAACATTTCGGGTTCCCTGTGGACTACAATAACGATGAAGTGTGCGAGTGGTGGATCGGACGAGGACGGTGTGTCGGCGTTGTTCGATAGCGGTGCGGTATGCTAATAGCAACACACGCCAAACATGCTAAATCATATCAGAAGGCATCACCCAGATTTGCCAATCACCGGAGCCCGGCAAAAGACAACAGCAGTTCAACAGCTGATCCCCGCTGTTTTTAAGAAGCCAATAGACATGAGAGCCGTGAGACCAAAATAAATAACGGAAGCTTTTGACATATGTTTTTCAACGACTTTGCGCTCTTGAAACACTTTCTTATTATTTATGATGTAATATTTTCAAGACATTCTTTTTAGTTTTACAGCTTGATGAAACCTTTTTGTTTGACATCAGCCATTATAGATAATATGGCCATCTGAGTGTGTGTGGTACTGTTTATGGTTTGTTTTTAACTGTTTAATACAGTTAATTATTCAAAATGTCAGAGTTCCTTATTTTGAAACTGAAACTTGCACTACTGTTCAAACATAAATAACAAACCTGGAATTATGCATTTGGGACTTTTTTTTGCTTTTTCTTGTTGTACCGAACCCGTACCGAACCGTGACCCCCAAACCGAGGTACGAACCGAACCGTGACTTCTGTGAACCGTTACACCCCTAATGGCTATACAAGTTAAAGAAGGGCTTCAGAGATGACTTTGCAAAATGCGAAAACCTTCTTCAGTGACACTCAACATTTCCGTGTTCACTATGCTGGCAACTAGACTAAAAATAACACGTTCTTTTTGCAGAAAGCCACAGCATGCCTATGAGACTTTATGGCCATACAAAATGACCATACAAGGTAAAGAAGGCCTTCAATGGTGATTTTGCAAAATTCGAAACATTCTTCGGTGACACAGCAAAATGCATGCATCAGACATAGAGATACATATAGTTATAGATATATTTGATGCGTGTATTTTACAGAAACATTAATTTATTTTATATCAAAAATGGCATTATGGACTTATTATTATACACGTTAGGATTGGGCGAAATGGGAAATAATCGAAAAGACAAGTAATTATGGAAAATCTAACATGATATCTTCTTGTATCAGAATATAAAGTTAAAATCTTTCATACAGTCACTTTGCTTGGTTGCACACTACAGACTTTTCAGTTACTTCTAAAGCTCTTAGTTGCAAGTTTATAGGGTCTTGCTGTGAACCCGTAAATGTTGAGGACCCCTCACCATGTTAGAAATGTATAGTACAGGTCCCCATTACATAGAAGTATTTGCACAATTAACACAAGTTGTTTTAATTAGTATTATAGCCTGCAGGCAATAGTTTAAAAATGGCTGGTAAGATTTTACAATTTTGGATTCGGACAGATTGCTTATTTATTTGAAGAAAATGATCCACAGTAGATGTAATCATTTTCATCTTGTGCTCTCTATAACCAATGGTCGCAACACTACTCATGGTAGTCAAACAGCCCAGAGAGACAGATATGGCCGCTTTCATGTGCCCAACATATGTGAGTTAGCATCCAGCAGTTTCTGACGAGACAAGAAGTATGCTCCATTTAAGTGGTGCCTATAATGGTGCTACTGTCACCACCGCTAAGCTAAAGGAGGCCAATGTTGGGCTATAAAGGAACTACATCACGGTCACATAACTTCACGCCACCACCGCTAAGCTAAAGGCGGCTAATGTTGGGCTATAGAGGAACTACAGCACGGTCACATGACTTCACGTGACCACCGCTAAGTTAAAGGTGGCTAATGTTGGGCTATAAAGGAACTACAGCACGGTCACATGACTTCACATCACCACCGCTAAGTTAAAGGGTGCTAATGTTGGGCTATAAAGGAACTACAGCACAGTCACATGACTTCACGTCACCACCGCTAAGCTAAAGGAGGCCAATGTTGGGCTATAAAGGAACTACAGCACGGTCACATAACTTCACGCCACCACCGCTAAGCTAAAGGCGGTTAATGTTGGGCTATAGAGGAACTACAGCACGGTCACATGACTTCACGTGACCACCGCTAAGTTAAAGGTGGCTAATGTTGGGCTATAAAGGAACTACAGCACGGTCACATGACTTCACATCACCACCGCTAAGTTAAAGGGTGCTAATGTTGGGCTATAAAGGAACTACAGCACAGTCACATGACTTCACGTGACCACCGCTAAGTTAAAGGTGGCTAATGTTGGGCTATAGAGGAACTACAGCACGGTCACATGACTTCACGTCACCACCGTTAAGCTAAAAGTGGCTAATGTTGGGCTATAGAGGAACTACAGCACGGTCACATGACTTCACGTCACCACCGCTAAGCTAAAGATGGCTAATGTTGGGCTATAAAGGAACTACAGCACGGTCACATGACTTCACGTCACCACCGCTAAGCTAAAGGTGGCTAATGTTGGGCTATAAAGGAACTACAGCACGGTCACATGACTTCACGTCACCACCGCTAAGCTAAAGAAGGCTAATGTTGGGCTATAAAGGAACTACAGCACGGTCACATGACTTCACGTCACCACCGCTAAGCTAAAGGTGGCTAATGTTGGGCTATAGAGGAACTACAGCACGGTCACATGACTTCACGTGACCACTGCTAAGCTAAAGGTGGCTAATGTTGGGCTATAAAGGAACTACAGCACGGTCACATGACTTCACGTCACCACCGCTAAGCTAAAGGTGGCTAATGTTGGGCTATAGAGGAACTACAGCACGGTCACATGACTTCACGTGACCACCGCTAAGCTAAAGGTGGCTAATGTTGGGCTATAAAGGAACTACAGCACAGTCACATGACTTCGTGTGACATGCAGTCACACGACGAATACGCCTTTTTTTACGAGTGGGAAAAAAGTCTGTCATTCAGGGCAGTATCCACTACACTATATATAATCCAGGGGGCGGTATTGCGCCTAAAAGCTGTTTGCCAGCCGCCCTTAAACGACAAATGAAGAACAAGAAGAAAACACAACAACAAAACGAACTACAAGAAGAAGAAAAGTTAGTATGGCGATTTCAGATAACTCACAGGAGCTAGAACCCATCCATGGCTAGAACCCACCTGCTTCTTTTAAATCAGCTGTGTGGGAACATTTCGGGTTCCCTGTGGACTACAATAACGATGAAGTGTGCGAGTGGTGGATCGGACGAGGACGGTGTGTCGGCGTTGTTCGATAGCGGTGCGGTATGCTAATAGCAACACACGCCAAACATGCTAAATCATATCAGAAGGCATCACCCAGATTTGCCAATCACCGGAGCCCGGCAAAAGACAACAGCAGTTCAACAGCTGATCCCCGCTGTTTTTAAGAAGCCAATAGACATGAGAGCCGTGAGACCAAAATAAATAACGGAAGCTTTTGACATATGTTTTTCAACGACTTTGCGCTCTTGAAACACTTTCTTATTATTTATGATGTAATATTTTCAAGACATTCTTTTTAGTTTTACAGCTTGATGAAACCTTTTTGTTTGACATCAGCCATTATAGATAATATGGCCATCTGAGTGTGTGTGGTACTGTTTGTGGTTTGTTTTTAACTGTTTAATACAGTTAATTATTCAAAATGTCAGAGTTCCTTATTTGAAACTGAAACTTGCACTACTGTTCAAACATAAATAACAAACCTGGAATTATGCATTTGGGACTTTTTTTTGCTTTTTCTTGTTGTACCGAACCCGTACCGAACCGTGACCCCCAAACCGAGGTACGAACCGAACCGTGACTTCTGTGAACCGTTACACCCCTAATGGCTATACAAGTTAAAGAAGGGCTTCAGAGATGACTTTGCAAAATGCGAAAACCTTCTTCAGTGACACTCAACATTTCCGTGTTCACTATGCTGGCAACTAGACTAAAAATAACACGTTCTTTTTGCAGAAAGCCACAGCATGCCTATGAGACTTTATGACCATACAAGGTAAAGAAGGCCTTCAATGGTGATTTTGCAAAATTCGAAACATTCTTCGGTGACACAGCAAAATGCATGCATCAGACATAGAGATACATATAGTTATAGATATATTTGATGCGTGTATTTTACAGAAACATTAATTTATTTTATATCAAAAATGGCATTATGGACTTATTATTATACACGTTAGGATTGGGCGAAATGGGAAATAATCGAAAAGACAAGTAATTATGGAAAATCTAACATGATATCTTCTTGTATCAGAATATAAAGTTAAAATCTTTCATACAGTCACTTTGCTTGGTTGCACACTACAGACTTTTCAGTTACTTCTAAAGCTCTTAGTTGCAAGTTTATAGGGTCTTGCTGTGAACCCGTAAATGTTGAGGACCCCTCACCATGTTAGAAATGTATAGTACAGGTCCCCATTACATAGAAGTATTTGCACAATTAACACAAGTTGTTTTAATTAGTATTATAGCCTGCAGGCAATAGTTTAAAAATGGCTGGTAAGATTTTACAATTTTGGATTCGGACAGATTGCTTATTTATTTGAAGAAAATGATCCACAGTAGATGTAATCATTTTCATCTTGTGCTCTCTATAACCAATGGTCGCAACACTACTCATGGTAGTCAAACAGCCCAGAGAGACAGATATGGCCGCTTTCATGTGCCCAACATATGTGAGTTAGCATCCAGCAGTTTCTGACGAGACAAGAAGTATGCTCCATTTAAGTGGTGCCTATAATGGTGCTACTGTCACTATCGCTAAGCTAAAGGTGGCTAATGTTGGGCTATAAAGGAACTACAGCACAGTCACATGACTTGACGTCACCACCGCTAAGCTAAAGGAGGCCAATGTTGGGCTATAAAGGAACTACAGCACGGTCACATAACTTCACGCCACCACCGCTAAGCTAAAGGCGGCTAATGTTGGGCTATAGAGGAACTACAGCACGGTCACATGACTTCACGTGACCACCGCTAAGTTAAAGGTGGCTAATGTTGGGCTATAAAGGAACTACAGCACGGTCACATGACTTCACATCACCACCGCTAAGTTAAAGGGTGCTAATGTTGGGCTATAAAGGAACTACAGCACAGTCACATGACTTCACGTCACCACCGCTAAGCTAAAGGAGGCCAATGTTGGGCTATAAAGGAACTACAGCACGGTCACATAACTTCACGCCACCACCGCTAAGCTAAAGGCGGTTAATGTTGGGCTATAGAGGAACTACAGCACGGTCACATGACTTCACGTGACCACCGCTAAGTTAAAGGTGGCTAATGTTGGGCTATAAAGGAACTACAGCACGGTCACATGACTTCACATCACCACCGCTAAGTTAAAGGGTGCTAATGTTGGGCTATAAAGGAACTACAGCACAGTCACATGACTTCACGTGACCACCGCTAAGTTAAAGGTGGCTAATGTTGGGCTATAGAGGAACTACAGCACGGTCACATGACTTCACGTCACCACCGTTAAGCTAAAAGTGGCTAATGTTGGGCTATAGAGGAACTACAGCACGGTCACATGACTTCACGTCACCACCGCTAAGCTAAAGATGGCTAATGTTGGGCTATAAAGGAACTACAGCACGGTCACATGACTTCACGTCACCACCGCTAAGCTAAAGGTGGCTAATGTTGGGCTATAAAGGAACTACAGCACGGTCACATGACTTCACGTCACCACCGCTAAGCTAAAGAAGGCTAATGTTGGGCTATAAAGGAACTACAGCACGGTCACATGACTTCACGTCACCACCGCTAAGCTAAAGGTGGCTAATGTTGGGCTATAGAGGAACTACAGCACGGTCACATGACTTCACGTGACCACTGCTAAGCTAAAGGTGGCTAATGTTGGGCTATAAAGGAACTACAGCACGGTCACATGACTTCACGTCACCACCGCTAAGCTAAAGGTGGCTAATGTTGGGCTATAGAGGAACTACAGCACGGTCACATGACTTCACGTGACCACGGCTAAGCTAAAGGTGGCTAATGTTGGGCTATAAAGGAACTACAGCACAGTCACATGACTTCGTGTGACATGCAGTCACACGACGAATACGCCTTTTTTTACGAGTGGGAAAAAAGTCTGTCATTCAGGGCAGTATCCACTATACTATATATAATCCAGGGGGCGGTATTGCGCCTAAAAGCTGTTTGCCAGCCGCCCTTAAACGACAAATGAAGAACAAGAAGAAACACAACAACAAAACGAACTACAAGAAGAAGAAAAGTTAGTATGGCGATTTCAGATAACTCACAGGAGCTAGAACCCATCCATGGCTAGAACCCACCTGCTTCTTTTAAATCAGCTGTGTGGGAACATTTCGGGTTCCCTGTGGACTACAATAACGATGAAGTGTGCGAGTGGTGGATCGGACGAGGACGGTGTGTCGGCGTTGTTCGATAGCGGTGCGGTATGCTAATAGCAACACACGCCAAACATGCTAAATCATATCAGAAGGCATCACCCAGATTTGCCAATCACCGGAGCCCGGCAAAAGACAACAGCAGTTCAACAGCTGATCCCCGCTGTTTTTAAGAAGCCAATAGACATGAGAGCCGTGAGACCAAAATAAATAACGGAAGCTTTTGACATATGTTTTTCAACGACTTTGCGCTCTTGAAACACTTTCTTATTATTTATGATGTAATATTTTCAAGACATTCTTTTTAGTTTTACAGCTTGATGAAACCTTTTTGTTTGACATCAGCCATTATAGATAATATGGCCATCTGAGTGTGTGTGGTACTGTTTATGGTTTGTTTTTAACTGTTTAATACAGTTAATTATTCAAAATGTCAGAGTTCCTTATTTTGAAACTGAAACTTGCGCTACTGTTCAAACATAAATAACAAACCTGGAATTATGCATTTGGGACTTTTTTTTGCTTTTTCTTGTTGTACCGAACCCGTACCGAACCGTGACCCCCAAACCGAGGTACGAACCGAACCGTGACTTCTGTGAACCATTACACCCCTAATGGCTATACAAGTTAAAGAAGGGCTTCAGAGATGACTTTGCAAAATGCGAAAACCTTCTTCAGTGACACTCAACATTTCCGTGTTCACTATGCTGGCAACTAGACTAAAAATAACACGTTCTTTTTGCAGAAAGCCACAGCATGCCTATGAGACTTTATGGCCATACAAAATGACCATACAAGGTAAAGAAGGCCTTCAATGGTGATTTTGCAAAATTCGAAACATTCTTCGGTGACACAGCAAAATGCATGCATCAGACATAGAGATACATATAGTTATAGATATATTTGATGCGTGTATTTTACAGAAACATTAATTTATTTTATATCAAAAATGGCATTATGGACTTATTATTATACACGTTAGGATTGGGCGAAATGGGAAATAATCGAAAAGACAAGTAATTATGGAAAATCTAACATGATATCTTCTTGTATCAGAATATAAAGTTAAAATCTTTCATACAGTCACTTTGCTTGGTTGCACACTACAGACTTTTCAGTTACTTCTAAAGCTCTTAGTTGCAAGTTTATAGGGTCTTGCTGTGAACCCGTAAATGTTGAGGACCCCTCACCATGTTAGAAATGTATAGTACAGGTCCCCATTACATAGAAGTATTTGCACAATTAACACAAGTTGTTTTAATTAGTATTATAGCCTGCAGGCAATAGTTTAAAAATGGCTGGTAAGATTTTACAATTTTGGATTCGGACAGATTGCTTATTTATTTGAAGAAAATGATCCACAGTAGATGTAATCATTTTCATCTTGTGCTCTCTATAACCAATGGTCGCAACACTACTCATGGTAGTCAAACAGCCCAGAGAGACAGATATGGCCGCTTTCATGTGCCCAACATATGTGAGTTAGCATCCAGCAGTTTCTGACGAGACAAGAAGTATGCTCCATTTAAGTGGTGCCTATAATGGTGCTACTGTCACTATCGCTAAGCTAAAGGTGGCTAATGTTGGGCTATAAAGGAACTACAGCACAGTCACATGACTTCACGTCACCACCGCTAAGCTAAAGGAGGCCAATGTTGGGCTATAAAGGAACTACAGCACGGTCACATAACTTCACGCCACCACCGCTAAGCTAAAGGCGGCTAATGTTGGGCTATAGAGGAACTACAGCACGGTCACATGACTTCACGTGACCACCGCTAAGTTAAAGGTGGCTAATGTTGGGCTATAAAGGAACTACAGCACAGTCACATGACTTCACGTGACCACCGCTAAGTTAAAGGTGGCTAATGTTGGGCTATAAAGGAACTACAGCACGGTCACATGACTTCACATCACCACCGCTAAGTTAAAGGGTGCTAATGTTGGGCTATAAAGGAACTACAGCACAGTCACATGACTTCACGTGACCACCGCTAAGTTAAAGGTGGCTAATGTTGGGCTATAAAGGAACTACAGCACGGTCACATGACTTCACATCACCACCGCTAAGTTAAAGGTGGCTAATGTTGGGCTATAGAGGAACTACAGCACGGTCACATGACTTCACGTCACCACCGTTAAGCTAAAAGTGGCTAATGTTGGGCTATAGAGGAACTACAGCACGGTCACATGACTTCACGTCACCACCGCTAAGCTAAAGATGGCTAATGTTGGGCTATAAAGGAACTACAGCACGGTCACATGACTTCACGTCACCACCGCTAAGCTAAAGGTGGCTAATGTTGGGCTATAAAGGAACTACAGCACGGTCACATGACTTCACGTCACCACCGCTAAGCTAAAGAAGGCTAATGTTGGGCTATAAAGGAACTACAGCACGGTCACATGACTTCACGTCACCACCGCTAAGCTAAAGGTGGCTAATGTTGGGCTATAGAGGAACTACAGCACGGTCACATGACTTCACGTGACCACTGCTAAGCTAAAGGTGGCTAATGTTGGGCTATAAAGGAACTACAGCACGGTCACATGACTTCACGTCACCACCGCTAAGCTAAAGGTGGCTAATGTTGGGCTATAGAGGAACTACAGCACGGTCACATGACTTCACGTGACCACCGCTAAGCTAAAGGTGGCTAATGTTGGGCTATAAAGGAACTACAGCACAGTCACATGACTTTACGTCACCACCGCTAAGCTAAAGGAGGCTAATGTTGGGCTATAAAGGAACTACAGCATAGTCACATGACTTCACGTCACCACCGCTAAGCTAAAGGTGGCTAACTTTAGGCTATAAAGGAACTACAGCACGGTCCCATGACTTCACGTGACCACCGCTAAGCTAAAGGTGGCTAATGTTGGGCTATAAAGGAACTACAGCACAGTCACATGACTTCACGTGACCACCGCTAAGCTAAAGGTGGCTAATGTTGGGCTATAAAGGAACTACAGCACAGTCGCATGACTTTACGTCACCACCGCTAAGCTAAAGGTGGCTAATGTTGGGCTATAGAGGAACTACAGCACGGTCACATGGCTTCACGTGACCACCGCTAAGCTAAAGGTGGCTAATGTTGGGATATAAAGGAACTACAGCACGGTCACATGACTTCACGTCACCACCGCTAAGCTAAAGGTGGCTAATGTTGGGCTATAGAGGAACTACAGCACGGTCACATGACTTCACGTGACCACCGCTAAGCTAAAGGTGGCTAATGTTGGGCTATAAAGGAACTACAGCACAGTCACATGACTTTACGTCACCACTGCTAAGCTAAAGGAGGCTAATGTTGGGCTATAAAGGAACTACAGCATAGTCACATGACTTCACGTCACCACCGCTAAGCTAAAGGTGGCTAACTTTAGGCTATAAAGGAATTACAGCACGGTCCCATGACTTCACGTGACCACCGCTAAGCTAAAGGTGGCTAATGTTGGGCTATAAAGGAACTACAGCACAGTCACATGACTTCACGTGACCACCGCTAAGCTAAAGGTGGCTAATGTTGGGCTATAAAGGAACTACAGCACAGTCACATGACTTTACGTCACCACCGCTAAGCTAAAGGTGGCTAACTTTAGGCTATAAAGGAACTACAGCACGGTCACATGACTTCACGTCACCACCGCTAAGCTAAAGGCGGCTAATGTTGGGCTATAAAGGAACTACAGCACGGTCACATGACTTCACATCACCACTGCTAAGCTAAAGGTGGCTAATGTTGGGCTATAAAGGAACTACAGCATAGTCACATGACTTCACGTCACCACCGCTAAGCTAAAGGTGGCTAACTTTAGGCTATAAAGGAACTACAGCACGGTCCCATGACTTCACGTGACCACCGCCCAGCTAAAGGTGGCTAATGTTGGGCTATAAAGGAACTACAGCACAGTCACATGACTTCACGTGACCACCGCTAAGCTAAAGGTGGCTAATGTTGGGCTATAAAGGAACTACAGCACAGTCGCATGACTTTACGTCACCACCTCTAAGCTAAAGGTGGCTAATGTTGGGCTATAGAGGAACTACAGCACGGTCACATGGCTTCACGTGACCACCGCTAAGCTAAAGGTGGCTAATGTTGGGATATAAAGGAACTACAGCACGGTCACATGACTTCACATCACCACCGCTAAGCTAAAGGTGGCTAATGTTGGGCTATAGAGGAACTACAGCACGGTCACATGGCTTCACGTGACCACCGCTAAGCTAAAGGTGGCTAATGTTGGGATATAAAGGAACTACAGCACGGTCACATGACTTCACGTCACCACCGCTAAGCTAAAGGTGGCTAATGTTGGGCTATAGAGGAACTACAGCACGGTCACATGACTTCACGTGACCACCGCTAAGCTAAAGGTGGCTAATGTTGGGCTATAAAGGAACTACAGCACAGTCACATGACTTTACGTCACCACTGCTAAGCTAAAGGAGGCTAATGTTGGGCTATAAAGGAACTACAGCATAGTCACATGACTTCACGTCACCACCGCTAAGCTAAAGGTGGCTAACTTTAGGCTATAAAGGAATTACAGCACGGTCCCATGACTTCACGTGACCACCGCTAAGCTAAAGGTGGCTAATGTTGGGCTATAAAGGAACTACAGCACAGTCACATGACTTCACGTGACCACCGCTAAGCTAAAGGTGGCTAATGTTGGGCTATAAAGGAACTACAGCACAGTCACATGACTTTACGTCACCACCGCTAAGCTAAAGGTGGCTAACTTTAGGCTATAAAGGAACTACAGCACGGTCACATGACTTCACGTGACCACCGCTAAGCTAAAGGTGGCTAATGTTGGGCTATAAAGGAACTACAGCACAGTCGCATGACTTTACGTCACCACCTCTAAGCTAAAGGTGGCTAATGTTGGGCTATAGAGGAACTACAGCACGGTCACATGGCTTCACGTGACCACCGCTAAGCTAAAGGTGGCTAATGTTGGGATATAAAGGAACTACAGCACGGTCACATGACTTCACATCACCACCGCTAAGCTAAAGGTGGCTAATGTTGGGCTATAGAGGAACTACAGCACGGTCACATGGCTTCACGTGACCACCGCTAAGCTAAAGGTGGCTAATGTTGGGATATAAAGGAACTACAGCACGGTCACATGACTTCACGTCACCACCGCTAAGCTAAAGGTGGCTAATGTTGGGCTATAGAGGAACTACAGCACGGTCACATGACTTCACGTGACCACCGCTAAGCTAAAGGTGGCTAATGTTGGGCTATAAAGGAACTACAGCACAGTCACATGACTTTACGTCACCACTGCTAAGCTAAAGGAGGCTAATGTTGGGCTATAAAGGAACTACAGCATAGTCACATGACTTCACGTCACCACCGCTAAGCTAAAGGTGGCTAACTTTAGGCTATAAAGGAATTACAGCACGGTCCCATGACTTCACGTGACCACCGCTAAGCTAAAGGTGGCTAATGTTGGGCTATAAAGGAACTACAGCACAGTCACATGACTTCACGTGACCACCGCTAAGCTAAAGGTGGCTAATGTTGGGCTATAAAGGAACTACAGCACAGTCACATGACTTTACGTCACCACCGCTAAGCTAAAGGTGGCTAACTTTAGGCTATAAAGGAACTACAGCACGGTCACATGACTTCACGTCACCACCGCTAAGCTAAAGGTGGCTAATGTTGGGATATAAAGGAACTACAGCACGGTCACATGACTTCACGTCACCACCGCTAAGCTAAAGGTGGCTAATGTTGGGCTATAGAGGAACTACAGCACGGTCACATGACTTCACGTCACCACCGCTAAGCTAAAGGCGGCTAATGTTGGGCTATAAAGGAACTACAGCACGGTCACATGACTTCACGTCACCACCGCTAAACTAAAGGCGGCTAATGTTGGGCTATAAAGGAACTACAGCACGGTCACATGACTTCACGTCACCACTGCTAAGCTAAAGGTGGCTAATGTTGGGCTATAAAGGAACTACAGCACGGTCACATGGCTTTACGTCACCACCGCTAAGCTAAAGGTGGCTAATTTTGGGCTTGCCTGTTTACCACATTCAGACACATTCCAGTAGCTTCCATTCATATCAGTTGTTTGATGTTTCTGTTTTACAGCTAAATGTTTGTCTTCTGGTGTTAAAACAATCTCACCTGTTTGTTAAAACTGTCCAAACTGTTTCATTCAGGCCCCCTTTGGGTAATTGGAAGTGTTTTCTAGCCCCCAAACCCGGTTCCCTCCTACATTGGTAGGATTAAATATATATAGTTGTACAAACATTACATTTTCATCAATAATATAACAAGACACAAAGGTCCAACTATAATTGTAGAAGTTATTATGGATTGAACATGAACACAAGTGCTTGTATTGGCAGTTGATCCTGTGCCACTGTGAAATAATTAGGCCTTATTGAAACTAGTAGGCCTTCTTCCCACAGTAGTAGATTTTTAAATTCACATTCTTTTTGGGAAAATATATGAATATAGGAAAAAAGTATTATTCTAATTAATAATAGTAAGTGTTTCCTGACAGAGCTTGTTGGAATGCTTGAGCCTTTTATTATTGCAAAAATCAAAAGAAGATTCACCATAATATAATATATATAAGGTTGTGCTAAAAGCCTTTTCCCTTCCAAACTCCTTCAGTCTGCTCTCATGAGAAGCAGCGACTGTTTGATTCACTTGTCGCTTCATTCCTCAGCATTACAGCGATAGGAAAGATTATTAAATCAGAACCATCAGAACATAAGTGACACTGATGGCGTGAAGACAGATGTATTTAAAAGCATGCACACAAACACACAAGGTTTAAGGTGGACTGTATGCCTCTGTGGGGGTCAGACTCCTTCAGGATCTCTTGACACAGACGGACGTCAACTTTACGGTACAATGCTTGTTATCCCAGCGCTTCACCGCTGCAAAAAATATTTGTTTTTATATTTCTCTGGTACTCCAATCTAAAATCGACATAACTTATTGTAAGCGTAATGCTATATTACCTGAGTAATTTATCTGTATGCATCTCTGCTCGCCAGGATTATTGGGCTCTCTAGCACACCAGTCTGTGTAGTGGAAAGGAGACCCATCAGACCAGGTCCAGACGTTCACCTGCAACCTACTCATATGCAGAATCACCTTTTTGTATAAAACGATATATTATATCTTAATTAACTGCTGTTTTCTAATGTATTTCATGATTTCTTAAACTTAAAATGTATATCATGAGATACATTGCACTTTTTAAAGTGTTATTAAACCTATATCACACCTATATTACACTGTTATAAGACCCATATTAAACTAATATTACACCTATATAACACCCATGTTATTGTTACGGTCATGTAGAGCTCGGTTTATAACTTGAACCCTTGTTAAAACTGATCCTGAAAATGTCTTGAATGGATTCAGCGTCCTCAATAACCCCCAAAACGTTCTCAACTGTCTGTTTAGGATATAATTCTGAATAATTCTAATTACACAACTTCTGCTAATAGTGCAAATTGCCCAACATATGCAAGTGAGAATCCAGGCCATGGAAAGCGATCTGTCATCAGTGGCTGAACGATGAGGAAGTGATAGAGTGTGAACCTAATGATGCTGCAGAAACTTCATGAAACAACAAATCCACTTCTCTGCCAACTGGACCAAAGGTCGGCCATCTTGTTATTTAGGATCTTCTGGCAGTGAAGCAGCAGAGAGACGGCAAAAGTACACACATACAGATACTCGTGTTTAAAAATACTCTGGTAAAAGTAAAGAGGCTTTGAAGTGTACTTCAGTAAAAAGTACCCATAACTAGCAGCTGTTTTAAAGAGTACCTGACCTCCCTTTATATTAATAGAACAATAATGTCATTGTTAGCTAATGAATGTTTCCATGCTGAACAACGGCAACATGACAACGTTTCCATTGGTCCCTCTTCTTTAGAGAAGACCAGGAAATGATGGATACACGGATCGTGTTCAAATCAATAGACACGCAATGACTCTAAAGAATAATGATCACGCCACCAAACACACATTCAGACTAAAGGAACCAGCTGTTTGGGAAATGAGAGAAGTAGAAAGTACAAGTATTTGGGTTCAACATGTAAGAAGTAGAAAGTACAGGTATTTGGGTTCAACATGTAAGAAGTAGAAAGTACAGGTATTTGGGTTCAACATGTAAGAAGTAGAAAGTACAGGTATTTGGGTTCAACATGTAAGAAGTAGAAAGTACAGGTATTTGAGTTCAACATGTAAGAAGTAGAAAGTACAGGTATTTGGGTTCAACATGTAAGAAGTAGAAAGTACAGGTATTTGGGTTCAACATGTAAGAAGTAGAAAGTACAGGTATTTGAGTTCAACATGTAAGAAGTAGAAAGTACAGGTATTTGGGTTCAACATGTAAGAAGTAGAAAGTACAGGTATTTGGGTTCAAAATGTGAGAAGTAGAAAGTACAGGTATTTGGGTTCAACATGTAAGAAGTAGAAAGTACAGGTATTTGGGTTCAACATGTAAGAAGTAGAAAGTACAGGTATTTGGGTTCAACATGTAAGAAGTAGAAAGTACAGGTATTTGGGTTCAACATGTGAGAAGTAGAAAGTACAGGTATTTGGGTTCAACATGTAAGAAGTAGAAAGTACAGGTATTTGGGTTCAACATGTGAGAAGTAGAAAGTACAGGTATTTGGGTTCAACATGTAAGAAGTAGAAAGTACAGGTATTTGGGTTCAACATGTAAGAAGTAGAAAGTACAGGTATTTGGGTTCAACATGTAAGAAGTCAAAGTAAAAAGTCGTCAGAAAAAGAAGTAGTGGAGTAAAGTACTGATACCAGAACAATGTAATTAGGTAAATTAACGAAGCAGACATTTTTGGTCCAATTAATCCGGTTAGTTAATTTGTGAGGGGTGAGCGGGTTCAAGTAACTTCCTAACAAGCTGCCCCCCCTTCCAAAACCCTCCATATGCCCCCCTGTGGAGCACAGCAGCAGATAGGGGGGGGGTAAATGAGGACATGAGAGGGGGCCATAATTATCCCTTCAATCTCAATCTAAATCTGGCACAGTTCACATCGGGACAAAGACGATAAAAACACCTTGAAATGGTGAAAGTCAGTGCATTCTGGGTATGAGTTTTATCCCAACACTGTAATAAATGCAAAATAGATGATCTTTAAAAAGTATGCTTTTTTGTGCTTAATTTAGACAAATATTCCGTTTGTTATGAATGAAACTAAGCTGGAGAGGCTTTTTTCTATTGAAATGATTTAATATCACTATTATGGGGCTATATAAATGCACTTGTGGGTGATTTGGAACACCTCTGCACTTTGTTCTGATTAAATGTTTTTCTATCACACTTTTTTCCGTTTAAATGTTTTTTTTATCATTATTATGGGACTACACAAATGATAAACAAGAACAATTATACAAGAACAGCTTTTTGAGATAAAAAATGTGTAAATTGTATAAACATTTAGTGAGTTTATTTTAATTAATCCATTCGTTTTTGGGGATTTTCTTAAACTTCATTTTTCGATTTTTGTTACTTTTACTTATTTACTTTCACTTATGCAGGGCTTTGACTTAATACTTAATACTTCTTCCAGCACTACATATTTCCATCTGAATTGTTCTTGAGTAGCTGAAAATGATAATACTTGAGTAAATGTACGTATTTCCCCACTGGTTAAAGCTATATATTGTCTCCAGATGGCGTACATTAATATCTCAGCCATCTGTTGCAGTTTTTTCTGCTTCTTACTTCCTAGAAGGCACGTCCTCCTTTCTCCAAGTTAAGAGTCGAGCGTCATTATGCAAGACTCTCTGCTGCACTTCAAACACTCTGCAGAAAGTACAGCATGTCCTCTGCGCTGACTGTCAACACTGTGTGAAATATTTAAGATTAACGTTTAGCAGAGCTTGTGGGTTTTAGAGGATTGTAGTGTCAACAAAGATTGTTCTATAAAGCTACCAGAAGACAGTTGCATGAAAAGAGAGCTGCTCAAAGTCAGCTAACAGACTCTTAAATATCACAACAACATTTACCGTATTGACTTAATGGAAACAATGGCTTATTTAAAAATAGCAGCTTGTGCAGGATGGACCGTGTTGAACTAGTGATAATTATCTCAAAGATGACTTGAAATAACAGAAATAATCCTTTATTTACAAACAGTCATACATTTCTGAAAAATGCCCACATTTCCACATTTTTTTTTAAATCATCTCCCTTTTTCGAAAATATATTTAAAAAAGGAAAATGAACTCATTGTTTTAAACATTATCTGGTTTTGAAAAAATGACCTGACTTTTAAAAATAATGTTTTATTTTCAGAAATAACTTCAATTAAAAAAAAAAAAATTCACTTAATGCAATTACAAGCTCGCTTTTTTGTATTTTTGTATTCTGGATTGTGGGAAACGGTATTTCGATCTCTCTGTCTGTGCACACAAACTGAAAGATTGACAATAAATTTGACTTTGATGTAAACATTATAGAAGATCACATGTTTCTTATATCTTTAGGTTAGTAACCACATATCTCTTCTTCTCTTCAGCTCCCCAGCATGTTTGGAGACTTGAGGTCGACGTTCATCGCTCTGATGATCGGATCCTACGCCTCCTCCGCCGTCACCTTCCCCGGCATCAAGGTAACAACAATCTGCTGTAAATAACAACAAATATCCATCCATTGTTCCTCTTCCATCCCATAAAGGGGTTCGAGTCGTTTCAAAGTTGTTTTTCATCATTTAAGGTCAAAAATCGTCTCCTAAAGTCTTTTAATAACAACACTTCAGACATTTGTAGGTGATCCATGCAAAACAAGTCTCATTGAGTTCATCTGTAATGTGATGTGTCCTAACGAACAGAACAGCCTCATCATTTTACATTAAAAAAACAATTTCCAGCTAGATTATACAAGTGTGATAGTGGGGCACAATTATTTGCATTTGCCATTAATTGGATTTTCATGATTGTTATTTGGAGAGACAATTATAGAAAGAAAAATATCCTTATAAATCTTGTCAAGCTGATTAAAAACTGGATTTTAAACACAAATGTGCATTTGTTTTGTTATGGAAAGGCTTTTAAACACTTTTTTGGGCTATTGTTTGCTTCCATAAAATGTCTATAGTCAGAGTAGTGGGAATAAACATTACAAAAACACATAGTTATTACAAAGCTTGTCAAGTTGTTTCTGTAAATTCCTCCTAAATTCACCAAAAGTTATAAAAGAATGCCTAATTGCACATCAAACACATAACAACCCAGTTATTTATGTTGATTATTTGTTCATGAGGTTAGGGTAAGGGTTAAAGGTATTCTGATTCTGTTTCTGATGACTTCAGGTGATCTACGATCTGGGCGCCACCTTCATCATCATCCTGCTGGTCTGGGCTGCCTGCGCCTGCCTCGTCTTCCTCAACTGTTTCATCAACTGGCCTCTGGAGCCGTTCCCCAGCCCCGAGGACATGGACTACACGTGAGAATAAACGGGATTTCTGGGTGTAACGGGATTTCGGGGACTAACAGGAATGGGATTGCTGAGAGTAACGGGATATGAGAGAGTAACGGGATTTCAGGGATTAACAGGTTTTCTGGGAGTAACAGGAGTTCTGTGAGTGGGGAGTAACGGGATTTCTGGGAGTATCGGGATTTCTGGGAGTATCGGGATTTCTAGTTCTTTAGTTTGTAGTTTGTAGTTCTTTGGTTAGTAGTTCTTTGGTTAGTAGTTCTTTAGTTTGTAGTTATTTGGTTAGTAGTTCTTTAGTTGGTAGTTCTTTAGTTTGTAGTTCTTTGGTTAGTAGTTCTTTAGTTGGTAGTTCTTTAGTTGGTAGTTCTTTAGTTTGTAGTTCTTTGGTTAGTAGTTCTTTAGTTGGTAGTTCTTTAGTTTGTAGTTTGTAGTTCTTTGGTTAGTAGTTCTTTGGTTAGTAGTTCTTTAGTTTGTAGTTATTTGGTTAGTAGTTATTTAGTTGGTAGTTCTTTAGTTTGTAGTTTGTAGTTCTTTGGTTAGTAGTTCTTTAGTTGGTAGTTCTTTAGTTTGTAGTTCTTTGGTTAGTAGTTCTTTGGTTAGTAGTTCTTTAGTTTGTAGTTCTTTGGTTAGTAGTTCTTTGGTTTGTAGTTCTTTGGTTAGTAGTTCTTTGGTTTGTAGTTCTTTGGTTAGTAGTTCTTTGGTTAGTAGTTATTTAGTTTGTAGTTCTTTGGTTAGTAGTTCTTTGGTTTGTAGTTTGTAGTTCTTTGGTTAGTTCTGTAGTTGGTAGTTGTTTAGTTTGTAGTTTGTAGTTCTTTGGTTAGTAGTTCTGTAGTTGGTAGTTTTTTAGTTCTTTAGTTTGTAGTTCTTTGGTTAGTAGTTCTTTAGTTTGTAGTTCTTTAGTTTGTAGTTCTTTGGTTAGTTCTTTCGTTGGTAGTTCTTTAGTTTTTAGTTATTTAGTTTGTAGTTCTTTTCGTAACGGGATTTCAGGGAGTAACAGGATTTCAGGGAGTAACGGGATTTCTGGGAGTAACGGGATTTCTGGGAGTAACGGGATTTCAGGGAGTAACTGGATTTCTGGGAGTAACGGGACTTCAGTCACCTGGTTGGTTAAACCAAAATACTGTATACTTATGCTCAAAGTGTATTTATTTATTTTTCTTTCTTTTGTATTTGATATAGAGGTAATCCAGAAGTGACAAAATGCGATCAGGTTACTTAACTTTTTTACCCTGATTTGGTTTCTGTTTTGTACTGGAACGTGTAAAGAAACACACACACACACACACACACACAGGTTTCTGTAGAGAGATTCTCCGCAGAGATCTCCTCACACACATGGAAAACATTTCATGGACTTTTACGCTTTCTATCCGAAGCATAAAGACAGGAAAGACTTTAAAACCAGATGATCGGCCGGATTTGCTCACAGTCACCTGGATATTTTCTTTCCTCCTTTTGCTCGGCTCATGTATCTTCTTCTGACTTTCTTTCCTAATCCTTCTCCTTATTGGTGGATTACTGAACTTATCCTAAGTATTCACATCCCCCCCTGGCCTTCACCTGCAAAATACCACTGAAAGACACGTGCAAAGACAAGGAAGAGACTCAAAATGACTAAAAATAAACTTTAAATGGATTTAAAAAGATGCAAAACAAATACAAATGACCACAGAGACACACAATTACCTCAAAGAGATGCAAAACAACCACAAGAAACGATAAGAAGCCCAAATGTAAAGAGATATAAACAACCACAGGTACAAAAATGACAAAAAGCAGACTCAAAAAACGGGCACAAAATAAATAAAAAGGAGACAAAATTACTATAAAGACACAAAAAAGACCATACAATG
Organism: Pogonophryne albipinna; assembly: GCA_028583405.1. Classification (NCBI taxonomy): domain Eukaryota; kingdom Metazoa; phylum Chordata; class Actinopteri; order Perciformes; family Artedidraconidae; genus Pogonophryne; species Pogonophryne albipinna. The sequence continues at coordinate 211,305 of JAPTMU010000294.1, forward strand.
ACCGGAATGAACATATAACTACAAGAAGACCAACCAGAGAGGTTAATTGCAACAAACAGAAGACTACCACAAAGAGACTCAAAATACATGACAGAAAAAGACAAAAAGAAACCACAAAGAAACAAAATGACTCAATTTGACTTCAAACAGTCACTTATGGAGCATTTCCACTACAGCGCGGAGCTCGCTTTAAGCGTGCTGTGCCCGGACCGGTTTTGGTTGCGTTTCCACTTAGCGTAGTTCCGGCTAGCGGGTACTATTTCACAGTTTTTCTGGCCCCATAACATCGAGGTTCTTTCCGGGCCAACAACCAGGCTGAGTCGGGCTGAGTATGCTAAACTAGAGAGAGAATCGCTGGCAAGGGGCTACAACTACAACAAAACATATTTGACCGTGATTTAATTGTAATCCACGTTTCAAAATGATGCTGAAGTAACAACATACTGATACCGGTTAGTAAAAACCATGAATTAATGCTTTGACAAGTCTGCAGACAGACGGCAGGCGAAAAACCTTTTAAAATGCGTGTTTTCTGAATGGAGATCGGCTAAGCTAACGCAGTATATGCTCCGACCGTCCACACTCACAACAACGGCCTATACAGACATAAATAAACCAGCGACTGTATTCTCCATGACACAGGCAGTCTGTGGTTTGTACTTGTTTAACTTCTGTCTAGTTTCTGAACAGATATGAGGAGCTGTGAGCTCTGAGGGCTAACAGCTAACGGCTGATGTTGGTTTTCTGTGGTTCTCATTGAAGATGACATCACGGCTCCGCCTACACTGCGTTACTATAGTTACTGCCCCAGCTACTAAACTGTAATGGAAACGCAGCATAAAGTGAGCCTGGCCTAACGAGGCCTAGCCATACAGAGCGAGGCAGAGCGAGGCCCTGTAGTGGAAATGCGCCATTAAAGACCTCAAAGATACGTAAAATGACTCAAAGTGACTTCAAAAAGACCAAAATGGACAACAAAGTGACACAGAATCACACTATTTCACGGTTCTCTGTATTTTGCGCTCAAAATATCCTCTTCACCGCCTCTTCTCTCCCCACCTGCAGGGTTAAGATCAAGTTCAGCTGGCTGGGCTTCGACCACAAGATCACGGGGAAGCAGTTTTACCAGCAGGTGACGACGGTGGGCCGCCGCCTCAGCGTGGGAAACTCCATGAAGCAGAAACAGCCGAACAAGGACCTGGCAACGCAGGAGGCCAACAAACTGTGCCTGTCTACCGTCGACCTGGAGGTCAAATCCAAGGACCAGGAACCGGGTGAGTCTGCAGGAAAATACACTTCAAACTAGTGTTGTCACGATACCAACATTTTTGTTTCGGTACCGATACCAAGTCAAGAATTGCGATTTCGATACCTTTCTCAAAAAAAGGGGGACCCGTCTTAAATGTCATTATTGTGCTTTATTTCAAACCTGGAAACAATTTTCAGTCATAACACAAACTTTTGAACAATGAGAACTATAAATAAAATAAATTAAAGCAATGGCATTCAAGGTAAAATGACAATTAACTAAAATAGCAGCATCATCTCAAACAACTTTTTTGTCAAAATTCAAAATAGAGGGATCTGAAACATTCCTTACAGACAGGCCTCGTGGTGTCCGTAGGCTCGCCCTCGCTGTCGGAGATGCAACCAAAATACTTCCAAATGTCACTTCTTGCGTCTTAATTGTCTTCAAGCTGAGGCGCATTGGCAATAGCACTCACACTTGCAGCCATGCTTCTCGTTTTATCACATGATATGAAAGCTATATTCATAAAAAGAGTATTTTTAAACACGAGTATCTGTACTTCTACTTGAGTAAAGGATGTGTGTACTTTTGCCATCTCTGCAAGACAGACAGGATGTAAACACTAATGGGAACAGTAGAAGAAGACAAAGAGGAAGTTCCAGGAACACAGTATGCAGTATCCGTATGAACCCTCAGACCCCAGCTCGGACCGACATCTGTACAAAACAATTAGTCCCAAACATGCCTGTGTTACCCTTTACCCCTTGCGCCCCTTTACCTCCGCCCTAAATCCAACTAAGCTAACGTCCGTTTCCCCCACACCTCTTGCTCTCTTTGGTAACAAATGGACCGTGGAATATGTTCAGATCCTGATTTTAGAAAGCCACTCAGCAGGTGTTTGGTTTCAGAGCCTGAGAGAAGCATTGTAGCGTTGCAGTCATTGTTAATTTCATAACAGCTGGACATTTTCCATCTGTCAGGAGCTGTTAGATTACACACTGCAGCTCTCATTTCTCTCAGCTAGATATCAACTTATCAGCCCTTAAACCCCAAATAGACTCCCATTTAAGTGTAAGTAGTAATACCACAGTGTAGAAATACTCTGTGACAAGTAAATCTAGCAGCAAAGAACCACAAATAACATTTCTTGTGTAGCATAATGGCTATTACAATTAGTGATCCATTAATCAGTTCATCATTTTAAATGTTAGAGCTGGTAAAGGTGGAGATGACTTGTTAACGGACTATATAATAACTATAAATAAGTGTACAGTAGTAAAAAGTACAATATTTGCCTCCATATTGTAGTTGAGTACAAGTAAGTACATAGTACTTGAACCTAAAAAGCCTTGTGCAAATGTTTCTTTCCACCCCTGCGTTATGGTCATTATTTATTTAGCTTGGCCACCCTGTTCTAGTTTCTGTTTTTATTCCTAATGACCTCTTCTTATTTCATTTCCTGTGCAGCTCAGTCCTTCATGAAGAGTATCTTCAGCCCCATCTTCATGCTGAGCCTCATCACCATGTGTGTGACGCAGCTTCGCCTCATCTTCTACATGGGAGCCATGAACACCATCTTGGAGTCTCTGACAGAGGGAGACCTCAGCACCGGTGAGATTAAACACTGTATAAACACACAATAAGGAACTACAGCACGGTCACATGACTTCATGTCTCTACCGCTAAGCTAAAGGCGGCTAATGTTGGGCTATAAAGGAACTACAGCACGGTCATATGACTTAACTTCACTACCGCTAAGCTAAAGGTGGCTAAAGTTGGGCTATAAAGGAACTACAGCGGAACTACAGCACGGTCACATGACTTAACTTCACCACGGCTAAGCTAAAGGTGGCTAATGTTGGGCTATAAAGGAACTACAGCACGGTCACAAGACTTCACGTCACCACGGCTAAGCTAAAGGTGGCTAATGTTGGGCTATAAAGGAACTACAGCACGGTCACATGACTTCACGTCACCACGGCTAAGCTAAAGGTGGCTAATATTGGGCTATAAAGGAACTACAACAGGGTCACATGACTTCACGTCACCACCGCTAAGCTAAAGGTGGCTAATGTTGGGCTATAAAAGAACTACAGCACGGTCACATGACTTCACGTCACCACCGCTAAGCTAAAGGTGGCTAATGTTGGGTTATAAAGGAACTACAGCACGGTCACATGACTTCACTTCACCACGGCTAAGCTAAAGGTGGCTAATGTTGGGCTATAAAGGAACTACAGCACGGTCACATGACTTCACGTCACCACCGCTAAGCTAAAGGTGGCTAATGTTGGGTTATAAAGGAACTACAGCACGGTCACATGACTTCACTTCACCACGGCTAAGCTAAAGGTGGCTAATGTTGGGCTATAAAGGAACTACAGCACGGTCACATGACTTCACTTCACCACGGCTAAGCTAAAGGTGGCTAATGTTGGGCTATAAAGGAACTACAGCACGGTCACATGACTTCACGTCACCACGGCTAAGCTAAAGGTGGCTAATATTGGGCTATAAAGGAACTACAGCACGGTCACATGACTTCACTTCACCACGGCTAAGCTAAAGGTGGCTAATGTTGGGTGTGATGACGTTTAGTGGTCAGAAAGTGAACCGTGTTGCTGTGGATGTTTTCTATGTTCACTTTTCTTTCTGCTCTCTAATGATCCTCTCTCTGCTGCTTTCTGCTCAGCTTCAGCGCCTCGTTGTTAACTCTGCTTTGTCTTTCCTCCCGTTCTGTTTCTGCCACTCTTTCTCTTTCCGCCGCGCTGGCTTCTTGCTGCTGTTTCAGTGGAGAAGATGCAAGTGGGTAAGAAACTTCAGGCTTGAATCACAAAGAAACCCAATTTCTCCAGCTGTTTGTTTCCACTATTCATTCATGGATAAACCAACAATCGATATCCTTTACTGGAGCAAAAGTAGAAATACTGTGATCTTAAAATACTATATTACAAGTAAAAGTATAGTAGGAAGTATGGAAGTATATAAAAAATGTAGTATTATGTTATTAGCATAGAAATAGAGAGATAGATTAGTGATACTACTCCAATGTGTTGATTAACTATACAAATGTTCACGTATGTATTGGTATATTTATATACTTTTTCTTCTTATATTTATGCAAATATGTTATTTTATTTTCATTGTTAAATAGAGCAACTGTTACAAAACCCAATTCCCGCCTGAATATGTAATAAGTAATATTTTCCAATCAGGACTTTTACTTGTAACGGAGTATTTTAAGACCATAGTATTACTACTTTTACTTGTAACGGAGTATTTTAAGACCATAGTATTACTACTTTTACTTGTAACGGAGTATTTTAAGACCATAGTATTACTACTTTTACTTGTAACGGAGTATTTTAAGACCATAGTTCAACTACTTTTACTTGTAAAGGAGTATTTTAAGACCATAGTATTACTACTTTTACTAACGGAGTATTTTAAGACCATAGTATTTCTACTTTTACTAACGGAGTATTTTAAGACCATAGTATTTCTACTTTTACTTGTAACGGAGTATTTTAAGACCATAGGATTTCTACTTTTACTTGTAACGGAGTATTTAAGACCATAGTATTTCTACTTTTACTTGTAACAGAGTATTTTAAGACCATAGTATTTCTACTTTTACTTGTAACGGAGTATTTTAAGACCATAGTATTTCTACTTTTACTTGTAACGGAGTATTTTAAGACCATAGTATTTCTACTTTTACTTGTAACGGAGTATTTAAGACCATAGTATTTCTACTTTTACTTGTAACAGAGTATTTTAAGACCATAGTATTTCTACTTTTACTTGTAACGGAGTATTTAAGACCATAGTATTTCTACTTTTACTTGTAACGGAGTATTTTAAGACCATAGTATTTCTACTTTTACTTGTAACGGAGTATTTTAAGACCATAGTATTTCTACTTTTACTTGTAACGGAGTATTTTAAGACCATAGTATTACTACTTTTACTTGTAACGGAGTATTTTAAGACCATAGTGTTACTACTTTGACTTGTAACGGAGTATTTTAAGACCATAGTATTTCTACTTTTACTTGTAACGGAGTATTTTAAGACCATAGTATTACTACTTTTACTTGTAACGGAGTATTTTAAGACCATAGTATTTCTACTTTTACTTGTAACGGAGTATTTTAAGACCATAGTACAACTACTTTTACTTGTAACGGAGTATTTTAAGACCATAGTATTTCTACTTTTACTTGTAACGGAGTATTTTAAGACCATAGTACAACTACTTTTACTTGTAACGGAGTATTTAAGACCATAGTAAAGAAGTACTTTTTCCACTTATACTTAAATATCTGAATATTCGCTCCACCTGTGACTTTGTGTTTCTTTGTGCATCCTCCTCTAAATCCATATTTCATGTTTAAAACAAAACAGCCAGAATCAAAGCTCAATAACGCTTTTGTCCCGTCCCTCAGTGAGCGTCTACACGTCGATCTTTGGCGTCCTGCAGCTCCTCTGTCTCATCACTTCTCCCGTGATCGGGTACGTGATGGACTGGAAGCTCAAAGACTGCGAAGACGACAAAGATAAAGTCACCCCGAGGTGAGGAAGCACCCATAAAACACTATGAAAAATTAACTAATTGCAATTGTTTTTACTTTAAGAGATGCAAAAGAACCACAAAGAACCTAAAAGAAAACCAATTACTCAGAGATTACAACAAACAGACTTTGAGTCACACAGAAATGTAAAAAAGAGACACAATGAACATTCGATTACTACAAAAAGACAACAAATGACCAAATATGAAACATTTTACCACAAAAAGACTAATTATTTGAGTGATATTGCAGTATTGGTGGACAGGTGTGGTTGGGTTAGGGTTAGCAGATAAGACGTACCTTATTGATCCAAATGTGGGAGTTCTTTGTGTCTTTGTAGCATTGCAAAAGAGGAGGTGAAAGCCTTTGTTCTTCGTGTTGTTTGATGATTTGTTTGATCAGCCAAGTGAACATGAAATGTGAACGGGTTAGAGGAGGATCCACATAGAAACAAGCAAGCACTAAGTCAAAGGTAGAGGAGATATTCATATGTTTGACTTCAAATGTTAAAAGCAGTATCACCCAATACTCAGTTAATTTACTTAAATGTTAAACCACTATAAATGTAGAATTCTCCGTTGCAAGTAAAAGATTGTCTGAACATTGGACTTTTTCCTGCATAAGATTCGCTTCCTCAATCAATCAATCAATCAATCAATCAACCAATCAATCAATCAATCAATCAATCAATCAATCAATCAATCAATGTTTATTTATACAGCCCAATATCACAAATGTTACATCTCAGTGGACTTCACAGTTTGTACAAAATATCAGTATGACAATACGACACCCTCTGTCCTTAGACCCTCTGTCCTTAGACCCTCTGTCCTTAGACCCTCTGTCCTTAGACCCTCTGTCCTCAGACTCTCTGTCCTTAGACCCTCTGTCCTTAGACCCTCTGTCCTTAGACCCTCACATCGTACAAGGAAAAACTTCCAGAGAAAACCCACAGTTTAAAGGGAACATGGGAGAAACCTCAGGGAGAGCAACAGAGGAGGGATCCCTCTCCCAGGACGGACAGACGTGCAATAGATGCCGTGTGTAAATTGAAAAGATAATACATTTGCAACATAGGTAGTCCAAATGTTTGGAAATGCATGTGTGTATAATAGGAAGATGAATCCACGAGGATATCCATCCAGGACCTATGATCCAGGACCACAGCCACGACTCAAGATCCAGGGCTCGCGATGCAGGACACAGGACCGCAGGATCATCCATGACTCCGGATCCCGGCGTATATAGACACCAAAAAGAAAGAGATTTGGGGAAGCTGGGTTAATCGGAACATGAGAGTACACAGGTATAGACAGAGAGAAGGAAGAAGTAAGATGTCCCCCGACAAACTAAGCCTATATCAGCAAAACTAGGTGCGTCTGTGGCAGACTGATTTTGAGGATATTTTATTTGGACAAATTGCCACTACAATAACATTTAAACACATATTAAGCCTTTAATATAATTGTGCTTCCTGCAGTTTGAATGTCTTTACTAGTTCATTTAATTGACTTCTGCAGCCCTAGTTAACACACTCAAACACAGACATTTAGAAAACGCTGATTGTGATTATTTTTCACTGAAATTCACATTATTTAAAGGACTGACTGATTGATTGAGAGGATCTGTTCCAAACCAGATGTATCTTTATTAAGTTTGAAGAATACGATTTGAAGGCCAGGAAATCTCTTCAGCTCCACAATACGTCTATTTATTAGTTAAAATACCATTACAAAAAGTGTATAACGGAGCATTCGTAAACAAAATAAGAGAATTAATACAGAACTATTTTGAAAATTAATGTTAACACTATTTGAAAATGAGAACAAAGAGTAACGTTGTCAAGATATATACATATTTTAAAAAGTAAGGTCAATTAAAATACAAAAAATGACCTAAAAAATACAATATGTGCCGTACTGTATATCAGAATTTAAAATGGAAAGAGTATTTTAATACTTCAAACACACGCAGAAGAAAAGGAAAGATGATCGACGAGAGGATGATGGATTTGTATTGATGTGTTTACTCTGTTCTCCCCAGGGAGCCGGGTCAGCCTCGACGCCCCGACAAACATATCCAGAAGATCGTGAACGCCACGCGAGCGTTCGTCTTCACCAACCTGCTGCTGGTGGGGTTCGGAGCCAGCTGCCTCGTGAGGAACCTTCCTCTGCAGGTACTCAACTCTCAGGGGACAGAGGAGGGGATTCATATATACATACATGTATATATGAATAGGATGTTTCAGGCTTTTAGGGGATGCACATTTATATCCCACCTTGAATTAATATAATGAAACAAATGTTGACATTACTAGTTTTTACGAGGTCTAATCTGCTTGTTTTAGGAAGTTAAAAGGTCATAATAACCTTTCTTATGTCTGTTTAATGCGGCCGTGAAAGCATATCCTCGAACAGCTGTTTTTAGTTAATTTTCACATTAAAAACTACATTTTACATGATGACATTGAACACATCATGATCTTGTTGTTATCATTGGTCGACAGTACTTATATTCAAGTACTGCACTTAAAGGTGGGGTAGGTAATTTATTTCAGAAACACTTGTTCTTATATTCCATGGAACGCTCTTAACATCCGATAGCAATGAATAAATCCATTAAAACATTTCATCTGTGGAAGCCGTGGTTCTGTAGAAAGCACGACCAATCATCTGAGCCGGCTAAAGTAACTGGATGGCCTACCTGCCTGTCAGCCTTCCATCTGGGCACAGACTGATCTCGTGCCCTCATTGGTCATGTGTGCGTCCGTGTGTGTTGGAGGAGGGGCTCTGTGAGGAAGTCTAAAGGAAAGGGCAGATTTGTCCGGTTGTGTACTTTCAGATTACAGTGTCGCGCACTCGAGCTGGTTTCTCCAAAATGACGTTCCCCACCTTTAAGTATTTTCATTGTATCTTTAGAAAATACAGAGCATTTTAGTGTTGAAGTTCCTCAATGTGGAGCCAAACTATAAATAACCTACCTTGTGAAGTACTGGGTATATTAGTAGGAAGGTAGGTAGGTAGGTAGGAAACAAAAAATATAAATATATACGTGGATGTGGAACAAATATAATGCAGGATATTATAAGGAAAGAAAAAGTTGCATGTTTTAAAGATAAATCCATATTTCTTGGAGGATTTACATGTTTGTTTCCTCCTGTTCAGATCCTCTCCTTCATTCTGCACACCATCGTGCGAGGCTTCATCCACTCTGCCGTCGGAGGCCTCTACGCAGCTGTGTGAGTGTTCAAGTGTTCAAGTGTTCAAGTGTTCAAAACATACACAACTACTCACATTTACACTGTAAGGTGCAAATAGAGAATGCATCAGTTCCATGAAGCTCTCTTTGAGTTGAAACGCCTGAAAATCAAAATATATATTAATATCACCAAAATGATTGAATACTTTGGGGTAAAAGAGGGTGTATTGATACATAAATAATGACGTACATTAAGTTAAATATTCTCCCTGCCTTCCTCACATTTATACATGAAACTAATACATATCAACTTTAAGGTCCATTTTCTACATTGTTTTTCACGTTTTAGCTTCGATTAGAAAATGGAGAAATGGCGCCACCTACTGTTTCCTCCATGAACAACAGCTAATAATCACAACAGTAGTGGATGGGAACACACATTCATTCACTCTTGCCCATTTTCTTTAAATTTGATCTAAATATAATATCTTTTTCAACCTTGTTTTGTTTTTTAACAATAAAACAAACCATGATATTCATCCCCCATAAATTACAAACCCTTTATTCCTTTGCAGACCTTTGTATTTATCGACCTGTGTTTTAAGGATTTATGCCGTTAGAATATAAAAACCCTTTCTCCTGTTCCAACTTAAATTCACTATATTAGAGGCATACCTTCAAACACATGTTACACGTGTATTTTAAACATATGCAAGCCTAAATACACACATTGATACACACATTGATACACACATTGATACACACATTGATACACACATTAATACACACATTGATACACACATTGATACATTAATACACACATTGATACATTAATACACACATTGATACACACATTGATCCACACATTGATACACACATTGATACATTAATACACACATTGATACATTAATACACACATTGATACACACATTGATCCACACATTGATACACACATTGATACATTAATACACACATTGATACATTAATACACACATTGATACACACATTGATACACACATTAATACACACATTAATACACACATTAATACACACATTGATACACACATTAATACACACATTAATACACACATACACACATTGATACACACATTAATAAACACATTGATCCACACATTGATACACACATTAATACACACATTGATACACACATTGATACATTAATACACACATTGATACACACATTGATACACACATTAATACACACATTAATACACACATTAATACACACATTAATACACACATTGATACACACATTAATACACACATTAATACACACATACACACATTGATACACACATTAATACACACATTGATACACACATTGATACATTAATACACACATTGATACACACATTGATACATTAATACACACATTGATACACACATTGATACACACATTGATACATTAATACACACATTGATACACACATTGATACATTAATACACACATTGATACACACATTGATACACACATTCATACACACATTAATACACACATTGATACACACATTGATCCACACATTAATACATTAATACACACATTAATACACACATTGATACACACATTAATACATTAATACACACATTAATACACACATTAATACACACATTAATACACACATTGATACACACATTGATACACACTTTGATACACACATTAATACACACATTGATACACACATTGATACACACATTGATACACACATTGATACACACATTAATACACACATACACACATTGATACACACATTGATACACACATTAATACACACATTGATACACACATTGATACACACATTAATACACACATTGATACATTAATACACACATTGATACACACATTAATACACACATTGATACATTAATACACACATTGATACACACATTAATACACACATTAATACACACATACACACATTAATACACACATACACACATTGATACACACATTAATACACACATTGATACACACATTAATACACACATTGATACATTAATACACACATTGATACACACATTAATACACACATTGATACATTAATACACACATTGATACACACATTAATACACACATTAATACATTAATACACACATACACACATTAATACACACATACACACATTGATACACACATAAATACACACATTAATACACACATTGATACACACATTAATACACACATTGATACACACATAAATACACACATTAATACACACATTGATACACACATTAATACACACATTGATACATTAATACACACATTGATACACACATTAATACACACATTGATACATTAATACACACATTGATACACACATTAATACACACATTAATACATTAATACACACATACACACATTAATACACACATACACACATTGATACACACATAAATACACACATTAATACACACATTGATACACACATTAATACACACATTGATACATTAATACACACATTGATACATTAATACACACATTAATACACACATTAATGCACACATTAATGCACACATTAATACACACATTAATACACACATTGATACATTAATACACACATTGATACACACATTAATACACACATTGATACACACATTGA
>JAPTMU010000294.1:227943-262431 GCA_028583405.1 Pogonophryne albipinna
GGATTTGTTGTAGCAATAAGTGCTTCTGTGAGGTGTAGAGCTAAAAATCACCAGGTGCTAATTGAACCCATTGTGTTATTGCTGTTAATCCAATTAACTAAAAGGAGATGGTTTGTGTTCGACACAGGGTACAGTTTCAGATAACTTTACACTTTGATATCTTTTGTGGTAATCTGCCCGGTAACACAAAACAAACATCTCTAAAAGACTTAGAATAAACTATATATTGAGATTTTCTTGAAGGCAGCAGGTTAATAACTTCCTTAAAGAGCTTCTGAGAAAAGTGAGATTTAAGAAAAACAACTTCAGAAAAGTCATATTTGTCTTTGCGTTAACCCAATTAAATTGTTGTATCTACAGTTTAGATGTTTTTCAGAGACTTGTTTTTATCTCACAAATGTTGATCTCTCTTCCTTCTTCTCTAATAACTATACAAGTACAAAGTAAAAAAAAACACAACCATGGTCTTTCGTCAAGGACTGATACTATGTCTTTCTAGAGAAACCCCTGATATATAAGTTGAGTTTTATTCAGCCTGCTGCCTTTAAGAAGCTCCTCAGATAACGTCCAAACTCACAGAGGCACTTCCAAAGATGGCGGTGACCCTCAGAGTGCCTCTCTTCACTTCCTGTCAACATTTAAAATGTGTTTACACTCATAAGGTGTTCTTTGGATGAACCTAAACATAAACAAAGAAGGTATTTCCACACTGGCTTGCTTTCAACCTTAAGCAATTATGTTTGTCTAACTCAATGTCTCCTAACTTTATAACTAATTTGAATCAATCTTAATGAGTTAAGTCGTCCCAACTTCAATTAAGTCCAACTTCAATTAAGTCCAACTTCAATTATGTCCAACTTCAATTATGTCCAACTTCAATTATGTCCAACTTCAAATATGTCCAACTTCAATTAAGTCCAACCTCAATTAGGTCCAACTTCAATTATGTCCAACTTCAATTATGTCCAACTTCAATTAAGTCCAACCTCAATTAGGTCCAACTTCAATTTTGTCCAATTTCAATTTAGTCCAACTTCAATTATGTCCAACTTCAATTATGTCCAACTTCAATTATGTCCAACTTCCATTAAGTCCAACTTCAATTATGTCCAACTTCAATTATGTCCAACTTCAGTTAAGTCAAACTTCAATTAAGTCCAACTTCAATTAAGTCCAACTTCCATTATGTCCAACTTCAATTATATCCAACTTCAATTATATCCAACTTCAATTAAGTCAAACTTCAATTATGTCCAACTTCAATTAAGTCCAACTTCAGTGACGTCGAACTTCAATTATGTCAAATTTCAATTAAGTCCAACTTCAATTATATCCAACTTCAATTAAGTCCAACTTCAATTAAGTCCAACTTCAATTATATCCAACTTCAATTAAGTCCAACTTCAATTATATCCAACTTCAATTATATCCAACTTCAATTATGTCCAACTTCAATTATATCCAACTTCAATTAAGTCAAACTTCAATTATGTCCAACTTCAATTAAGTCCAACTTCAGTGACGTCGAACTTCAATTATGTCAAATTTCAATTAAGTCCAACTTCAATTATATCCAACTTCAATTAAGTCCAACTTCAATTAAGTCCAACTTCAATTATATCCAACTTCAATTAAGTCCAACTTCAATTATATCCAACTTCAATTATATCCAACTTCAATTATGTCCAACTTCAATTAAGTCCAACTTCAATTATATCCAACTTCAATTATGTCCAACTTCAATAAACAATCTGATGGACATTTGTAAAAAATAAAGTCTCTATACTATTAAATGACTTTCTGTCGACATTAAGAGATTATGTTAAACCAACTTTAAATCACATAAGTGTTCATTTTACTTTTGGTTGGACCAGCGTTACTTAATTAGTCCTGACCTTAATATAAATCAACCTTAATAAGTTACGTAAATTCAGTTCTACCCAAGTATAGTCTTATATACGGCTTATCGTTGACTTTAATTAAATCAACAGATTACACAGAATTAGGAAGTTGATAGTATCAAGTTGAATTTATTAATTTGTATTCAAACCTAATATTATTGCTTTCAACTAACCTAGTTATCTATTGACTTAATAGATGTAATTAAAGTCAACAATGACATGTTTTCAGTGTACGCTGAATCAACCCTTGCAATTTAAATGGCGACCGAACCCAATTAAATGTAATCAGACAAACAGAATGGCTAAATGTCAGAATCAGAATTGTTACAGCAGAAAAGAGACAAAGACAATGTTAACGAATAGCATGCAGATAATACTTTCCGTGTTGTATTCAGGTTCATCCCAAGAGTTATTTGTGAGTGTTTGTGTGCAGAGGACGGGAGTAAGAGTCGATGAATGTTTCATTTCAACCCCCAGAGCTGAGAGACGAGCCTCTCAAAGACTTCCGGTGCTCTCCATGAATGATTAGTGAGAAACGAATGGCACACGATGCACTTTACACCCGAGAGACGGACCTCAGTCAGGGTTTAAAAGAATGTAAAACTCCAGATTCAGAAGATAATAGACGGACGGAAAGACGTTTTTATTTTTTATATATATTCACAGATTTTAGACTTTTACTATTATATCGCCTTTACGTGCACGGAAGGTCGCATAAAGGCTCGTCTCTCAGCTCACTTCAACCTTCAGATATGAATCAGATCTATTCTCATCTTTATGAAAGTGCATGACGGTGAGGAGGAATGGAAGGAGGGACATTATTTACACGTGTTTAGTGAGTAAAATGAAAAGTACGGAAGCCCTTAAGTGCCATTTTTCAAGCTTAGTTTCACCATAATGAGTATAGAAAATGTTGTCTTGCGATCACAACTTATTAACTTACTTATATATACTTAATTGATCCTTTATCTTAAAGAAAACATGTTTTTTTACCAAGATAAGAGAATTTTCTTGAGATTTCCAGATAAAAAAACGATTTTTTTTAAATAACAAAATGAATTTAGAATCACAAGAAAGATATATAATAAATTAAACTGCATAATGTCTGTCATTATCGACTAAATATAGCATTTGTAATCTAAAAAGAAGAGAAATATCTTCGTATTTTGAGAAAAATCAATGAAAGGTATTCATTGAAAATGGCTGTTTTGGGCTTCCGTACTTTTGCATGAAAACTGTTGCATAGAAAATAAAATATGTACATTTCTATGCATGTAAATCAAATGTAAAAAAAATCCCCTTACAATTAGATTTATTTGATGTATTTCATTCTCTATAATGTATTCTTCTTCTATCCAAACATTAACATTGCTGAATCTCTAAAGTGCAAAACTTTTATCGCAAGATTTCTCTGACTTTTTGACTTTTATTTGTATTTTGGAGACAAACCTGCACAGAGACACTGATTAGTGCCATATTATTCCATCAAAAGATAATTTGGCCCGACAGATGTGTGAACACCTCTGGAGATACGACAATGTGATTTTGTGCATAGGAATGAAAATGTACTCCGCATATCTTGAGTTGGAAGTGCTTAGTTTTCACTGAAACCTTGTTTTCCGTTCTTCTAAATCACGTGTGAATAATTGAGCAGATCTGCAGCCTGTAATCAATACTCCTGTGTTTACACTCACTGCTACAGGTCGAGAAATACGACGGGTAGATGCAGTACTCTTACTCCAGCGCTACGAATGTTTGTGTGGATATATGATTTCTGATTCGCCCGGTAACTCATGCTTTAGCTTAAAAAAGAAAAAGGGTTTTTCACCAAGATAAGAAGTTTTTGTTGAGATTTACAGATAAGAAAAGTTGTTTTTCCAAGATGACAAAATGAAAGAGAAGAGATGTCATATATTAAACTGTTCAGATTTTGAGAAAACAAATCAAATGAACTCGTTGTCGCAGGAAAACTGAGATTTCCCCAGTTCTATACTCACATTAGGAGAATAGTGTTTTGTATTGCAAGTTTTCCCAATGATTAAATATGCAAATGAAGCATCATGTGTTGTGTTTTGAGGGGAAATCTACAAACAAAAATCAACAAAAGTAAGAAATGAAACCCCTAAATGTGGATTTTTGAAGGTTTATTTAGAATTTCTGAGAGAAAGATGATGAGTTACCGGGTAGAATATAAATTCCCTCAAAACAAATCAGCACTTTTTTTCACAGCCGTACCTTAGAAAGCTCACCTTCACAGCCTCTGATGGAAACTCCCGCAGTTACTAGTATTTCTTTTGTTAATTGTGTATTAACTGAAGATGAATGGTGTGTTTTGGGTGTTCTCATGGTGTGATGATAGGAAATCAGGATTTCAGCTACACACCTTGTTTCTGTGTATCTTTTGTATTCTTTTTTTATTCTACATTTTCTTCGATGTTTACGAGTATTTTCATGGTCTTATATTGTGTATTTGTTTTGTCTTGCACCGCAGTATAGCCATTATCAATGTGTGTCAAGTCATGTTTGAACTGAAAGAAAAAAAACAGATCAATATATATGAAGCAAAATAAACACAATCATTTGTACAGACGTGTCTCTCGTTTCTTTTTGAAAGGGCCTTATTAATATGCTAATTATGTCTCTACTTTAAAGAGTCCTCTCCTGCTGATGTTCAGGTGTATATCAGTATGTAGTGTCTCTACTTTAAAGAGTCCTCTCCTGCTGATGTTCAGGTGTATATCAGTATGTAGTGTCTCTACTTTAAAGAGTCATCTCCTGCTGATGTTCAGGTGTATATCAGTATGTAGTGTCTCTACTTTAAAGAGTCCTCTCCTGCTGATGTTCAGGTGTATATCAGTATGTAGTGTCTCTACTTTAAAGAGTCCTCTCCTGCTGATGTTCAGGTGTATATCAGTATGTAGTGTCTCTACTTTAAAGAGTTCTCTCCTGCAGAGTCCTCTCCTGCTGATGTTCAGGTGTATATCAGTATGTAGTGTCTCTACTTTAAAGAGTCCTCTCCTGCTGATGTTCAGGTGTATATCAGTATGTAGTGTCTCTACTTTAAAGAGTCCTCTCCTGCTGATGTTCAGGTGTATATCAGTATGTAGTGTCTCTACTTTAAAGAGTCCTCTCCTGTTGATGTTCAGGTGTATATCAGTATGTAGTGTCTCTACTTTAAAGAGTCCTCTCCTGCTGATGTTCAGGTGTATATCAGTATGTAGTGTCTCTACTTTAAAGAGTCCTCTCCTGCTGATGTTCAGGTGTATATCAGTATGTAGTGTCTCTACTTCAAAGAGTCCTCTCCTGCTGATGTTCAGGTGTATATCAGTATGTAGTGTCTCTACTTTAAAGAGTCCTCTCCTGCTGATGTTCAGGTGTATATCAGGATGTAGTGTCTCTACTTTAAAGAGTCCTCTCCTGCTGATGTTCAGGTGTATATCAGTATGTAGTGTCTCTACTTTAAAGAGTCCTCTCCTGCTGATGTTCAGGTGTATATCAGTATGTAGTGTCTCTACTTTAAAGAGTCCTCTCCTGCTGATGTTCAGGTGTATATCAGTATGTAGTGTCTCTACTTTAAAGAGTCCTCTCCTGCTGATGTTCAGGTGTATATCAGTATGTAGTGTCTCTACTTTAAAGAGTCCTCTCCTGCTGATGTTCAGGTGTATATCAGTATGTAGTGTCTCTACTCTAAAGAGTCCTCTCCTGCTGATGTTCAGGTGTATATCAGTATGTAGTGCAGTGACCACCAACTGGCGGCCCGCGGGCCACATCCGGCCCGCCAGACATTCTCATCCGGCCCGCACGACGGGGGTGACTGTGGCGTTGGCGGAGTGGTTACTGCGTTCGCCCCCCACCCATTTTTTTTTTACAACGTCTCGTGAGTAAGGTGCAGTACCGGAGTCCAACAGAGAGGCAGCAGCTGCGGGACAGTAGACTACAGAAGAGTCTGGTTAATGCGCTCCGCACCACAGCAGCAGCCCCGATGCGACAGAGTCCAACAGAGAGGCAGGAGCTGCGGGACAGTAGCCTAGAAGCAGGGTTGGGTTGTAACGGAATATATGTAACGGCGTTACGTAATCAGAATACAAAAATCAAGTAGGCTAACTGTATTCAGCTGGCGTTACATTTGAAAAACGAGTAATCTGATTACAGTTACTTTCGTAAACCTGAAGTGAATACATTTTGGAATACTTATTGGAATTATTGGTGGAAAAGTTTCCTCACAAAATGTAATATTCATTACCGGCAGAACTGTGTGCACACTGCACAGCGCTGCAGCATGTCTGTGAGCGAGAGAGAGATGCAGCGTGTCTGTGAGCGAGAGAGAGATGCAGCGTGTCTGTGAGCGAGAGAGAGATGCAGCGTGTCTGTGAGGCCCCGCCCCCGCACGCAGATGAGAGAGAGAGATCTCTTTTAAAATATATTGAAAGTTAGAAACGGAGATGGTTAGATAAAATGTGCAAGATAACATTGATGTAGCATTTCTTTATTGTCGAAATTATGACATTTATAACGGGATCAAATCAAAGTGAATGGCCTGCTGCTGCTGAATGCATGGGGCAAGTGACTGGAACAAGTTTTACAAGTTATTACATCTTTTCAGATAATAATAATAAATAATAATGATAATTCATTCTATTTAGGGGCGCCTTTCAAAGCACCCAAGGACACCTTACAATTCATAACATATTCTAAGGAAAGGTTTACAGTAGGAGAATGCAGTCCGGGTGATGTTTTTTATGTGGGGTGCAGATGAGAGGGAGCTGTCCAGAATGACACCAAGATATTGATAAACCATTAAAACAGTAAAACAAGTGTCTCCTGTTTAACAAAACATACCCATCTGTTATGGAAAAAGAAAGTATTCCAAAAGTATTCTAAAAGTAACCTGAACACGTAACTTTTATAAGACACATAACTGTAACTGTATTCTGATTACTTTCAGAGCATGTATTCAGTAATCAGTAACTGATTACATTTACAAATTAACCCTCCCAACCCTGCCTAGAAGTGATCCTTCGTTAGCGTGAAGAGTCTGCTAAGCTTTATGCAGTACCTGTACCCCCCCCCCCCGGCCCGCGATAGTGTCTATTGGATACATTTTGGCCCTTGGACAAATGTAGTTGGTGATCCCTTAAAGAGTCATCTCCTGCTGATGTTCAGGTGTATATCAGTATGTAGTGTCTCTACTTTAAAGAGTCCTCTCCTGCTGATGTTCAGGTGTATATCAGTATGTAGTGTCTCTACTTTAAAGAGTCCTCTCCTGCTGATGTTCAGGTGTATATCAGTATGTAGTGTCTCTACTTTAAAGAGTCCTCTCCTGCTGATGTTCAGGTGTATATCAGTATGTAGTAGGGATGTAATGATATACCGAATATCGCGGTAAATAAACGTCCCAATACCGTCGTGACTGACAAAATCTACCGCGACTTTTTTTTTTAAATACTTTTTTTTTTTTTTTAAACCTTTATTCAACCAGATGGTTCCATTGAGATCATCGATCTCTTTTTCAAGAGAGACCTGTCCAACATGGCAGCAAGTAGGTTACAACATGAACCTAAAACAACAGAACACAAAAGGACATGTATTTACAGGGCTACATGTACACACCTAGAGACATTGACAAGTACCAACAGTATATTTATATCTCTGTCAATAATCCTCACCTTCTTGGCAACAACTGTATTGTTGTTGAAATGGTGGAGAGACAATGCACAGTTTGACCCACTGCTGTCACCCATGGCCAAAGCATATCTCTCCGTCCCACTGAGGTGGCGTTAGACTTTTTCGCTGTCCGTCATTTTGACAGACAGGATCCTAAAATATCCGTCATAATCCCTTATTACCCGTCGGGACTGAACTGTTCACAAGAGATCACGCTCGTGAACAGTCAACAGCGTAAAGCAAAACCTCCCAGACATGTGTTGATCTGTACGGCAAAGTACGGTTTGGAAACTATATCATTTCCTTTTGGAGGGCATGCATAACACGGCATAACACCAGAGCCTCGCTGCGGGGAAACGTTGGCGCTGTTCCGAGTTTGTTCTAATCTGTCAAAATGACAGACTGCTTTCAGATTTTTCCGTCATTGATAAATAAAATATTTGTTGCGACCACTGCTGTCCCAGCAACATCAGTACCAGCAACATCAGTACCAGCAACATCAGTACCAGCAACATCAGTACCAGCAACATCAGTACCAGCAACATCAGTACCAGCAACATCAGTACCAGCAGCATCAGTACCAGCAACATCAGTACCAGCAACATCAGTACCAGCAACATCAGTACCAGCAGCATCAGTACCAGCAACATCAGAACCAGCAACATCAGTCGCAGCAACATCAGTACCAGCAACATCAGTCCCAGCAACATCAGTACCAGCAACATCAGTACCAGCAACATCAGTACCAGCAACATCAGTACCAGCAGCATCAGTACCAGCAACATCAGTACCAGCAACATCAGTACCAGCAACATCAGTCCCAGCAACATCAGTACCAGCAACATCAGTAGCAGCAACATCAGTACCAGCAGCATCAGTACCAGCAACATCAGTACCAGCAACATCAGTACCAAGCGAGAGAGTCTTTTCCAGAGCAGGGGATTTTGTAAACGCCCAAACATCCCAGCTTCTACCTGGAAATGTGGACATTCTCATATTCCTAAAAACCTGTCTGATGATCTGAGTGAGTGACTCGTGAGTTTGAGTTACTTGAAAAACTAAAGTGAAACTTGATTTATTTTATTGCAGGGTCTGATTATTAAATGTCCTTGTTTATTTGTGAGAAGCAGTGGCACCAAGAAAATGCCTACTTTGTTTGGTAGAACTATAGGTACAAACACACTGGTTTTCTTGTTCCAGTCTGTTACTGTCACTTTGTTTTGGACACTTTAAAATACTGCTATCCTACTGAAATACTGCTATCCTACTGAAATACTGCTATCCTACTAAAATACTGCTATCCTACTGAAATACTGCTATCCTACTAAAATACTGCTATCCTACTGAAATACTGCTATCCTACTGAAATACTGCTATCCGACTGAAATACTGTACAAATCAGATTTATTATTTACTAAAGAAACATTTTCAGAGTAAACAAATGTTTTATTGAAATGTTTTCTTTATTATTCAATATCGCGATATTATCGTACCGTGAGTTTTTGGTATCGTTACATCCCTAGTATGTAGTGTCTCTACTTTAAAGAGTCCTTCTATCTATCTATCTATCTATCTATCTATCTATCTATCTATCTATCTATCTATCTAGTTAACAATACTCTTTCAGTGCAGCAGGGGTCAGACTCTCTCTCTCTCTCTAATACTCAGTGTATGAGTTAAACGCAGTATAAGTACCTGCTCGATAGAGAGTGAGTATAACTGAGAGCAGTTTGTAGTAAAACCTGTTGAGTTACCTCAGCAGGTTTTTATTAACACAGGAACACCCTCCATTAATCATGAGCTGGTTGAACCCGAGTTGACGGTTTCTCCCTGTTCCAGTTTAACACACACACACACACACACACACACACACACACACACACACACACACACACACACACACACACACACACACACACACACACACACACACACACACACACACACACACACACACACACACACACACACACACACACACACACACACCCTCAGAGAAGACAAAGAGAGGAACACTTAGTCCTCGTGCAGAGCTGAAAACTGTGTCAGAGTTTTATCAAAATCATGTGTAATATAATGAAATAATACAAAATGCAATTTGCCAGGTGTTTAGTTTATTTATTTACCTTTCTGTCTGCGGACATTTCAATAACATCACATCCGTATCTAAACTTTATATCCTTTATTGTAATATTTCCTTTAGATTTTCATCGTTTTTAATTCAATGACCACATTTTACAAACTCCTTCTCATTCAAACTCTCCCATTAAATACCGGCCTGTTCTGCTTTGAGTTTATTTCCTTGTACTTTTGGGTCTTTTTGGTCTCTTTTCCGCAGAGGTGTAAAGTAACTAAGTACATATACTCAAGTACGCTACTTAGGTAACATTTTGAGATACTTGTACTTTATTTGAGTATTTCCCTTTTATGCAGAATTTATCAGATCTGGTACTTGAGTAAAAGTAAAAGTAGAAGTACTCAGATGTTGTCCTTGAGTAAAAGTAGAAGTACTCAGATCTTGTACTTGAGTAAAAGTAGAAGTACTCAGATCTTGTACTTGAGTAAAAGTAGAAGTAGGTACTCAGATGTTGTCCTTGAGTAAAAGTAGAAGTACTCAGATCTTGTACTTGAGTAAAAGTAGAAGTACTCAGATGTTGTACTTGAGTAAAAGTACTCAGATGTTGTACTTGAGTAAAAGTAGAAGTACTCAGATGTTGTACTTGAGTAAAAGTAGAAGTACTCAGATCTTGTACTTGAGTAAAAGTAGAAGTACTCAGATCTGGTACTTGAGTAAAAGTAGAAGTACTCAGGTCTTGTACTTGAGTAAAAGTAGAAGTACTCAGATCTTGTGCTTGAGTAAAGTAGAAGTACTCAGATCTTGTACTTGAGTAAAAGTAGAAGTACCAGAGTGTAGGAATACTCTGTTACAGTAAAAGTCCTGCATTCAAAATGTTCCTCAAGTGAAAGTAGAAAAGTATTCTCATCAAAATATAGTGAAAGAGAGTAAAAGTAGTCGTTGTGCAGATTGGTCCATTTCAGAATAATATATATGATATGTTTTATAATGATTGATCATGAAAGTGTTCTCAAAGCTGGTGAAGGTGCAGCTAGTCTGAATGACTTTGTAGACTGCAGGGTAGCTGGTGGATTTACTCCAGGTGGAACTAAAGTCTGATTTAACACTTGGTTAGATTTCACATCATTCATCCAGATCTGTGAAGTAACTAAAGGTATTAGATACATGTAGTGGAGGAGAAGTACACCATGTACCTCTGAACTGTAGTGGGGTAGAAGTAAAAAGTAGCATACAAAGTTAAAATACTCAACTTAAGTACAGTACTTGAGTAAATGTACTTAGTTACTTCTCACCACTGGATAGTCAAGTAGTATAGAATGTGTATGATGAAACACGTGAATCAGTACCAGGGTCTACCGGCTTCACTTGAACGCACCACGAGGTTACCTGAACCCGAAGGTGTCTCCTCCTCCTCTCCAAGCCGCACCCCTTCACTCTCAGGCGGATTCATCCAGGAAGAAACCCCGGAGGAACCACCGGCTTCTGTCCGATTCACAGAGCATTTTGGGGGGTTTACACACAGTCGCTTCCGCTGGTTTTGTCGCAGCTAAAGTCAACATGCTGATCAAAGAGTTGTGAGTATCTTAACTTTGTATTAAAGTGCGCTTTTTTATATGTATGTGTATACAGAGTGGAGAGAAACTGGCTCTGTGGCTTAACTTTAATTATTTAACATTACAGAGAAAAGGAGGCCTGGTTAATGCTGTAGTTTGTTCAAATACATACAGCTCGATGTTTTGTATCTATGTTGGTCTTTCTGTGGTTCTGCAGCTTATAATAGTTCAAGTATTTTTGACTCAAGGCGTTCAGAAATCCTGGGAATTTAACGTGTATTGGTTGTGAGGCAAAAAGTACATACATGCTCAATCATTAACTATAGATTTTAAAGTTATTTAAGTATATCAATGTTGATCTGTGTGTTTTTAACTCCAACTTACCTTTACTGTTTTCGCTGTAAACGTGCTGACTTTACGCTGCATTTAGGAGGGAAGCAATGGGTGCGGAAAACAACATTTAAAGCTTATTTTTGATTGATTTAATGTATTCTATGAGATTTTGATGTAAGCCGAATTAAAAAACACATCTCTAGTGTTCCGAATATATATACATTTACATGTTATAAGGCATCCAGGTGAATTTATAGGCAAAGCAATGTTAAATTGGCATTTGTTCGCATGGGATTTGGTGTTTTTGAGCTTCGTGTTTATTGACACAGCCAAAAAAGGTGTATCCCAAATCTGAAATGAGCCCCAAAATACCTCGTTTTAAGCACAGTTATGGATTATTTACCAAGGGAGTTATCGTACAGAGATGTCACATGCTAACCAGAAGCTGTCACCTGACCACGGTGCAAAGTACATTAAAGATTAGACTTCATTTTAGTCTTAGTCTGTAAAAAGTTATTTGTTTTTCTGTCAGAGCGGGTTTATCTTTCCCATCGTCCTGCAGGTTCTCCTCTTTCACTCTGATCTGTTGGCATGAATTATTTAGGACCTGCCAGACTGCCAACAGGTGGCGGTTAATTGGCTGCTCTATCAGAGACAGGGGCTGACAGAGGGACAATGGGAACCTGGGCAGAGACATGCAAAAGACCCCCCCCACACACACACACACACACACACACACACTTTAAAGTAGTTTAGCCTCTTTTGGTGGTCATTTTGTGTCTCTTTGTCTCTCTTTGTAGTTTTACGATACGATATACTTTATTGTCCCCGTAGGGAAATGTGTTCTGGACTCCGTCCTGCAGTTCCGCATACATGTACATATACACACATAGTGGACATTAAGAGACATACACATATCATCAGTCATACACCGTTTGAACAAACACAATACACAGACGCACATACTGACAATGGCGACCTATTGCACTACCCTCATGGCCAACATTTAAAAAGTACATTTCATTACATTTGACTACATTTCATTTCATGTGAATGTCAAGAAGCTTAACGGACATAGGTAAGAATGAGTGCTTATAGCGGTTCAGCCTGCTCTTGGGAACCCTGAATCTTCTCCCAGAAGGTAGGAGCTGGAATCCTGGGTGGAGTACGTGGGTGGGATCAGACACCATTTGTTTGCCTGTCTGATAATGGACTGCTCGTATATGTTTTGGAGAGATGGGTGTTTTTTAACCCCCATCATTTTCATAGCAGTTTGTACCAGGCGAGCGATCTGTGACTTTGACTGCACTGTCAAGTTACCATACCAGGCAGTAACACACCATACCTCATGATGCTCTCCAACACTGCATGATAGAACAGTGACATGAACTTCTGATCGACTCCGAAAGTCCGGAGTCGATCAGAAAGTACAATCGCTGTTGAAGTCTAGAGCACAGACCTTGAACATGCGCCTTCCAGCTGAGTGTATTATCTGGATCAGGGGTTCCCAACCTTTTTCCCCAAGAGCCCCCCCAAATGACTCCTGTTGGAAGTTGCGCCCCCCCCCCCCCCCCCCCCCACACACACACACAGGGGGGGGGGGGGGGGGGGGGGCAACAGCGGTAATTACAGTTTAAAAGTCTCAAAATGCTACAACTACTGTCACAAACTGGATGAATGTGAAGTATTTTGTTAAAGGAGGATGAAAGCGTAATCAAGGAGCACTATTGGAGTGACTTTGATGGTTATTGGACTCAGGATTCATTCATTTGGATTCCCGCTGAATGAAGAAATTAAAGGACGGCGGAAGTGGAAACAATTCACAAAGGGATGAAACTGTTTAAAACACATGCTCAAAGGAGCCGGATTTTCCCGATGTGTTTATGTGGATTCAAAAGTCGTAAATAATCTACAAAATGGAGGAGACCGATCTGATCGGAGCAACTGTGACGAATAATCCAACTGAAACCGGAATGGAGAATGACTATGTTTTAAAAATGCGCTTATCCAGAAAAGCCTGGTTTGGACACTTTACGGGCAGAAGAAACATTTCTATAGAAAGAATTATACATTTCTGTCTTTTTATGGCTTTAATATTAACTTGAATTATTATTCAAATTAATTAATCAATTATTTTGTATATGTTATTGAAATGTAGAGACAAGGCTTTTAGTGACAATCATGTATTGCCTTACAATTATATGTAAAAAATGTAAAAAAACAAACAAACAAAAAAAGTCTAAATATGATATTTGGCCTCAAATCATCTGAGGCCTGGCGCCCCCCTGCGATCTTTGGCTCCCCCCCCCCCCCCCCAGGTTGGGAACCTCTGATCTAGATGGACACCAAGGTACTTCTAGGAGCTGGCCTGAGTTATGGGTTCATTGTGGATAACCACCGGCCTAAGGTCACCCACTGCCTTTGGGTCCCACACCATCTCCTCAGTCTTCTTCACATTCAGCACGAGATGGTTAAAATCACATTTCATTACAGAGCCACTGCACAAAGCTCTCTATTTCAGAGTGAGAGGCCGATGAACTGCTGCCTTTGTGCATTAAGCCAAGGATGGCTGTATCATCTGAGAATTTGATGATCCAATTCTCCGGGTGGATTCTCATACAGTGTGAAGAGGACCGGGGAGCTCACACAACCCTGGGGGGCTCCTGCACTGATGGTCCGGGGCTCTGAGAGGGCATTGTTGACCCTGACGTGCTGAGTGCGATTGGTTAAACACGATGAAAGGATTTATACTGATCTTTATCAGTTTTTGAAGCAAGAGGTGATGATTCCTTTTTGTAGTTGTTTTGTGTCTCTGTCTCTTTGAGTCTTTATAGATATTTTGTGTCTCATTGTGGTCATTTTGGCTCTTTGAAGTCATGTTGTGTCCCTTTTGTAATTGTTTAGGAGTGTGTTTGTAGTCATTTTGTGTCTCTCTTTGTCCTTGCAGTTTCTTTGTGAGACCTTGTTGATATTGTGAGTCACTTTTGTTGTTTAGTGTATTTGTGGTGGTTTTTTGTGTGTCTTTGTAGCTGTGTTGTGTCTCATTGCAGTCCATCTGTGTCTCTTAAGTTATTTAGTGTCTCTTTGCAGTCGTTTTCTGTCCGTCTGTCTCTCTCTCTGTGAGACCTTGTAGATATGTTGTGTCTTTGTGGCATTTAGGCTCTTTGAAGTCATGTTGAGTCCCTTTTGTAATTGTTTAGTGTCATTGTTGTCACTTTCAGCTCTTTTGAGTCTCTTTGTTGGCATGTCCCTAAAGTGTGTCTTTAGAAATGTTTTGTGTCACTTTGTAGCTGAAGTGTCTCTTTGCAAACTGTATTGTGTCCTTATAGACAATCTGTGTCTCTTTTAAAGACTTGTTGGGTCCCTTTTGTAATTGTTTAGAGCGTGTTTGTCGTTATGTGTGCCTTTTTTATAGCTGTGTAGTGTCTCAATATTTGTAGTCATTTGAATAGCTTTGTAGTTTTATGTGCCTTTCTTGCCATTTGCTGTCTCTTTGTTGAACGTCTGTGTCACTTCATAGTTGCTTGTGTCTGTTTTTAATATTTTGTGTCGTCATTATGGGTCTCTCTGAAGCAATTTCGTTCGTCTTTCAAGTCATTTTGTGTCTCTTTGAGGAGTTTTGAAGTTATTATAATGTATTAGTTGTGTGTCCTTTTGCCATTTTCTGTCTCTTTTGATTTACTTCGGTGTCACTTTATAGTTATTTCTGTTTCTTTTTAATATTTTGTGTCTTCCTTCTGGTCATTTTGGGTCTCTTTCTAGTCTTGTGTCTCTTTTTTAAAGGTCTCTTTTAAAGGTGCTTTCTGACGCTCTTCCTGGTTAGCCTCGGTCTCTTTGTGTGATATGTTGTGCTGAGGGTAAAACATGCACGTGCACGGCTTCCTCCAGGAGTCCCGGGTTTATTTGTTCTTGATTGCAGTTTGTCAATGTCCTCTTCCTCTTCTCGAGGTTCCTTTAATAACAGGACACGAGAACAAACCAATCAAAATCCACCGTTTTAAAAGCAGTGCTGTGAATAAAATGAAAACGCTGGATCATATTTATGCAATATGCTTTTATGGCTACACCAACAAGTACGGAGATGCATTAGTAGTTTAGAAGGTCCTTTCTGAACTGCCATGTTTAAATTCGGTCGCTTATTCTTCCTGCATTTTCTCACTTAAATATTGTGTTTTTTTCACGTCATATTTAGTCAAGAAGTCAGATGTTTTCGTGTGTGTTGATGCACGTTTGGGATGTTGAACATGTCGATCATTGAGAACACATCCTCCTGTAGCTCAACATTATATTATCATTAATGAATTGTTTGTTTGTTGTTATTTATGCGCACTAACATCTTGTTTCTTTCTGTCTCTTCCAGCCGAATTGTCCTGCCTGTTTCCGTGGAGGAGGTAAGGACTCTTTCACTTTTATTTGAGCACAGGCGTTCATTGACATTAATCTATTGTTGTTATCTAAGTACGAGGTTTAATGAGACTGCTTATACCTGTTGGCTGTACGGGTCCACAACTCAGCTACAGCTTTAAATATCTACAGAGATCATTCATTTTAAATGCTCACAGATGCATTACATTAGCATCACTTTAGCATACTGTAAATTCAACTTTTAACGTGATGTTAAAAGTTGAATTTCTTCGGCTGCGTACTTTCAAATTCTAGCGCACTCGAGCTGGTTTCTCCATTCTTACCTACCCTACCTTTGAG
Organism: Pogonophryne albipinna; assembly: GCA_028583405.1. NCBI lineage: Eukaryota > Metazoa > Chordata > Actinopteri > Perciformes > Artedidraconidae > Pogonophryne > Pogonophryne albipinna. The sequence goes on from JAPTMU010000294.1 coordinate 244,176, forward strand.
CTCACATTTCATAACGATAAGTAGCAGTGTTTGAAGAGCCGATGGCGGTCATTGAAATGCAGATATATTTTTCAGCGTTTTCTCTGATGCTGATTGATCTGCGCTCTATCTACAGTGCACTTATTGCAAATAACAAACAATGTATGAATTAAATAAACCACCAGAGGTTATCGAAATTAAAGATGATTAAAAAGCAATTTATGAATGTAAAGGACAGAGTTTTGTGCGCATATAAAAAAAAAGCCTGTATAATAGCTTCTCTGTGTGTCTGAGAGACGGCAAATTTAATAAATAAATGAGTCCTTTTAGGCTAGTGTCCTTCTTGGTGTTTGGCCAGAAAAATAATATAACAGTTACATATTTGTGGATGCAGGCGGTACTGATTTAAACATACCATTTATAAGCCAACTATAGTACCAAAGATAATCGGTCATCCCTTCCTCCCAAAGCATGAGTTTCCTTGTGCCTTTTCCCGACAGCTAGTAAAGAGAAATATCTCGTTACTAGGTCTCGTTTAAAAAGAGTCTTCTGCATATATCACAAAACATGTCGGCCATCAAAGGAAACTTGCTATGTGATTATTATGATATTAACTTTCTGGCACTTTTCTTAAAGGCATGTACAAATCCAGCATCACTCCTTGTTGTTGGAGTTTCCTTCTCTCACTTTAATCTCTCCTTCGATGCCCTTGCAGTTGAAACGCTCGGCTATCGGTGGCAGGATTGATTCAGCTGTGTTTAATCTGAGACTCACTGCCAATTACATTTCGGAGCAGATCCAAAACATGCATTATTAAAAGGTGCAGGAATGAGTCCTAAACCCAGACATTCCTTTCCCTTGTCTGGAAGTCAATGGTTTTTTGAGTGTGTATTTGGTTGTTAGTCTGAAATAAGGTCTGTGGTTAACACAAGCTGAAGAGATTTTATTTCTACGACATAAAATACATCAGTAAATACCCCACTGGTGGATTTAAAAACAGTGTCTATATGAGACGACTAAACGTCATCACACCCAACATTAGCCACCTTTAGCTTAGCTTAGCGGTGGTGACGTGAAGTCATGTGACCGCGCTGTAGTTCCTTTGTAGCCCAACATTAGCCACCTTTAGCTTAGCTTAGCGGTGGTGACGTGAAGTCATGTGACCGTGCTGTAGTTCCTTCATAGCCCAACATTAGCCACATTTAGCTTAGCTTAGCGGTGGTGACGTGAAGTCATATGACCGTGCTGTAGTTCCTTTGTAGCCCAACATTAGCCACCTTTAGCTTAGCTTAGCGGTGGTGACGTGAAGTCATGTGACCGTGCTGTAGTTCCTTCATAGCCCAACATTAGCCACCTTTAGCTTAGCTTAGCGGTGGTGACGTGAAGTCATATGACCGTGCTGTAGTTCCTTTATAGCCCAACATTAGCCACCTTTAGCTTAGCGGTGGTGATGTGAAGTCATGTGACCGTGCTGTAGTTCCTTTATAGCCCAACATTAGCCACCTTTAGCTTAGCGGTGGAGACGTGAAGTCATATGACCGTGCTGTAGTTCCTTTATAGCCCAACATTAGCCTCCTTTAGCTTAGCGGTGGTGAAGTGAAGTCATGTGACCGTGCTGTAGTTCCTTTATAGCCCAACATTAGCCACCTTTAGCTTAGCGGTGGTGACGTGAAGTCATGTGACCGTGCTGTAGTTCCTTTATAGCCCAACATTAGCCACCTTTAGCTTAGCGGTGGTGACGTGAAGTCATGTGACCGTGCTGTAGTCCCTTTATAGCCCAACATTAGCCACCTTTAGCTTAGCGGTGGTGACGTGAAGTCATGTGACCGTGCTGTAGTTCCTTTATAGCCCAACATTAGCCTCCTTTAGCTTAGCGGTGGTGACGTGAAGTCATGTGACCGTGCTGTAGTTCCTTTATAGCCCAACATTAGCCACCTTTAGCTTAGCGGTGGTGACGTGAAGTCATGTGACCGTGCTGTAGTCCCTTTATAGCCCAACATTAGCCACTTTTAGCTTAGCGGTGGTGACGTGAAGTCATGTGACCGTGCTGTAGTTCCTTTTGTACCTGAGATGGGAACTCAGAGTGTGGGAATATGAAGACAGATGTCTGAACTTGTGAGTTTCTCTACATATTTATCTCTTAATTGTCTCACCTGTTCATTGAGTTCTAGCCATTCTTCCCACCCTAAAGAAATCCCTCCCTCTCTTTGAGTTTCCACTGCTTCACACGAGTCACTTCATGTCCGTTTTGCTGTACGACCGGCTTTTCCCTCCCATCCCTTTCAGAGCGAGGCTTGATTCCTGTTAGTCGAGAAACTGAGCGTCACGATTATAACCGCCCGAGCTGGAGAGAATCTGGATCACATGGGATAGGGCTCAGTGTGCGTGAAGGGATTCTGCATGTTCTCTCAAATCAGAAACGTGTATTTAATAGTCGTATACATGGTTACTCAAGCAGTTGTAATGCTCACTGGTCCCATTATTTAATACTTGCCTGACATTTCTTCCGCTATTTTGATTTCTTTATCATAGTTATAAGAATACAGCATATTTTGTTAGTAATACTGCTTTAACTCACCCATGTCCCTTTTTTTCTTTCTCAAATGACACCTTTGTGAGTTGGTTGCCTCTTGTAAGCTATGCACGCACTTTAGAGAGGATTTAATGGTCATTTTCAAATGTAGTAAGTTAGTCAAAATCACAGCAGCTCAGACTGAGATGATGTCCAGATTTCCACTTCATGTAAACACTGAAATCCTCTCTTAGGTAGATCTGCACTTTGTCTCATGTTCACCTATTTTAAAGTAGGTCAAAAAGGGGTATGTTTCTCTAAGTTGTAGAAATTGACATAAAAACTAAAGTAATACATTTTCAGTCCGTAGCATTGGTTAATCTCAAACAACACTTTATCCTAAACTTCCCATGATGCATCTCAATAGCATTTGATAAGCTCACATCCTTTACAATCCAGCAGCTTAACCCAGTGATACTTTCTTATAATAAAACAATTAAACATCTACAGCCACACCCTGTTTCTGTCAGGTTACACACACACACACACACACACTCTTCACACACTTCACACACTTCCCCTCATGTGTTTTGACCGGCATTGATGACCACCTCCCGTCACGTTAAGCAGTTTTTTTTCGTTTGCAGCCGAAATGTCGTGTTTCTGTCTGAGTTTCTGCGTTATGTCTGCGAACAATGAGAGACACTCTGGTTTTTCACGATAAGTCACATTCCTGAGTTTGTACTCATCTACAGACTCTGGAATAAGGTGTACCCTGAGAAGAGGGCATGGCATTGTACCGAATGTATTATTTTTTACATTTAAAACTTATGGTAACACTTTATATGAAGGTACACTTCCGGCTGTGTATTTTCAAATTCTAGCGCACTCGAGCTGGTTTCTCAAACGTACCTACCCCACCTTTAACACTTAGTTTCATGTCTTGTTACATAAGAATAGATCATATGTGTTATTATGGGAGAATTACTATTCTTGTGGTACTACTGCCTTATTAGCCCCATATTGAGCAGAGCATATTAAGACTCATGTACAACAACGTCCTTACTTACAATAAATAAGCACTTATTAGGTTTATTGAGGAAAAACTCTCAACTATAGGTGTGTGGCGCAGTGGGTTGTGCGTTGGTGTTCGAATCAGGGGGTCACAGCAGGTCACAGGTTCAAACCCCACTGCAGTCAGCATGTCGTTGTGTCCCTGAGACACTTCTCACCAAATGGCTCCTGGGGGGATTGTCCACAGTATAGAGTAAGTAAGTCGCTTTGGATAAAAGCGTTTTAACTAATGTTGTCAAAATTATCGCGTTAACGGCGGTAATTAATTTTTTGAATTAATTGCGTTAAAATATTTAACTCATTTAACGCATGTGCAGAATGGCCCGCCCCATACATCCCACCAGTGGCAGCGCCAGGATATGGCTGGGGTAGGCTACACCCATACCAAGAAATGGCTTAGCCCCTCCGTGTGCACGGACAGGGCTGCTGTTAACGTCGGTCTGTACAACGGAATTGTGCCAAAACTACGCCAACCGGCTGCGGAGGGAGACCCCCCCCCCCTTCACTGGAGAACTGCGCTAAAACAGCTGATCACAACGTTCACACTCTGTGGTCACAAAGTACTCCACTAACCGCCCCCCCCCCCGTCGACTTTCCTGAAGTACTCCCCCGTTGATAGAAATCAACACGTAATGAATTAAGACCCCACGGTTTGATGATTGATAGGTGTGTGGGTTGTCTTTCATTTTGACGCAGAAAAATGTTATAATAAACATAGATACTGTGTTAAATGGATATATCCGCCTTCTTTCATTTATCTTTCCATTCCCACAACAATATACATAAAGAAATGGCATATTTTGGACATAGTTCGAATGGTGATTAATCTGATTAATTAATTTTTAAGCTGTGATTAATCTGATTAAAAATGTTAATCGTTTGACAGCCCTAGTTTTAACAAGTGACATGTAATGTAATGTAACTAATGGCCTAGTACTTGTAGAATAAGGCATTAATAAGTGTTTTATAATAACTAATAACGAGCCAATGTACTGCTAATAAGCATGGTAATTAACAACTAGTTGGTGGTGAATACATGAACTTTAATACAAACTTATTTTCAGGGTCTTTTTTACATGTCTGTCTTGTTTTGACGTCATTGCCTTAAAACAACGACCACATTAAGATATGTAATCACGCACTAGCCAAGAAAAATAGTAAGGCAAGTTTATTCATATAGCACCTTTCAGCACCAGGCGATTCAAGGTGCTTTACAAAAATGAAAGACATTCAGACAAAGGCATTTAAAAACAGTAAAAGATAATAAAAAATGAAAGACATTAGTAGTAGTAATATTAGTAGTAATATTCTTGCACTTCAAGGAATTATATTGTGACGGGGAAACACACCAGAATGAAATACAGGTGAAACTCTGAGGCGTAAAATAACAATCCAGAAGAGAAAGAAGTACAATAGTAATCTAATCAAACATTATATAGCCTTTAGACAAAAAGCACAATTTGCACTTGTGTTGTTTTATTTTTTAGCTTAGCTTTTTCCATCTTTGTGTAAAAACAAGTGTTGTTTTTCCAAGCTTTTTATACAATTTTAAATCCACATTTTATACCGATTTGTCTTCTCTTTCTCCAATATACTGACCATTGTTGTGGGATTTTACCGTTTACAGCAGCAGTTCTTATATTTTAAGGCTGTCTCCTTGATTTTTTTTGTCTTAAATGTCTTACTTTGCATCCATATGAGGTGTACTCTTGAGCTTCTTTGAAAATAATTTAAATAAGGTTTAACCTGAGAACAGGGCTTGGAGTTGCACCGAATATATTATTATTTGGGTGCGTTCACACCTGCCTTGTATAGTCCGGTTGAATCGAGCCCTGGTGCGTTTAGCCGCTTGGTGCGGTTCATTTGGGTCGGTGTGAACGCAGTCCGAGACCTCTGAAGTGAACTAAACAACCGGACTCTGGTCCGCTAAAATAGGTGGTCTCAGAACGCTTGCTAGTGAACTCTGGAGCGGTTCATTGCTGGTGTGAACGCAGTCCGCACCAAAACATAGGAAGCGTAGTATTTACGAGTCACAAGAACGCGGATATCTTCTAAATCTTTAGCGAAAGAGTCTTTCAAGACATCCGCGGTAGTTTAGTTAAAGAGTGAAGCAGAATGAAGTGTTGAACAGTGTCGTGTAAAGTAAGAATTCTCCGTCAGTTACATAAAAGTAAGAACACCTGTCGTCGGTGAAACTTCCTCCTGACTGCAGAACGTCTCTCATTGTGTTCTAATGTTTTTTAACGGACGTTGTCTGATGATATAACCATATGCGCGGGCCGCTAGTGTCTGTTGATCTCCAGATTAACAGCAGCATGAGAATAACCTGCCGAAAGTGCCGATGCTCCATGGCGGAGGCTCCGGTAGAAATTGCCGGGATTTGCGTTTTTACCCCCTTAATGTCTGACCAATGGGTGAACTGCATTTCCGTGCACATGACTTGTGTTTAAAGTTTATAGTCCGTTTGAGTTTCGCCGTGTGAACGCAAACCGAACCTTCTGAAATATGAAACCATGTAACAAACTGTCGTCTGTTGCAAAGAAGCAGACTTTAGGTGTGGATGTGACCTTCTGTTGAGGATAGTGTTGACGTCATCGCCTTAAAAAAAACACCCTTTTTAATTATTGTGATTTTAGTTGATTTCCACCAGACTAAGATTTTCATCACTCACTAGCCAAGGAAAACATTGTTAACTTTTCTCTATTTGCATTTTAAGGATAATGAAATGCATAACGTGCCCTTTTGTGCAGCAAGGAGAAAACGGTGCATGGAGCTCAGTGAAAAAGCTGTTTTTTAAGAGACTAAACACAACAGAAATGGATTAAAGTAGACTATTTGCTTGGATTAAAACACGTTGGGAACTGATTGCATTTAATGTTGACTTTTAGACTTCAAATCAGTATTGAGTTAGTGTAATAATATGGATGACACACCGGCGCTGAATCAATCCTCTGCAGCCACCACTGGCATATAACACCACACATAGAATATCTGTATCTGCACCAGTGCACAGAAACCAGCTTCAAACCCAGTTCATAATCGAAGCATTTTAAAGTGGATTTAGACAGATTTGGTGTTGGATCTAAACTACAGATGTCATCGCTAATGTCTAAACGTTTACGAAGCGTTGAAAAGAGACAAAGGCGACACACATTCAGCAGCAGTGACTCATTGTTTCCAGAGTCTCTGCCCTTAGTGCTGTCTCAGTGAAGGCTTGAACTCTGAGAAGGAGGAAGAGAAGGAAGAGGAAGAGGAGATGGCTGAGTGGGCATTTTGGGAGAGGCTGAAGTCTGAGTCCGGGATAAAGGGAAAGGGTTAACTGGAGGTCATAAAAAGAGAGGTTAGAGAGTTCATTAGGTTTCTTTTTTAGGCTTTTGGGTTACAACCTTTAAGAAGGGCCTAACAACTTTCTTTAAACAACAATTTAACTTGTGTTTCTTTTTTTAAAAGTATATTATGCCCCTTGTAGCACTTTGGGACTTTGAGCAATGAAAGGTGCTTCACAAATACAATGTAGTATTATTATTATTATTATTATTATTAGCTGCTTCCACACCAAGTACTTTGCCGTACTTAGTTCCCAGTACTTAGTCCTGGAACTGTCCTAGTAAATCGCGTTCACACCGGAATAAGTTCCCTGAGGGAGGATTAGGCAAATGAAGCCGCTGACGTCACTTCTTCTTCTTCTGCTTTGGGTTTACTGGCAGGCCGCAAACCACTTCACGGCGTATACTGCCGCCCAAAGTCCCCGGCCGGAAGTCCCCGGAGGTGGGGACTGGCTTCAGTAGAAGCTGCTGGGACTCCCAGCAGCTTCTACTGAAGCCTTCCGAGTAAATCGCCAGAACGCCGACACCTCCTCATCTCCACCGCTCCCATGTTTTATTTTGTTGCCATAAGTTAGTCTCTCTGCGTTTCTGCGCTGGGCTAATGCTAATGCTAATAATGCTAATGCCAGGATAATAAAATGGCGGCTTCACAAAACTTTTCAGAGTTTTACGGGCCGTGGTTTGCAATCCGCCCAGCCAATCAGAAATGGGTACTTTTTCTCCCACGGAAGTACCTGCTCTCTAGCAGGCACTAAAAATGGGTTGGAAAGGTTCTGATGAACTAGGTTCTAGTTCCAGATCTTTTTGGTGTGAACGCAAAATCCCAGGAACTATCGTAACTATTCCTGGGAAAAGTACCCAGGTGTGAAAGCGCCTAATGTTATTATTATTAATAATCAGAAGGAGATACTTGATTTATCTCGGAGGAAATTGGGTTTTGTGTAATGATTAAAATAGAAATAAATTAAATACAAATATTTATACAGACATAAGAACTTAAGTATAAAGTGTCATAAAAGATCAAATAAAATATAATAAAAATGGGCATTGCTCCATTTCAAAAAAAAAAAAAAAAGAATATATATGTATACGGACACAAGTAGTTAAAGTATAAACAAATGGAATATTGTTCTACAACATAGTACATGTGTATGCATTGACAGTGGTGTATTGTATTGAAATTTAAAAATCTATTACATTTTTTATAAGAAATCATCTGAAATGCCTTTCTAGCACATTTTAAGCTAAGAAGTGCAGCACGTAAGCTGGCGAGGTGTTTAAAAAAACTAAAATCTGTCCCTTATAGCTTTGTTCCTAAAGCATACATCAAGAAAAGAGTTTTTTTTAATACAGAAAAGAAAAGAAAGAAATATTTCCTACTTAATTTGCTGAACACAGGAAGCAAGTGACATTTCTACATGTTGACTTCAAACGGGATAACTTGAAGCTGAATTGATAACGTGTTTTGGCCACTAGGGGGCGGCAGAACACACAATGTCCAAACACGGTTCATTTGAGGTCATCAGGTTTCTTTGAAAATGTCACTTAGGTTATAATCAGAATCAGATACTTTATTTGTCTCCGAGGAAATTGCACTTTGTGACAGTTGCTCCATTTAAGAACTAAATACAAATTAAACATAATCTAAAAATGCTCCAATTTGGGAATTACATTTTTTTTTCATGTTAAAAAAAAAAAGCCTGCAATAAAATGCATCTTGTAAAAAACGATATATATTTATAAACATAGGTTAAAGTAAAACGTGCACACTGTCCTACATTATATAACTAGTATATATTACAGTTTGTGTACAGGTGTATTGCTCTTAATATAAAGTTAATTAGATTGTATTTCCACATATAATAACACAGTAGTCTTCTCAATACATAAGCACTTTAGGGAGACATCTGTACCACAGAAGTAGTTTAGAAAGAGCTAAGAAGCTAGGGAGGTGTCTAAAATAAGTCCCTTTAGCTCTGTTTGCATCCAGAAAAAATCTTCTTCTGATATGAAATAGAAAACGACTAATAGTTTTCCATCTAAAAGTTCTGTACGCGGGGATCAAGGGATATATATATATATATTTTAAACACTTTCTTGATTGTTTTTAGCATATATACACCATATATAAGACAGTACACAAACATCCACATCTTTCTGGGTCTCAAGAGGATACATGAAAGAAAACAAAATGAAGTACATTCAAAGTCACATAAATACAAATAAAAAGGTTAATATTTTAAGAGCTTAAGACGTTTATTCGCTGTTTGTGATTGAGCTTTCTTACAGGAACCTTCCCACTCATCAATCTAAATGCCTTCCTTCAAATCCTCCGTCCAATTTCTAAGTTTAGCTTCGGAGGAGTCAGGGGATATAAGCAAGTTATAAAGTGCAGAAATTAAGTTTTCAGGGATCTTTTTTGTTTGGACTTACCTCATGACAACAGGATAGGTTTGGCCACTAGGGGGCGACATAACTCTGCTTGTTAATCATCACACCTTCTACAGGAGGGGGGATTCCTTCTGCAATCCCATCATTAATCAGCTGTTTCTTGAAAACTCCCTTTACATAGAGAAGACATGTAACAAACTGTGGACGACGCTGAAGTTGGCTTCCGATTCAGAGCATCCGATTCGGCAGTTAAGGGGAAAGTTAAGGGACATTTAATTTACAGCGCTGAGCGAACAATCCTCCGTGTTTGAACCTCTTAAATCGCTGCATAGCCGATTTATTTGGACTGGATTATCCCAGAGAGTCTAAAGATTCTTTATAACACAGTTTCAGATTTGTGAAACCTTTATTCTATTTGTGAAAATACAAAACAGGGAGATTTCAGTGCTTTTTTCACATGTAGACCACATTAGACCAGGTCCTGATCTGAAACCACTAGACCTAGACTCATCAAATCTGGACTGGATTATTGCTGATTGAATTCCTGATTGTATGAATGTTAACCCTCCTCTCTCCCTTTGTGTCCCTGCAGTACCAGGTGGGTCAGCTGTACGCCGTAGCAGAGGCCAGTAAGAATGAGACTGGAGGGGGAGAAGGAGTCGAGGTTATAGCCAACGAGCCGTATGAGAAGGATGGGGAGAAGGGACAGTACACCCACAAGATCTACCACCTGAACAGGTACGCTGCTCACCACATAGTCTGTGTTGGATATGGCGTGTGTGTTACATGTTGTGATCATGGACCCCTCGTCTCTGTTGTGTGATTGTGATGTGCTATATGTGACATGTATGTAGTAACGTGTGTTGTTTGGCTTGTATTGTTCTCTTTCATCCTTTCTTTATAACTAATGCTGTTGATATGTTGTGATTTTAAAGCTCACCTATCATGCTATTTTTAGGCAATAGCATAGGTCTCAGATATAAATATATAAAAAACATGTCGATGAAGTGTTTTGCTCAAAACACCAAACAGATCACCCATTCTAGCCATGCCTCATATCCCTCTATTTCACTTCCTGTTTCTAAAGTGCTGATTTGGGTATAAAGCTTAAAAAAAATAAAAAAGGAGGGGTCTGAGCTCATGCGGGACCCGGCAGCTACTGTCTAAACTAAATGCTGCCGTGATGAAACGCCATATCATGGATTATCAAGGATCTGAAACAGTATGGAGCTCAAAGGCTTTCTCTCTTGCCGGTTATACCACAAGGTGAGTTCCTTTTTACTTCCTGCTTCTTCACACACATGCTCTCCAGTACAGGTTATCTCTGAGTGTTAGCGATGCTAATGTAAACACCGACCATATTACGTCCAAAACAGTCGGGCATTGTTTCTGATAGCAACGTTTCTGATTGGGCCGTGGGTCCACATTTCAGATATTACATCATATCGGACGCAAATCTGGATCAGCTCCGTTATTCCCCCGTTTTTAGAGATTTGGGTACGGAGGAAAAGAGAGAGGGGTTTATTTTCTGACGCTGCGTGAGTTCCCCGACGCACCGGGGACTCATGGTGATGGAGAGAAGACATCAACAAGTGCATTTTGCATGATAGGAGAGCTTTAAAAAGGTGTCCATTATCATCTGTCCGGGGACAACAGCTGGAAATTAGCAATGTCGGCTAAAGCTGCTCCATTTACTGTTTTTTGCGACAGTTAATCAATGGGGACTGTCCACGACACTATAAACTGAACTCAACATCAATCACTTCAAATAAATAAAATCAGTTTCAATTCAATAAAATAATTTTCCTAAATCAACGCAATAATACACCATTTATTTTGTACTAAAATCATTTTTAAATAATTCACATCATTAATAAAATAAATACAATAGAATATACAATACTTACATGGGAACATATATTTTCTTTAATAGAATATGTAAACCTGACAAATATTTTTAGTCAATAACATAGATTTTATATTGAAAATGTGTGTGTGTGTGTTTGCAGTAAAGTGCCAGGGATCATCAGGAAGCTCGCTCCCAAAAACTCTCTGGGGGTTCACGAGGAGGCGTGGAACGCATATCCTTACTGTAAAACAGGTGAGTCTCACACACACACACACACACACACACACACTCACACACACACACACACACACACACACACACACACACACACACACACACAACACACACTCACACTCACAATCTGTGTAAATACACACTCCAGCTGTTTACGGTGTGTGTGTTAATAACTCCTTCTCGTTCTGTCCTCTCTCTCCTCCGCTCTGCACCGTTCCCTTTGATGCAGTCCTAACTGTGAGTATATTATTTTATGACTATACTATAGGGAGAAGAGTTAGACATTTAGTTGAGTCGATTTATATGCACGATAATGAGGATACTAAATACATACGGGGAAAACCCAACAAAATCTTCGCCTATGAAAACAAAAAGACCTTACTGCTCCTCAAAATGAATAAATAAGATGTGTGAAATTACCAGAAGCATCCTACAATAAACTTCAAGAAGATATTGGTGATGTTTTACGTTGTCCTAAATGCCAGCAAGGAAAATGTCACATTCAGGGATCTCCATACTGTAGAGCTTAAGTTGAATTAAAGCAATGAGTTATTGATTTGACAATAATTGGTTCATTTATTACCAATTGAGAGAAAGTGCCTTGTGTCAGTGGTAACCTGGCACCAAAGAAAATACAATATAAATTAGTTGTTTTTTTATCTTATTCAAATAGAGAGATAATTATTTGGCCTGGAAACAATATATATGAAATGCATCCGGGACATTTTGACTGCAGTGCATGTGTTTGAAGAAAAAAATGAAGATTGATTCTCCAAAAATCCTGAATGGTGGGAGGCGTCTGGTGCAGTGGGTTGTGCGTTGGTGTTCGGATCATGGTGTCACAGGTTCAAACCCCACTGCAGTCAGCATGTCTTTGGGTGCGTTTCAATTCTCTTATTTTCATTTCCTCGCTCCTCGGGCTCGGTCTCACCGGAAGTTGATTTGTCTGCGCCATCTTGAGTACCGTCCCAGTGGCCTTATTTGTGCCGGAGGATCGAGGAGCGATAACGGAGGAGCGATAATCGAGGAACCATCAGACCATCGCCCGGTGAAATCCTCTGACACTCGCCCCGCCCCCTTACTGTGTATCGCTCACTGATTGGACGATGCAGTGCATGCACTGAACTGGCTGCTGTCAGACGATCAGCTGTACGGCGTCATCACAAACGGACGTCGCTTCACGTGTCGCTCCGGAGGAAAGGACGTCCCATTGCTCTTCAAACTCATTTCCCTGCTTCTCGTGGTTTCCTTGCGTCTCTCCATGCTTCCTTGGTGGGAGGGACTAGACGCAGGGAAACGACGCAAGTGAGGGACGCAAGGATTCCATTTAACCGAAGAGAGACGCAGCCTTTGTGTCCCTGAGACTCTTCACCCCAAAGTGCTCCTGTGGGGATTGCCCACAGTGTTGTGTCTGTAAGTCACTTTGGATAAAAGCGTCTAACAAGTGACATGTGATGTAATATGATGGATATGTCGAGGCCTGATTATGCATAAAGGGCTCAAATAATGTTTCTCATGTCTGTTTACAAACTGTAACTCATCATAATGTTGTTGTTGTTGACTGATCTTATCCTCGGTCTCTCTGTTGTTTACAGAACGAATACATGAAAGACAAGTTCAGCATCACCATCGAGACGTGGCACAAGCCTGATATGGGAGACCAGGAAAATGTAAGTAGAGATAAATGTTAATGATGTCCAAAGAAGCTGTATATTACTACTACTAATATTTGTTCATAAATATGTATCCTTGTATTTTTGTACGACGACAGCTAAAGACACATCTTTTTAGATTAGCTTTTCATTAGCAACCCGTCCCTTTCAATGGTCTTTTAGTCTTTACCTGCTTTTATATCGTTTTATTTATTTAACAGTTTTAAAAACAACATTTCCTTTTACGTTGGTCTTTTAATATTTCATTCGTTTCACCTTTATTAGAATGATGACGTTTTTATTACTATTATCTTTTTATATTGATTTGAACCGTACCAATATGTTTAATGTATGTTATAGGGTTTCATATTGTTACATCATGTTGAGTCTTATTTTTCGAGAGGAATCTTTATTTTATTGTGTTTTATTCTTATTATCAAACATTTTACTGTCTCTTAACTCAGGGGTCTTCAAAGTGTGGAAGGTGAGCCTCCCTCAGAGAACATAAGAACAGCCGCGCCCCCCCTCCCAATTATTATTGCTGCTATTATTATTGTTGTTGTTGTTGCTATAATGCAGTGGTATTATTATCCAGTGGGAAGTCCTTACCTACTGGCCTAGTTAAATCAAAGTGGTTACTTTCTGTTGGCTGGGCAGTGTAGTTTTACACACCGTCTTATTTGACTTTCTCAGGACTTAAAACTGTTTTTTGGGGGCAGACCCCTCAAAGAAAACAATATATTTACACACGTAAGGTCATCATCTTAACAGTTTGTTATGCTCATCGAGTTATCCGTGAGCAGAGCATCAAGTTGGCATAAACAGCTGAATGCGGCGATTCATTTCACATTTCAAACCTTTATTTATACAGATAAATCCCATTGAGATCATTGATCTCTTTTTCAAGGGAGACCTGCTCAAGTAGTTCCACATGAAACATAAAAACATAAATAGAACAACAAAAGGACATCATACAGCATCATTTACATAATTATCCACATAAACAGGTACCAATAGCTTCCGATTGAGTAGCATCCAACCGAGCTTTAAAAACATTTAGTGGCACCAGATTGTTCAGTTTCCATTTAATTTGCAGACTGTTCCAAGACAGAGGAGCTGCGCATCTAAAAGCTGTCTTCCCTAAGACAGTCCTAGCAGTTGGCACATTTAATAAAACCACAGCATTTGATCTCAGGCAGTAGCCACTTACAATTTTCCGTGAGATCAGGGAGCAGATGTAAGATGGAATTTTCCCTAACATGGCTTTGTATATAAAAATGTACCAGTGACTGAGCCTCCGTACAGTTAGTGAAAGCAAACCAGCCCTTGCATACAGGGTACAGTGATGGGTTAATGCTTTACAGTTTGTCACAAATCTCAGTGCGCTGTGATACGCAGCATCTAACTTGACCAGGCAATTGGCAGGTGCATTCATATACATCAAATCACCATAGTCCAGCACAGGTCAAAAGGTCACAGAGCCTTTTCCTGGCCTCAAGCGAGAAACAGGACTTGTTCCTGTAGAAGAAACCTAGCCTAACCCTCAGCTTTTTAAGCAGGTTATTGACATGAAGTTTCAAAGTGAGACAATCATCAAGCCAGATACCAAGGTATTTGTAACAGGTAACCACTTCAAGTTTTATTCCTTGCGTAGTTACAATATCTAAAACAGGCTCAGGTGTCTTTTTAGCTTTAGAAAAGAGCATTACCTTGGTTTTATCAACATTTAAAAGAAGCTTTAGTTCAGAGAGCTGAGTCTGAATAATGTTAAAAACAGCCTGTAATTTAACACCAGCCTCCTGAATGGAGGGACCTGCACAGTACATCACGGTATCATCCGCATACAAATGTAAAGTAGCTTCATCCACATTTTCACCTAAACTGTTGATGTAGATGGAGAATAAAAGTGGACCTAAAACAGAACCTTGGGGAACACCATCTTGATCAGCAAAACGCCTCACAAACGTATTAAGATCTAAAGGTTTAGTGCGTTTTGATTCAATGCTGAGTACAGCCACACTGACAGGCTCTTCTCTGTCATTGTAGACCGCAAATACCTCATTCCTTCCGTCTACTTGGGTCCGAATGCGCCGTCCCGCTCAAATTAAATCGCCGCCAATCACAGGGGTTACAAGGCTCGCGTCTTGTGCTGCATTCACTTGCACTCGGACATTAGGGATTTTCTCTCATAAATTTCCGATGAGCCACAACTTTCCTTTCAAAACAAAGCTGCCAACCGGGGTGGCAACTGGGGTGGCAACTGGGGTGGCAACTGGGGTGGCAACTGGGGTGGCAACCGGGGTGGCAACTGGGGTGGCAGGGCTATTTTTAGGGTGGTAGTTGCCACCCCATGCCACCCCGGTAGATCCGCCCCTGCTTGACCGGTACTTGCTTTTGATCAAAGTCAAGGCGGAAAACCACACAGGTAGGCGGAGGTGAAGGGAATGAGCACTGTTACAGCCTTGTTGGCGAGGTGGAGGAACTCGGTCTCCACAGACAGCCAAAAGTGTGCAAGTGACGCTGTCTCCTCTTTCACTTTAGGTAACTTCACTAAAAATCGATCCATGTTGCCGCTCGCATAAAGTTAGCCGAAGTTAACTAGCTAGATTTCACTGTTTCTCGTTATTTTTTTCTCACGCTGCGCCTCCCCTGAAGCTCTCTGGCGCCCCCCAGGGGATGCGCGCATCACACTTTGAAAACCGCTGTTTTAACCTGTTAAAATGTTATATTTTGTTGCATGTACCTGTAAAGTTCTTAGCAAATAATCTGAGGGGAATTTCTTGTTGTTTATTTTTAACTTGTGAGGTGTCGCCATTTTGTAAAGCACTTTGAGCTGTATGAAAAGTACTATATAAATAAAGCTTTATTATAACTAATGAAGCTAATGTGCTGGGATCACAACCAAGTTTGTGTATTTCATATCTCCCAATATAGAAGTGGGATATCATTTAGATTTAGTGTGCAAGAAAGGCATATTAAATTAAATATAACTGTAAAATGTGTTTCATAAACACATATCTTCCTTGCCTCTTCCAAACCTCTGACCTCTTGGTTCTGATTCGCTGCAGGTTCACGGCCTGGAGAAAAGCAAATGGGATAAAGTGCATATAGTCGACATCGACATCGCTGACAAAAATAGCATCAGTCCAAAGGTAAGAGTCCTCTGCATGTTCTCAAAAACAAGTCCATGTTTTATGGGTCATCTTTAACCCTCTGGTTGTATTTGCTGAGTTTGCTTCATGTTTGTCCTTCTGCTCCGTGTTTGATTGTTCTTCTTTCTTTCTTTAGGATTACAACCCAGAACACGATCCGGCCATCTTCAAGTCGGTGAAAACGGGCCGAGGGCCGCTGGGACCGGAGTGGAAGGTGAGAGGAGGACATGTTTGTTTATCAGGACTACAGGGAAAGTACTGCTCCTAACATTTTAAATGCTGGTGAAGAAGAAGAAGATACAGGATCGCCTTTTGTGTATTATATCACTGGATTCAAAGATCAAAGATTCAAAGGTTTTAATGTCAAATGCACATAAGCTTCAGTGTAGAAATGGCAATGAAATTCTTCTGATCAGAGGCCTGTACTACGAAGCAGGATGTTCTCTTAGCGGCTAACTTCAGGGTAAACTCTGGGTTTCCGGTCCTACGACGCTGGTTCTCTTTTTAGCGGGCTAGATCTCCATGGTAACTGATGCTGAGCGGCTAGCTTGCTCTGGAGCAGGTTAGGTTGCAGGCTAAGAGCTCAACTCGGTGAAAGCACCGCCTGCTGACCAATCAGAGCTCAGTGTGCGGAGTTTAAAGCGATCAAGTCATATTACAGGAGAAAGGAAATACAGAAAAGCTGCCGTTGCAGGAAAGACGGCTGAAAATCACCGACTGTGTGAACGTGAACATGAATAGAATATCACCTCCATCTTCAGAGCAATCTGACTATTATAACATTAGCGTTAAGAAAGCTTACTGAAATATCTGCCGCAACATAAGTAACCGGATCAGAGTAACATTAAGTACAGTCCGCGGCATATCACTTCATAATGTATCATATATCTCCTGATCTGAGTCAGCTGAGCCGTATCTGGCTGTGCAACACTCACAGTGTCACAGACTGGATGCAGAAGGATTATTTTAAGCAACACATTAAGTTGACGAAACACTCGAGTCAAATGTAATGAAAGTCAGATCGTGTCTTAGACGGGCAGTGATATCATAAACCTGTTAATGTACGCATTCAAACACTTGTTCTGTTAGCAGCTGTATTCACCTTGCAGGTGCAGCTCTGTGGCTTTGATCCTGGATCAAGTGTTTAAGTCATGGATGTTTAAAGTTTAACTTCATATGTCTAATATTATAGTTCACTTTTCATTCAGGAAGTATGACGCCGCGCTGTCAGTACGCTTCTCCATGTTTGTGATTGGTCAAATGTTGATAACCCCGCCCCTTTCATGTGAACGCGCTCTCAGCCAGACAGAGAAACCCTGGCTTGAGTTAGAGTTGATAACCAGCGTCGTAGGACCGCTTAGCGAGATCGTGTTTGTTTTGGGTTAGGTAAGCCGGGTAACTCAAACATATCCAGGGTGGGGTATAATATTGGCTTCTAAAAGGTAGTGTTTTCTCAGGTAAAGTGCCTCAAAATGGTATTTAAGTACAGTACTTTAGTAAATGTACTTTATTACAGTCCACCACTGGAAATGCATGTGTTTTCCTACTAAAAGTGTGTGTTGTGATGTGTCCTGTGTGTTTTGATGTGTCCTGTGTGTTTTGATGTGTCCTGTGTGTTTTGATGTGTCCCGTGTGTTTTGATGTGTCCCGTGTGTTTTGATGTGTCCCGATGTGTCCCGTGTGTTTTGATGTGTCCTGTGTGTTTTGATGTGTCCTGTGTGTTTTGATGTGTCCTGTGTGTTTTGATGTGTCCTGTGTGTTTTGATGTGTCCTGTGTGTTTTGATGTGTCCTGTGTGTTTTGATGTGTCCTGTGTGTTTTGATGTGTCCTGTGTGTGTTTGCAGAAAGAGCTGGCTGATAACCCCGACTGTCCTCACATGTGCGCCTACAAGCTGGTCTCTGTGGAGTTCAAGTGGATCGGCCTGCAGACGGCTGTGGAGAGCGCCATCCACAAGGTAAACAAACCTTGTTTATGTTTATGTTACATGTGGCGAGGGGTGAGAGGAGAGAGAGAAGGAAGGGGAGAGGAGAGAGAGAAGGAAGAGAGGGGTGAGGAGAGAGAGAGAGAGAAGGAAGGGGGAGGGGGG
>JAPTMU010000295.1:0-20000 GCA_028583405.1 Pogonophryne albipinna
CTTTGTTCTGAAAGCTGAACCTGCTGCTCCTCAGAGAGAAGAGGAAGAGGCTGAGAGTTACTTTGTTCTGAAAGCTGAACCTGCTGCTCCTCAGAGAGAAGAGGAAGAGGCTGAGAGTTACTTTGTTCTGAAAGCTGAACCTGCTGCTCCTCAGAGAGAAGAGGAAGAGGCTGAGAGTTACTTTGTTCTGAAAGCTGAACCTGCTGCTCCTCAGAGAGAGAAGAGGAAGAGGCTGAGAGTTACTTTGTTCTGAAAGCTGAACCTGCTGCTCCTCAGAGAGAGAAGAGGAAGAGGCTGAGAGTTACTTTGTTCTGAAAGCTGAACCTGCTGCTCCTCAGAGAGAAGAGGAAGAGGCTGAGAGTTACTTTGTTCTGAAAGCTGAACCTGCTGCTCCTCTGAGAGAGAAGAGGAAGAGGCTGAGAGTTACTTTGTTCTGAAAGATGAACCTGCTGCTCCTCAGAGAGAGAAGAGGAAGAGGCTGAGAGTTACTTTGTTCTGAAAGATGAACCTGCTGCTCCTCAGAGAGAAGAGGAAGAGGCTGAGAGTTACTTTGTTCTGAAAGCTGAACCTGCTGCTCCTCAGAGAGAAGAGGAAGAGGCTGAGAGTTACTTTGTTCTGAAAGCTGAACCTGCTGCTCCTCACAGAGAGAAGAGGAAGAGGCTGAGAGTTACTTTGTTCTGAAAGCTGAACCTGCTGCTCCTCAGAGAGAGAGAAGAGGAAGAGGCTGTGAGTTACTTTGTTCTGAAAGATGAACCTGCTGCTCCTCAGAGAGAGAAGAGGAAGAGGCTGAGAGTTACTTTGTTCTGAAAGATGAACCTGCTGCTCCTCAGAGAGAAGAGGAAGAGGCTGAGAGTTACTTTGTTCTGAAAGCTGAACCTGCTGCTCCTCAGAGAGAGAAGAGGAAGAGGCTGAGAGTTACTTTGTTCTGAAAGCTGAACCTGCTGCTCCTCAGAGAGAAGAGGAAGAGGCTGAGAGTTACTTTGTTCTGAAAGCTGAACCTGCTGCTCCTCAGAGAGAGAAGAGGAAGAGGAAGAGGCTGAGAGTTACTTTGTTCTGAAAGATGAACCTGCTGCTCCTCACAGAGAGAAGAGGAAGAGGCTGAGAGTTACTTTGTTCTGAAAGCTGAACCTGCTGCTCCTCAGAGAGAAGAGGAAGAGGCTGAGAGTTACTTTGTTCTGAAAGCTGAACCTGCTGCTCCTCAGAGAGAGAAGAGGAAGAGGCTGAGAGTTACTTTGTTCTGAAAGCTGAACCTGCTGCTCCTCAGAGAGAAGAGGAAGAGGCTGAGAGTTACTTTGTTCTGAAAGCTGAACCTGCTGCTCCTCAGAGAGAAGAGGAAGAGGCTGAGAGTTACTTTGTTCTGAAAGCTGAACCTGCTGCTCCTCAGAGAGAAGAGGAAGAGGCTGAGAGTTACTTTGTTCTGAAAGATGAACCTGCTGCTCCTCAGAGAGAGAAGAGGAAGAGGCTGAGAGTTACTTTGTTCTGAAAGCTGAACCTGCTGCTCCTCAGAGAGAAGAGGAAGAGGCTGAGAGTTACTTTGTTCTGAAAGCTGAACCTGCTGCTCCTCAGAGAGAGAAGAGGAAGAGGCTGAGAGTTACTTTGTTCTGAAAGATGAACCTGCTGCTCCTCAGAGAGAGAAGAGGCTGTGAGTTGAAAGACAGCCCACCCACCTGTCACTCATCAAACCGTGGGGTCTTATTTCATTACGTGATTTCTATCAACACCTAATGTTGTATCGATGTATATAGAGATGTACTACAGCAGAAGTATTCTCCGTGGGGACTTCCTGCAACAACACCACGCCGTTATCTTGATTCTGATTGGCCAGAAGACATTATCAAAGATGTTCTATTGAGAAGACGATCACTACGTGACAAAAGTTTTCAAAACCGTTTCTAGTCTTCGGTATTTCCAGACAAGAGGCTTCTGAAATCAATCTGACTGCTGTCTGTGCAATTTACTCCACGAGTTGGCGGACTTTATTTTGCTTACTTTAACATCATTTTTCATGGTGGGTGGGGCTGAGACATTTCCACGCTCGCACCAGGGCCGGGGGAGGGGCTACAAGGCTCGCGTCTTGTGCTGCATTCACTTGCACTCGGACATTAGAGATTTTCTCTCATAAATGTCCGATGAGCCACAACTTTTCTTTCAAAACAAAGCTGCCAAATGGGGTGGCACCCCATAGAACCGCCACTGCCACACACACACCTACACACTGTACCACACACACCTACACACTGTACCACACACACCTACACACTGTACCACACACACCTACACACTGTACCACACACACCTACACACTGTACCACACACCATACTTGCCAACCCTCCCGATTTTCGCGGGAGACTCCCGATTTCATTGCCCTCTCCCAGTTTCCTCCCGGGGTCACATTTCTCCCACATTTCTCCCACATTTCTCCCGATTTCTGACAAAATCAGATTTACTCTGTTTCCACTGGGACTTTAATACAGCTACACCAGTGGCGGATTTAGGATTGGAGGAGATCCGGGGCTTAGCCCAGGAGTTGTTGGGGGGGGGGTGCAGGGGTACAGTGCTATTTTGTATAAGTGGGGGGTGGACCGAACATCCTTTAGGGGGGTCGTCGCCTCCTCTGGGGGGGTCCGGGGGCATGTTGCCCCGCGAAGATTTTTTTTAAATATTGAAGTTGAAAGCATCAATCTGGTGCACTTTGAGAGCAACATTAACCCTACCTTAATAACACCTTAAAGCGGACAAAAGGCACTGGAGAACACTCAGTAACACCCTTTAATGAAGCAAACTAATGCCTTAACTCACTTAAACAGTCGTTTACTTATTAAGATGAAACGAATGTGCGTAGAGTTTTAAAGGATGCGGATAGTCTCACCTTGATTCTGGCGCATTGCTTATCGTTTTATAGATCTATTCTCATCCACCATCTTTGTTTGTGACGTAAAGAGTGTAAGAGTCACGTTTCTGAATCGGACACTCTGATGCAGTCACAGCCAATCGGAGTCTGATTCAGAGGGTCGTCTGTCAGTTCCGTTGTTATGTGTACTGAAACGAGAGCCGGTATAATTCCACGCGCGAAAACAAAATAAAAAATGGAATACGTTATTTTCGTGTCTTAAAAGTAGACTGAGGTATGAAGGGTTAACGTTATATCTTAGGGTAATTTTTAGTCATGTTCTGTATACATACTAACATATAAGGGTATACTTAGTGTGGTTACTCCATGTTTACTAACTATAACATTAACGTCACATCACTCTTTTTCACTTCTTACTCAGTCAGCCAGAGTGCAGATATCACCATTAGATTCACAAACCTGAAACATCATCCATTTCTTCACTGCTGGTGATGACATTGTTGTCAGCTGCTGATACTGCTGCTGCTGCAGCTTGTGGCGCCTGCTTCAATGACAATAACTTTCTAATATCCATAACTGTAAAGGCTATTAGCTTAAAACTCGTCAGGCACTAGGAAGGATCACTTCTTCTTCAGGGCAGGCTACGCAGTACGCAGGCTAATGTCCCGCAGCGGATGCCTCTCTGGTGGACTCCGGTACTGCACATTACTCCCGAGACGTTTTTTTTTTTAAGTGAAACATCCGGGGCTTTTCAGAAAACATCCGGGGCTTGAGCCCAAGTAGCCACCCCCTAGCGCCGCCACTGAGCTACACCATTGTTTGGTTTCCATGGTAGCACGAGCAACTGAAAGTCTGAGAGGGTGAGGAAGATAGTCACAGCAAACAGAACAAGAATGGACAACTCGACCCTCTGCTCACCCCTCTCTTGTAAAATACAGGTCCAGCCCATATGCTCCATCAAGGATGGTGCTACAGGCCGCAAGGCCGTGCACTTACAACTACAACAAGCATGTTAATGTTAATCTAATACAGCTCCATAAGCATGTTAATGTTAATCTAATACAGCTCCATAAGCATGTTAATGTTAATCTAATACAGCTCCATAAGCATGTTAATGTTAATCTAATACAGCTCCATAAGCATGTTAATGTTAATCTAATACAGCTCCATAAGCATGTTAATGTTAATCTAA
Organism: Pogonophryne albipinna; assembly: GCA_028583405.1. Lineage (NCBI taxonomy): Eukaryota > Metazoa > Chordata > Actinopteri > Perciformes > Artedidraconidae > Pogonophryne > Pogonophryne albipinna. The sequence continues at coordinate 4,045 of JAPTMU010000295.1, forward strand.
TACAGCTCCATAAGCATGTTAATGTTAATCTAATACAGCTCCATAAGCATGTTAATGTTAATCTAATACAGCTCCATAAGCATGTTAATGTTAATCTAATACAGCTCCATAAGCATGTTAATGTTAATCTAATACAGCTCCATAAGCATGTTAATGTTAATCTAATACAGCTCCATAAGCATGTTAATGTTAATCTAATACAGCTCCATAAGCATGTTAATGTTAATCTAATACAGCTCCATAAGCATGTTAATGTTAATCTAATACAGCTCCATAAGCATGTTAATGTTAATCTAATACAGCTCCATAAGCATGTTAATGTTAATCTAATACAGCTCCATAAGCATGTTAATGTTAATCTAATACAGCTCCATAAGCATGTTAATGTTAATCTAATACAGCTCCATAAGCATGTTAATGTTAATCTAATACAGAGGTTAAAAGACGGAGCGCTGGACGTCAGATAAATCACCAGAAGAAGGCAGACAGGAAGTAAACACTAACAGGACACGGAATGGGCTCTGTAGTGTGTTTAGTATATGGCCGTGTACAGGCCCGGCTCCAGAACAAAATGACTCAGGGTGCCTCTGAGGTTACAGGGGGTGCCTCTGAGGTTACAGGGGGTGCCTCTGAGATTACAGGGGGCGCCTCTGAGGTTACAGGGGGTGCCTCTGAGGTTACAGGGGGTGCCTCTGAGGTTACAGGGGGTGCCTCTGAGGTTACAGGGGGTGCCTCTGAGGTTACAGGGGGTGCATCTGAGGCTACAGGGGGTGCCTCTGAGATTACAGGGGGTGCATCTGAGGTTACAGGGGGTGCCTCTGAGATTACAGGGGGCGCCTCTGAGGTTACAGGGGGTGCCTCTGAGATTACAGGGGGTGCCTCTGAGGTTACAGGGGGTGCCTCTGAGGTTACAGGGGGTGCCTCTGAGGTTACAGGGGGTGCCTCTGAGGTTACAGGGGGTGCATCTGAGGTTACAGGGGGTGCCTCTGAGATTACAGGGGGCGCCTCTGAGGTTACAGGGGGTGCCTCTGAGGTTACAGGGGGTGCCTCTGAGATTACAGGGGGCGCCTCTGAGGTTACAGGGGGTGCCTCTGAGATTACAGGGGGTGCCTCTGAGGTTACAGGGGGTGCATCTGAGGCTACAGGGGGTGCCTCTGAGGTTACAGGGGGTGCCTCTGAGATTACAGGGGGTGCCTCTGAGGTTACAGGGGGTGCCTCTGAGGTTACAGGGGGTGCCTCTGAGATTACAGGGGGTGCCTCTGAGGTTACAGGGGGTGCCTCTGAGGTTACAGGGGGTGCCTCTGAGGTTACAGGGGGTGCATCTGAGGCTACAGGGGGTGCCTCTGAGGTTACAGGGGGTGCCTCTGAGGTTACAGGGGGCGCCTCTGAGGTTACAGGGGGTGCCTCTGAGATTACAGGGGGTGCCTCTGAGGTTACAGGGGGTGCCTCTGAGGTTACAGGGGGTGCCTCTGAGATTACAGGGGGTGCCTCTGAGGTTACAGGGGGTGCCTCTGAGATTACAGGGGGTGCCTCTGAGGTTACAGGGGGTGCCTCTGAGATTACAGGGGGTGCCTCTGAGGTTACAGGGGGTGCCTCTGAGGTTACAGGGGGTGCCTCTGAGATTACAGGGGGTGCCTCTGAGGTTACAGGGGGTGCCTCTGAGGTTACAGGGGGTGCCTCTGAGGTTACAGGGGGCGCAGCAGCAGCAGGTTTACATGAGCAATAGTGGCCGGCAACAGCAATGAAAAATAGCATTGATGGTCCCAATGAACAGATTATGGCCTTTGTTATGTTTTGAAACCAAGCAAGTGAGAACATTTCAATTGAGTTAAAAATGCAATCCTGAAATATCTCATATAGTCCAAAGTGGACTGTGGCAAAGAAAAGCACAACAGCTTCAAAGCTACTGATAACACAAATGAGAACATATTGTAAATCAAGGCAAATATGATTTGAACCAGCTCATGGTTTGAAATGGCAAACATTGAAAAGCAAAAGTATTATTAAAACCATGTACTACATCATCACCTTGGTCCCATCATATACTCTGGGAAGAGAATATTTACTGTGCTTGAAAACTGGATCACATCTTCCTGTGAGGTTGACTTTGTGACCTGGAGAACATTTCAGCTGCAACATCAGCTCGTTGATAAGCTTGGGATATGAGATCTTTGTGTAGCCATTCGTGGTGAAGGCATCTGTGCTATTGTATGCATTATGTTTGACCCAACATTTCTACAGGCATGGCAGAATATGGATCTATTTTCACATGAATATTCTAGCCCTTGTCTATTTGTATACCACGAGCTGCAAAATGACCGCCTAACCCCACTGCACAGGCGGGTACTTGTTTAGATATACCTGGGCAGGCTCTGTTTTGCCGTGGTATCCTGGCTGGCACCTGCGGGCCGCAGAGGGGCTGCGTAGTTTCGGGCGACGAAGACTGCTGCTCCGGGGTTGAGGGTGGCGAGTCAGGCGGGAGTAAGCTAGTGTCCACAACGGAGGGTAACGTGATGTCCCCATCTGACCTGTTGTCTGCAGTAGATGCAGTGTTGCTGGCGTTTAGTGATGGTTGCTTTAACCATTTTCGTATAAATGATTATCCACAGATGTGTGTCACTGCTGTTGAAGCACTTTGGAAATGATGCACGCGCAGCGGAGCAGGTCACGCGCACCTGACACAATTTGTTGTTTGTATTTCTCGCTCCGTTCTCTTTTTTGAATTGAGGGTGCATAACATTCAACTGCCCCGAAGATCCCGACGTGAAGCCTGAAGGGTAAACACCAGGTTTACTAATCTACCCGCACAATTTGTCTGCTGTCGGAATGTCTCGCTATGTTAGTACATTCTTAAAAAACAAAACACCACTTTATTTCGGGTTAAAATGTGTTGTAACTGCGTTACTGAGCATTGTGGGTAATATATTACCCACATTTCATTAGTAACGCGTTACATTACTTCGTTACAGCGAAAAGTAATATATTACTGTAACTCCGTTACTTTTGTAACGCGTTACACCCAACACTGGTGGTAGGCAGTGTGTAGGTGTGTGTGTGTGGTACAGTGTGTATGTGTGCGGTACAGTGTGTAGGTGTGTGTGTGGTAGGCAGTGTGTAGGTGTGTGTGTGGTAGGCAGTGTGTAGGTGTGTGTGTTGTACAGTGTGTAGGTGTGTGTGTGGTAGGCAGTGTGTAGGTGTGTGTTTGTGGTACAGTGTGTAGGTGTGTGTGTGTGGTACAGTGTGTAGGTGTGTGTGTGTGGTACAGTGTGTATGTGTGTGTGTGCGGTACAGTGTGTAGGTGTGTGTGTGGTAGGCAGTGTGTAGGTGTGTGTGTGGTAGGCAGTGTGTAGGTGTGTGTGTGGTAGGCAGTGTGTAGGTGTGTGTGTGTGGTACAGTGTGTAGGTGTGTGTGTGTGGTACAGTATGTAGGTGTGTGTGGTACAGTGCGTAGATGCGGCGGACAGACGGGTCTCAGTTGGTTTGGTGTCCTTACTTTTAATTCTTGTAAATACAACTTTTGTCCCGTAATTTCAAATCCACATTTCAGCGACCAGAGAGGGGGGGGTGAAAAGGTTCTCAGGAACTCATTTTAGTTCCGGCTCTTTTTGGTGTGAACGCGACAAAAGAGTTCTCATGAACTAAGTTCTCATGAACCTTTGTGGGAAAAGTACTGCGGTGTGAAAGCGCCTAATGTAACAGTTGTAACGGTTCTCAGACGCGGAGGGATACTGATTTGTGAAAAGTAACAACTATTCCCTGGATATACGCTCATTATATCACGGCTAAGAAACATCAGATTGCTTGATATATATAAACATATACTAACTGTGCTTAACCCCCCCCCCCCCCAAAAGAAGTTGTAAATCAAAAAAGTGCAGTACACGCTATGTTATAAAGCCGTGGAGGGCGGGAGTTTATAAACCAAAGAGTAACCGCCCTTACGGGACGCTGTAATAAGTAAAGCGAACGCACCCGCAAGGACACCTGGCCTCCTATTGGTTGAGGGATTTTGACAGGATTGTTGCACAAAAGTTTCGAGCGCGCACAGAATAAATCTGAGAGCATTCTGTAAGCAGCAATATATCTGAGTGCAAGCGTACAGTTTGAGAGCGAGGACAGGGTGAGGGAAAGAAGTACATCAAGTATGCTCTCAAATTTAAATACCACGCTCTTGAATACAGATAGGGAAGAACCCCCATAGCTGCGTCGGTTCAGCCATTCTCCACAAGGGTTTTTGAAATTGATCCGTGCGCAAAGCATTGTGGGGATTTGAAGGACGCGAAGTCTACCCATGTGCAGCCTCGAAATTTCCCCCAAATCAAGGACGCGGCCTCGGTGGAATTCCAAGTATGCTGGAGATTGGAACAGTCCTTCGGCGGCAATCGATGACGTAGCATCCTTGAAATATTGGCTTGGAAGCCAGTTTCCTCGAGTTTGATAAATGGCCAGTGAGAGTGTGTGTGTGTGTGTGTGTGTGAGAGAGTGTGTGTGAGAGTGTGTGTGTGTGTGTGTGTGTGTTGGCATGCCTCACTTCCTGTCACAGAGACATATTGAAAACAGACGCTCTCTCTGAGTCAGGACCAAGGTTTCCACTCGCCTCCGTCAGAAAAACACTGAAGAGGAGAAGAAGGAGAGGAAGAAGGAGAAGAAGGAGAAGAAGAAGGAGAAGAAGAAGGAGAGGAAGGAGAAGAAGAAGGAGAAGAAGGAGAGGAAGGAGGAGAAGAAACAGAAGAAGGAAAGGAAGGAAAGGAAGGAGAAGAAGGAGAGGAAGAAGGAGAAGAAGGAGAAGAAGAAGGAGAGGAAGGAGAAGAAGAAGGAGAGGAAGGAGAAGAAGGAGGAGAAGAAGGAGAAGAAGGAAAGGAAGGAAAGGAAGGAGAAGAAGGAGAGGGAGAAGGAGGAGAAGAAGAAGGAGAGGAAGGAGAAGAAGGAGGAGAAGAGAATCTGCAGGTTTGAGTGAAAGTATTTTCTCTCTTCACCGCTCAGTCTTGTTTTGCAGACGTTGTGTACTTGTATGCATTCTGCAGTAGAAGTACCCACAGTTTGTCGTATCAGGGGAAACTGTATAGATTATTGTTCGTGGTGCATTCAGGTGCAAACAGTCTCCGTAAGTGTTCACAGTTTCACCCTCTGAGGTTTGTTTTATTCATTACTTTGTGATTGTTATTCTTTTTATTCATATTGTTCCTATACTGTATTTTAGTATCTCAAATGAAGAGCCCGAAGAGGCAGAGTATGGACTTTGATTTACTGCAGGGCTTTTATTTTGAAACTGACAGGAAGTGAGTTGAACAAAACGAGATGTAAACAACAGATGAGATGAAAGAGTCGCCAGCTGCCAATCATCTGGTGTGGACCAATCAGGAGCCAGAACACAACATGGAGGCGTGACACCTGACTCAGGTGAGACAGGTGGAGGTGAGACAGACAGGTGAGACAGGTGGAGGTGAGACAGACAGGTGAGACAGGTGGAGGTGAGACAGACAGGTGAGACAGGTGGAGGTGAGACAGACAGGTGAGACAGACAGGAGAGTCAGGTGGAGGTGAGACAGACAGGAGAGTCAGGTGGAGGTGAGACAGACAGGAGAGTCAGGTGGAGGTGAGACAGACAGGTGAGACAGGTGGAGGTGAGACAGACAGGTGAGACAGGTGGAGGTGAGACAGACAGGTGAGACAGACAGGTGAGACAGACAGGAGAGTCAGGTGGAGGTGAGACAGACAGGAGAGTCAGGTGGAGGTGAGACAGACAGGTGAGACAGGTGGAGGTGAGACAGACAGGTGAGACAGACAGGAGAGTCAGGTGGAGGTGAGACAGACAGGTGAGACAGGTGGAGGTGAGACAGACAGGTGAGACAGACAGGTGAGACAGACAGGAGAGTCAGGTGGAGGTGAGACAGACAGGTGAGACAGGTGGAGGTGAGACAGACAGGTGAGACAGACAGGTGAGACAGACAGGTGAGACAGACAGGTGAGACAGACAGGAGAGTCAGGTGGAGGTGAGACAGACAGGTGAGACAGGTGGAGGTGAGACAGACAGGTGAGACAGACAGGTGAGACAGACAGGAGAGTCAGGTGGAGGTGAGACAGACAGGAGAGTCAGGTGGAGGTGAGACAGACAGGTGAGACAGACAGGAGAGTCAGGTGGAGGTGAGACAGACAGGTGAGACAGACAGGAGAGTCAGGTGGAGGTGAGACAGACAGGAGAGTCAGGTGGAGGTGAGACAGACAGGAGAGACAGGTGGAGGTGAGACAGACAGGAGAGACAGACAGGAGAGTCAGGTGGAGGTGAGACAGACAGGAGAGTCAGGTGGAGGTGAGACAGACAGGTGAGACAGACAGGAGAGTCAGGTGGAGGTGAGACAGACAGGAGAGTCAGGTGGAGGTGAGACAGACAGGTGAGACAGACAGGAGAGTCAGGTGGAGGTGAGACAGACAGGAGAGTCAGACAGGAGAGTCAGGTGGAGGTGAGACAGACAGGTGAGACAGACAGGAGAGTCAGGTGGAGGTGAGACAGACAGGAGAGTCAGGTGGAGGTGAGACAGACAGGTGAGACAGACAGGAGAGTCAGGTGGAGGTGAGACAGACAGGAGAGTCAGGTGGAGGTGAGACAGACAGGAGAGTCAGGTGGAGGTGAGACAGACAGGTGAGACAGACAGGAGAGTCAGGTGGAGGTGAGACAGACAGGTGAGACAGACAGGAGAGTCAGGTGGAGGTGAGACAGACAGGTGAGACAGACAGGAGAGTCAGGTGGAGGTGAGACAGACAGGAGAGTCAGGTGGAGGTGAGACAGACAGGAGAGTCAGGTGGAGGTGAGACAGACAGGAGAGTCAGACAGGAGAGTCAGGTGGAGGTGAGACAGACAGGTGAGACAGACAGGAGAGTCAGGTGGAGGTGAGACAGACAGGAGAGTCAGGTGGAGGTGAGACAGACAGGTGAGACAGACAGGAGAGTCAGGTGGAGGTGAGACAGACAGGAGAGTCAGGTGGAGGTGAGACAGACAGGAGAGTCAGGTGGAGGTGAGACAGACAGGTGAGACAGACAGGAGAGTCAGGTGGAGGTGAGACAGACAGGTGAGACAGACAGGAGAGTCAGGTGGAGGTGAGACAGACAGGTGAGACAGACAGGAGAGTCAGGTGGAGGTGAGACAGACAGGAGAGTCAGGTGGAGGTGAGACAGACAGGTGAGACAGACAGGAGAGTCAGGTGGAGGTGAGACAGACAGGTGAGACAGACAGGAGAGTCAGGTGGAGGTGAGACAGACAGGTGAGACAGACAGGAGAGTCAGGTGGAGGTGAGACAGACAGGTGAGACAGACAGGAGAGTCAGGTGGAGGTGAGACAGACAGGAGAGTCAGGTGGAGGTGAGACAGACAGGTGAGACAGACAGGAGAGTCAGGTGGAGGTGAGACAGACAGGTGAGACAGACAGGAGAGTCAGGTGGAGGTGAGACAGACAGGAGAGTCAGGTGGAGGTGAGACAGACAGGAGAGTCAGGTGGAGGTGAGACAGACAGGTGAGACAGACAGGAGAGTCAGGTGGAGGTGAGACAGACAGGTGAGACAGACAGGAGAGTCAGGTGGAGGTGAGACAGACAGGTGAGACAGACAGGAGAGTCAGGTGGAGGTGAGACAGACAGGTGAGACAGACAGGAGAGTCAGGTGGAGGTGAGACAGACAGGAGAGTCAGGTGGAGGTGAGACAGACAGGTGAGACAGACAGGAGAGTCAGGTGGAGGTGAGACAGACAGGTGAGACAGACAGGAGAGTCAGGTGGAGGTGAGACAGACAGGTGAGACAGACAGGAGAGTCAGGTGGAGGTGAGACAGACAGGTGAGACAGACAGGAGAGTCAGGTGGAGGTGAGACAGACAGGAGAGTCAGGTGGAGGTGAGACAGACAGGTGAGACAGACAGGAGAGTCAGGTGGAGGTGAGACAGACAGGTGAGACAGACAGGAGAGTCAGGTGGAGGTGAGACAGACAGGAGAGTCAGGTGGAGGTGAGACAGACAGGTGAGACAGACAGGAGAGTCAGGTGGAGGTGAGACAGACAGGTGAGACAGACAGGAGAGTCAGGTGGAGCGCCATCACCAGGAACCGTTAGAAACATGAGAAAAAGGTTTCTAACAGTTCCTGGTGATGGATACAGCCTGTTTGTTTTCTTCTTCTTCTTCGCACACACACACACACACACACACACACACACACACACACACACACACACACACACACACACACACACACACACACACACACACTCTGGAACAGGGCCGCCTCTGATTCGCCGACATCCCCAGGGAAACATTCTGGTTGGATGACTGGACTGTTTTAGCAGAGAATAGAAACCGTAAAAATCCCCCTGGAAACACACACACACACACACACACACACACACACACACACACACACACACACACACACACACACACACACACACACACACACACACACACACACACAGGAATGTGTTTGGTCTGTCTGAACCATCAGAGCTCTGAAACCACTGAAATGAGTTTAACGGTCTCTATAAGGTTTTTCAGAATAAAAGCCCTACAGTGAGGCTGGTAGTTTGTTTCTAAGACTTTTATTTTGAAATCCATTCTGACCGCTAGTTTCAGACTTTTATTTTGAAATCGCTCCTGACTGGTTACAGACTTTTATTTTGAAATTGCTCCTGACTGGTTACAGACCTTTATTTTGAAATTGATCCTGACTGGTTACAGACTTTTATTTTGAAATTGCTCCTGACTGGTTACAGACTTTATTTTGAAATTGCTCCTGACTGGTTACAGACTTTTATTTTGAAATTGCTCCTGACTGGTTACAGACTTTATTTTGAAATTGCTCCTGACTGGTTACAGACCTTTATTTTGAAATTGCTCCTGACTGGTTACAGACCTTTATTTTGAAATTGCTCCTGACTGGTTACAGACTTTTATTTTGAAATTGCTCCTGACTGGATACAGACTTTATTTTGAAATTGCTCCTGACTGGTTAGACTTTTATTTTGAAATTGCTCCTGACTGGTTACAGACCTTTATTTTGAAATCGCTCCTGACTGGATACAGACCTTTATTTTGAAATCGCTCCTGACTGGATACAGACCTTTATTTTGAAATCGCTCCTGACTGGTTACAGACTTTTATTTTGAAATTGCTCCTGACTGGTTACAGACTTTATTTTGAAATTGCTCCTGACTGGTTACAGACCTTTATTTTGAAATTGCTCCTGACTGGTTACAGACCTTTATTTTGAAATTGCTCCTGACTGGTTACAGACTTTTATTTTGAAATTGCTCCTGACTGGATACAGACTTTATTTTTAAATTGCTCCTGACTGGTTACAGACCTTTATTTTGAAATCGCTCCTGACTGGTTACAGACCTTTATTTTGAAATCGTTCCTGACTGGATACAGACCTTTATTTTGAAATCGCTCCTGACTGGTTACAGACCTTTATTTTGAAATCGCTCCTGACTGGATACAGACCTTTATTTTGAAATCGTTCCTGACTGGTTACAGACCTTTATTTTGAAATCGCTCCTGACTGGTTACAGACCTTTATTTTGAAATCGCTCCTGACTGGATACAGACCTTTATTTTGAAATCGCTCCTGACTGGTTACAGACCTTTATTTTGAAATCGTTCCTGACTGGTTACAGACCTTTATTTTGAAATCGTTCCTGACTGGTTACAGACCTTTATTTTGAAATCGCTCCTGACTGGTTACAGACCTTTATTTTGAAATCGTTCCTGACTGGATACAGACTTTATTTTGAAATTGCTCCTGACTGGTTAGACTTTTATTTTGAAATTGCTCCTGACTGGTTACAGACCTTTATTTTGAAATCGCTCCTGACTGGATACAGACCTTTATTTTGAAATCGCTCCTGACTGGATACAGACCTTTATTTTGAAATCGCTCCTGACTGGTTACAGACTTTTATTTTGAAATTGCTCCTGACTGGTTACAGACTTTATTTTGAAATTGCTCCTGACTGGTTACAGACCTTTATTTTGAAATTGCTCCTGACTGGTTACAGACCTTTATTTTGAAATTGCTCCTGACTGGTTAGACTTTTATTTTGAAATTGCTCCTGACTGGTTACAGACCTTTATTTTGAAATCGCTCCTGACTGGATACAGACCTTTATTTTGAAATCGCTCCTGACTGGATACAGACCTTTATTTTGAAATCGCTCCTGACTGGTTACAGACCTTTATTTTGAAATTGCTCCTGACTGGTTACAGACCTTTATTTTGAAATTGCTCCTGACTGGTTACAGACTTTTATTTTGAAATTGCTCCTGACTGGATACAGACTTTATTTTTAAATTGCTCCTGACTGGTTACAGACCTTTATTTTGAAATCGCTCCTGACTGGTTACAGACCTTTATTTTGAAATCGTTCCTGACTGGATACAGACCTTTATTTTGAAATCGCTCCTGACTGGTTACAGACCTTTATTTTGAAATCGCTCCTGACTGGATACAGACCTTTATTTTGAAATCGTTCCTGACTGGTTACAGACCTTTATTTTGAAATCGCTCCTGACTGGTTACAGACCTTTATTTTGAAATCGTTCCTGACTGGATACAGACCTTTATTTTGAAATCGCTCATCTTGTGTTGTCAGGTCCAAGATGGCGTCCACCAGAGGACGAACAGGAAGTTTAAACCTGCTGCACTTCCTGTTGGGTGGGTAACCTGAGCAGGTGGACTGATACCTGTCTGTCTGTCTACCTGTCTGTCTACCTGTCTGTCTACCTGTCTGTCTACCTGTCTGTCTACCTGTCTGTCTACCTGTCTGTGTACCTGTCTGTGTACCTGTCTGTCTACCTGTCTGTCTACCTGTCTGTCTACCTGTCTGTGTACCTGTCTGTGTACCTGTCTGTGTACCTGTCTGTGTACCTGTCTGTCTACCTGTCCGTCTACCTGTCTGTCTACCTGTCTGTCTACCTGTCTGTGTACCTGTCTGTGTACCTGTCTGTGTACCTGTCTGTCTGTGTACCTGTCTGTGTACCTGTCTGTGTACCTGTCTGTCTGTGTACCTGTCTGTGTACCTGTCTGTCTACCTGTCTGTCTGTGTACCTGTCTGTGTACCTGTCTGTGTACCTGTCTGTCTGTGTACCTGTCTGTGTACCTGTCTGTGTACCTGTCTGTGTACCTGTCTGTCTGTGTACCTGTCTGTGTACCTGTCTGTGTACCTGTCTGTCTGTGTACCTGTCTGTGTACCTGTCTGTCTGTGTACCTGTCTGTCTGTGTACCTGTCTGTCTACCTGTCTGTCTGTGTACCTGTCTGTCTGTCTACCTGTCTGTCTACCTGTCTGTGTACCTGTCTGTCTACCTGTCTGTGTACCTGTCTGTGTACCTGTCTGTCTACCTGTCTGTCTACCTGTCTGTCTACCTGTCTGTGTACCTGTCTCTCTACCTGTCTGTGTACCTGTCTGTCTGTGTACCTGTCTGTGTACCTGTCTGTGTACCTGTCTGTCTGTGTACCTGTCTGTGTACCTGTCTGTGTACCTGTCTGTCTGTGTACCTGTCTGTGTACCTGTCTGTGTACCTGTCTGTCTACCTGTCTGTCTGTGTACCTGTCTGTGTACCTGTCTGTGTACCTGTCTGTCTGTGTACCTGTCTGTGTACCTGTCTGTGTACCTGTCTGTCTGTGTACCTGTCTGTGTACCTGTCTGTCTGTGTACCTGTCTGTGTACCTGTCTGTGTACCTGTCTGTCTGTGTACCTGTCTGTGTACCTGTCTGTCTGTGTACCTGTCTGTCTGTGTACCTGTCTGTCTACCTGTCTGTCTGTGTACCTGTCTGTCTGTCTACCTGTCTGTCTACCTGTCTGTGTACCTGTCTGTCTACCTGTCTGTGTACCTGTCTGTGTACCTGTCTGTCTACCTGTCTGTCTACCTGTCTGTCTACCTGTCTGTGTACCTGTCTCTCTACCTGTCTGTGTACCTGTCTGTCTGTCTACCTGTCTGTCTACCTGTCTGTGTACCTGTCTGTGTACCTGTCTGTCTACCTGTCTGTGTACCTGTCTGTCTGTCTACCTGTCTGTCTGTCTACCTGTCTGTCTACCTGTCTGTCTACCTGTCTGTCTGTCTACCTGTCTGTGTACCTGTCTCTCTACCTGTCTGTCTACCTGTCTGTCTACCTGTCTGTGTACCTGTCTGTCTGTCTGTGTACCTGTCTGTGTACCTGTCTTTCTACCTGTCTGTGTAGCTGTCTGTTTACCTGTCTGTCTACCTGTCTGTGTACCTGTCTGTCTGCAGGTGTGTTCCTGGTTCCTTCCTTCTTGTCTCTGGAGCTGCTTCCATCAGCCAATCAGGTTCTGCTCAACAGCAGCTCCAACTACAGTGTGGTGAGTAACCTGTCCGTCTCTCTGCAGGTGTGTTCAGGTGCCTGTCTGTCTCTGCAACAGGTACCTGTCTATCTCTCTGCAGGTGTGTTCAGGTGCCTGTCTGTCTCTGCAGCTACCTGTCTGTCTCTGCAGCAGGTACCTGTCTGTCTCTCTGCAGGTGTGTTCAGGTGCCTGTCTGTCTCTGCAACAGGTACCTGTCTATCTCTCTGCAGGTGTGTTCAGGTGCCTGTCTGTCTCTGCAACAGGTACCTGTCTATCTCTCTGCAGGTGTGTTCAGGTACCTGTCTGTCTCTGCAGCTACCTGTCTGTCTCTGCAGCAGGTACCTGTCTGTCTCTCTGCAGGTGTGTTCAGGTGCCTGTCTGTCTCTGCAGCAGGTACCTGTCTGTCTCTCTGCAGGTGTGTTCAGGTGCCTGTCTGTCTCTGCAACAGGTACCTGTCTATCTCTCTGCAGGTGTGTTCAGGTGCCTGTCTGTCTCTGCAACAGGTACCTGTCTATCTCTCTGCAGGTGTGTTCAGGTACCTGTCTGTCTCTGCAGCTACCTGTCTGTCTCTGCAGCAGGTACCTGTCTGTCTCTCTGCAGGTGTGTTCAGGTTCCTGTCTATCTCTCTGCAGGTGTGTTCAGGTGCCTGTCTGTCTCTGCAGCAGGTACCTGTCCGTCTCTCTGCAGGTGTGTTCAGGTGCCTGTCTGTCTCTCTGTAGGTGTGTTCTGGGTGGAGTCAGGTGACCTGGCTGTTACCTGCGGTCCCTGAGGGAGGGGTTGTTCAGGTGGAGCCTCTGGGGTCCAGCAGCGTCCTGCGGCTCCTGAACGCCTCATGGAGGGATTCAGGTAGATACACCTGTGAGGAGGCGGGGTCTCCTGAGAGGAGACAAGTGGACGTCTTCATACCTGGCACAGGTGAGCATCTGAATGTAGCCCCGCCACTTTCCCCACTTCCTGTTTATGTTGTAGTTGTTCTCGTTTAGCAAGATGACTTTTATTAGAGAGCTGTTTACCTAGCAGACATCAGCTATGTAGCTCGCCACTATCAGCTATTTAGCTAGCTGACGTTAGCTATGTAGCTCGCCACTATCAGCTATTTAGCTAGCTGACGTTAGCTATATAGCTCGCCACTATCAGCTATTTAGCTAGCTGACGTTAGCTATGTAGCTCGCCACTATCAGCTATTTAGCTAGCTGACGTTAGCTATATAGCTCGCCACTATCAGCTATTTAGCTAGCTGACGTTAGCTATGTAGCTCGCCACTATCAGCTATTTAGCTAGCTGACGTTAGCTATTTAGCTAGCAGACCTCAGCTATTTAGCTAGCTGACATTAGCTATTTAGCTGTTAAGCGGGCAGGAGAACAGGTGGAAAAAATGTAATGGAACATAGCAGACATGAGCTATTTAGCTAGCAGACGTTATGGTTAGGTTGATAAAGCTAGCGATGCTATGCTAAGCAATGCTCTCTCAGCTCCCATGTTAATCAATGAGAAAAAGTATTTCTGGGCCCAGTGACGTCACGGACTGATACGGAAGTTGTAGTACCGCCGTAGTTTGTCCCGAGGCTCTCAGGTGTGGTGATGCTATGCTAACCCCTACTCTCTAACCCCCCTCAGGTCCAGAGGAGTGGTTTGTCCCGAGGCTCTCAGGTGTGGTGATGCTATGCTAACCCCTGCTCTCTAACCCCCCTCAGGTCCAGAGGAGTGGTTTGTCCCGAGGCTCTCAGGTGTGGTGATGCTATGCTAACCCCTGCTCTCTAACCCTTCAGGTCCAGAGGAGTGGTTTGTCCCGAGGCTCTCAGGTGTGGTGATGCTATGCTAACCCCTGCTCTCTAACCCTTCAGGTCCAGAGGAGTGGTTTGTCCCGAGGCTCTCAGGTGTGGTGATGCTGTGCTAACCCCTACTCTCTAACCCCCCTCAGGTCCAGAGGAGTGGTTTGTCCTGAGGCTCTCAGGTGTGGTGATGCTATGCTAACCTGCTCTCTAACCCTTCAGGTCCAGAGGAGTGGTTTGTCCCGAGGCTCTCAGGTGTGGTGATGCTATGCTAACCCCTACTCTCTAACCCCCCTCAGGTCCAGAGGAGTGGTTTGTCCCGAGGCTCTCAGGTGTGGTGATGCTATGCTAACCCCTACTCTCTAACCCCCCTCAGGTCCAGAGGAGTGGTTTGTCCCGAGGCTCTCAGGTGTGGTTATGCTATGCTAACCCCTACTCTCTAACCCCCCTCAGGTCCAGAGGAGTGGTTTGTCCCGAGGCTCTCAGGTGTGGTGATGCTATGCTAACCCCTACTCTCTAACCCCCCTCAGGTCCAGAGGAGTGGTTTGTCCCGAGGCTCTCTGGTGTGGTGATGCTATGCTAACCCCTGCTCTCTAACCCCCCTCAGGTCCAGAGGAGTGGTTTGTCCCGAGGCTCTCAGGTGTGGTGATGCTATGCTAACCCCTACTCTCTAACCCCCCTCAGGTCCAGAGGAGTGGTTTGTCCCGAGGCTCTCAGGTGTGGTGATGCTATGCTAACCCCTACTCTCTAACCCCCCTCAGGTCCAGAGGAGTGGTTTGTCCCGAGGCTCTCAGGTGTGGTGATGCTATGCTAACCCCTGCTCTCTAACCCCCCTCAGGTCCAGAGGAGTGGTTTTTCCCGAGGCTCTCAGGTGTGGTGATGCTATGCTAACCCCTGCTCTCTAACCCCCCTCAGGTCCAGAGGAGTGGTTTGTCCCGAGGCTCTCAGGTGTGGTGATGCTATGCTAACCCCTGCTCTCTAACCCTTCTCAGGTCCAGAGGAGTGGTTTGTCCCGAGGCTCTCAGGTGTGGTGATGCTATGCTAACCCCTGCTCTCTAACCCCCCTCAGGTCCAGAGGAGTGGTTTGTCCCGAGGCTCTCAGGTGTGGTGATGCAGGTGGGGCTGGAGGACACCGTCCCCTGCGGTGTTTCTGACCCCCGGCTCAACGTCTCTCTGTTCGAGCGTCACAGCAGGACCCCTGTCACCACGGCAACATACGAGCCGGGGCGGGGCTTCACCGGGAAACTTAACGACACGTCATACACCTGCACTGCCACCGGGGGGGGGGCGGAGTCACAGAGCCAGGTGTACTACGTGTTCAGCATCGTAGGTGAGACACCTCTACCTGTCTGCCTGTCTCACCTGTCTTTCTCACCTGTCTCACCTGTCTGTCTCACCTGTCCGTCTCACCTGTCTGTCTCACCTGTCTCACCTGTCTGTCTCACCCGTCTCACCTGTCCGTCTCACCTGTCCGTCTCACCTGTCTGTCTCACCTGTCTCCCTCACAGATTAGTGGCATCTGATCCTCCATGTTCTATAGTGGAGTGATGAGGCACAGGACATTGACTCTTTTTCTCAGAATTTACCTGTCTGTCTCTCAGTCCCTCAGCAGGTGGAGGTGTACCTGTCTCACCACCTGTCTGTCTCTCAGTCCCTCAGCAGGTGGAGGTGTACCTGTCTCACCACCTGTCTGTCTCTCAGTCCCTCAGCGGGTGGAGGTGTACCTATCTCACCACCTGTCTGTCTCCCAGTCCCTCAGCAGGTGGAGGTGTACCTGTCTCACCACCTGTCTGTCTCTCAGTCCCTCAGCAGGTGGAGGTGTACCTGTCTCACCACCTGTCTGTCTCCCAGTCC
>JAPTMU010000295.1:25000-27500 GCA_028583405.1 Pogonophryne albipinna
GTGTGTGTGTGTGTGTGTGTGTGTGTGTGTGTGTGTGTGTGTGTGTGTGTGTGTGTGTGTGTGTGTGTGTGTGTGTGTGTGTGTGTGTGTGTGTGTGTGTGTGTGTGTGTGTGTGTGTGTGTGTGCCCGCACAGGTGCGCAGTGTGTTGAGTCTGCAGGCTCTCACCTCAGTTTCAGCTGTTCGCTGTGAAGCCAGAAACTCTGCAGGACGTCGAGCAAGAGACCGCCACGTCCAGTCCTCCTGTACGTACTACTGTGTACTGCTGTGTACTTCTTTGTACTGATGTGTACTGCTGTGTACTGCTGTGTACTGCTGTGTACTTCTGTGTAATGTAACGGTACGTCCACACGGCGGTGTGCGTTGAAGCTTGCCGGTGGGCGTGTCTGAAACTCGACCAACAACCAATCACATGAATCTCCCGCCCCGGACACACAAGCAGCGGTTTGATTGGCTAGAGCTTGTACCGACATATGATTCGATTGGCTGGCGCTTCCGTCGACGCTTGAAAAGTTGAACCTTTCTCAACTTTCGAAGCGAGCAGCGGAGGCCAAGCGACGGAACCACAATGCAGTTGGGCAAAGCGTGACGTCACCCCGTTCAAAGTGAAGGGGAAGCGTCTCCGTTGAAGCTTCAACGCACGCTGTCGTGTGGACGTACCGTGACCCTGTCCATGTTGTCCTCCAGCTCTTTTGTCTCAGGTCCTGGTTCTGGCAGCAGTTCTGGTTCTGGTCGTCATCGCCATCTTCTTCCTCATCGTCCTCATCGTCCTCTGGAGAAAGGTCAGTATTCTGTTTTAGTATTATCAGTACTATGATACCTGCAGGACCTCACGGTGCTCCAGTACTTCCTGTTTGGTGATGTCAGTACTTCCTGTTTGGTGACGGCAGTACTTCCTGTTTGGTGATGTCAGTACTTCCTGTTTGGTGATGTCAGTACTTCCTGTTTGGTGATGTCAGTACTTCCTGTTCGGTGATGGCAGTACTTCCTGTTTGGTGACGTCAGTACTTCCTGTTTGGTGATGGCAGTACTTCCTGTTTGGTGATGTCAGTACTTCCTGTTTGGTGATGTCAGTACTTCCTGTTCGGTGATGGCAGTACTTCCTGTTTGGTGACGTCAGTACTTCCTGTTTGGTGACGTCAGTACTTCCTGTTTGGTGATGTCAGTATTTCCTGTTTGGTGATGTCAGTACTTCCTGTTTGGTGACGGCAGTACTTCCTGTTTGGTGATGTCAGTATTTCCTGTTTGGTGATGTCAGTATTTCCTGTTTGGTGATGGCAGTACTTCCTGTTTGGTGATGGCAGTACTTCCTGTTTGGTGATGTCAGTACTTCCTGTTTGGTGATGTCAGTACTTCCTGTTTGGTGATGTCAGTACTTCCTGTTTGGTGACGTCAGTACGTCCTGTTTGGTGATGTCAGTACTTCCTGTTTGGTGATGTCAGTACTTCCTGTTTGGTGACGTCAGTACGTCCTGTTTGGTGACGGCAGTACTTCCTGTTTGGTGATGGCAGTACTTCCTGTTTGGTGACGGCAGTACTTCCTGTTTGGTAGAAGCCGCGGTACGAGGCCCGCTGGAAGCTGATGGAGTCGGTGAGTCCGGACGGACCACAGAACATCCTGGACCCCCACAGCTGGGAGATACCCCGGGACAACGTAGTACTAGGTAATACCCCGGGACAACGTAGTACTAGGTAATACCCCGGGACAACGTAGTACTAGGTAATACCCCGGGACAACGTAGTACTAGGTAATACCCCGGGACAACGTAGTACTAGGTAATACCCCGGGACAACGTAGTACTAGGTAATACCCCGGGACAACGTAGTACTAGGTAATACCCCGGGACAACGTAGGGTTAGGTAATACCCCGGGACAACGTAGTGTTAGGTAATACCCCGGGACAACGTAGTACTAGGTAATACCCCGGGACAACGTAGTACTAGGTAATACCCCGGGACAACGTAGTACTAGGTAATACCCCGGGACAACGTAGTACTAGGTAATACCCTCTACCTGTCTCTCTACCTGTCTACCTGTCTCTCTACCTGTCTACCTGTCTCACTACCTGTCTACCTGTCTCTCTACCTCTCTACCTGTCTCTCTACCTGTCTACCTACATGTCTACCTGTCTCTCTACCTGTCTACCTGTCTCTCTACCTGTCTCTCTACCTGTCTACCTGTCTCTCTACATGTCTACCTGTCTCTCTACCTGTCTACCTGTCTCTCTACCTGTCTCTCTACCTGTCTACCTGTCTCTCTACCTGTCTACCTGTCTCTCTACCTGTCTATCTGTCTACCTGTCTCTCTACCTGTCTACCTGTCTCTCTACCTGTCTACCTGTCTCTACCTGTCTACCTGTCTCTCTACCTGTCTCTCTACCTGTCTACCTGTGTCTCTACCTGTCTCTCTACCTCTCTACTTGTCTCTCTACCTGTCTACCTGTCTCTCTACCTGTCTGCCTGTCTCTCTACCTGTCTACCTGTCTCTCTACCTGTCTACCTG
>JAPTMU010000295.1:30000-43752 GCA_028583405.1 Pogonophryne albipinna
TACAAGTACACACGCTGTGATACAAGTGCACCCCCGCAGGTACACACACTGTGATACAAGTACACACACTGTGATACAAGTGCACCCCCGCAGGTACACACACTGTGATACAAGTACACACACTGTGATACAAGTACACCCCCGCAGGTACACACACTGTGATACAAGTACACCCCTGCAGGAACACACACTGTGATACAAGTACACACACTGGGATACAAGTACACACACTGTGATACAAGTAAACCCCCGCAGGTACACACACTGTGATACAAGTACACCCCCGCAGGTACACACACTGTGATACAAGTACACACACTGTGATACAAGTACACACACTGTGATACAAGTGCACCCCCGCAGGTACACACACTGTGATACAAGTACACACACTGTGATACAAGTGCACCCCCGCAGGTACACACACTGTGATACAAGTACACACACTGTGATACAAGTACACCCCCGCAGGTACACACACTGTGATACAAGTACACCCCCGCAGGTACACACACTGTGATACAAGTACACCCCCGCAGGTACACACACTGTGATACAAGTGCACCCCCGCAGGTACACTGAGTACAGCAGTACACTGAGTACAGCAGTACACTGAGTACAGCAGTACACTGAGTACAGCAATACAAGTACACTGAGTACAGCAAGTACACTGAGTACAGCAGTACACTGAGTACAGCAGTACACTGAGTACAGCAGTACACTGAGTACAGCAGTACACTGAGTACAGCATTACACTAAGTACAGCAGTACACTGAGTACAGCAGTACACTGAGTACAGCATTACACTAAGTACAGCAGTACACTGAGTACAGCAGTACACTGAGTACAGCAGTACACTGAGTACAGCATTACACTAAGTACAGCAGTACACTAAGTACAGCAGTACACTGAGTACAGCTGTACACTGAGTACAGCAGTACACTGAGTACAGCAGTACACTGAGTACAGCAGTACACTGAGTACAGCTGTACACTGAGTACAGCATTACACTAAGTACAGCAGTACACTGAGTACAGCAGTACACTGAGTACAGCAGTACACTGAGTACAGCATTACACTAAGTACAGCAGTACACTGAGTACAGCAGTACACTGAGTACAGCTGTACACTGAGTACAGCAGTACACTGAGTACAGCTGTACACTGAGTACAGCTGTACACTGAGTACAGCAGTACACTAAGTACAGCAGTACACTGAGTACAGCAGTACACTGAGTACAGCAGTACACTGAGTACAGCAGTAGGGTGACCCTGTGTACCCACAGTCTGTGTCAGAGAGGTTTCTCACATGATGCGTTCAATGGGCAGCGGAGGTTTGTGTTCCCCTGAGGCTGTGAAGCTGACACAGACTCAGGCTGACGGTCTCTTTGTGTTTCAGGCCAGCAGGAGGGGCCGCCCCCCCTCAGCGACGCCCCCCCCCTCAGCCTCATGGACCTCCTCAGCTTCTCCTTCCAGATCGCCCAGGCCATGGACTTCCTGTCCTCCAGAAACGTACGGTCAGCAGAATAAACTGCGACTCAGCAGAAAAGTCTCCGACTGCTTCTGCTTCTCCATGCTTTGTGTTGAAATAGCCGTGTTCACTCCGCAGTACTTTTCCCACTTTAGTTCTGAAATGTTGCGTTCACACCAAAAAGAGCCGGAACTAAAATTAGTTCCTGAGAACCTTTTCAGCCCCTTTTCCGTCCCTGCTAGAGAGCAGGGGCTTTCCTGGGAGAAAAAGGTTCCTGTCCCGGGGACTCCGGGCGGGGACTTCCGGGCGGGGACTCCGGGCGGGGACTCCGTGCGGGGACTTCCGGGCGGGGACTCCGGGCGGGGACTTCCGGGCGGGGACTCCGTGCGGGGACTTCCGGGCGGGGACTCCGGGCGGGGACTCCGGGCGGGGACTCCCGGGTGGGGGACTCCGGGCGGGGACTTCCGGGTGGGGACTCCGGGCGGGGACTCCGGGTGGAGACTCCGGGCGGGGACTTCCGGGCGGGGACTCCGGGCGGGGACTCCGGGTGGGGGACTCCGGGCGGGGACTTCCGGGCGGGGACTTCCGGGCGGGGACTCCGGGCGGGGACCTCCGGGTGGGGGACTCCGGGTGGGGGACTCCGGGTGGGGACTCCGGGCGGGGACTCCGGGCAGGGACTCCGGGTGGCAGCATACGCCTGAAGTGGTTTGCGGCCTGCCAGTAAACCCAAAGCAGAAGAAGAAGAAGTGACCCTCCCTCAGGGACTTGTTCCGGTGTGAACGCGATCTGTACTGAGTTCATGAGAACTAGAGAGTTCTGATGAAACTGTGGGAGAGCGCTCGGTGAGAAAGTACTCAGCACTCGGTGAGAAAGTACTCAGCACTCGGTGAGAAAGTACTCGGTGAGAAAGTACTCAGTACTCGGTGAGAAAGTACTCGGTGTGAACGCGCCTCTTGAGTCGGAGCTCCTCTTTGTGTTTAATGCTAATGTGTGTTGGGAGGGTCCTCTGAAGGACTGGAAGAGGTGTCCTTCAGAGGACCCTCCTCAGTGAGTGTGTGTCCTCCTCAGTGAGTGTATGAGTGTGTGTCCTCCTCACTGAGTGTGTGTGTGTCCTCCTCAGTGAGTGTGTGTCCTCCTCAGTGAGTGTGAGTGTGTCCCCTCCTCAGTGAGTGTATGAGTGTGTGTCCTCCTCAGTGAGTGTATGAGTGTGTGTCCTCCTCAGTGAGTGTGTGTCCTCCTCAGTGAGTGTGTGTCCTCCTCAGTGAGTGTGGTGTGTCCTCCTCAGTGAGTGTATGAGTGTGTGTCCTCCTCACTGAGTGTGTGTGTGTCCTCCTCAGTGAGTGTGAGTGTGTGTCCTCCTCAGTGAGTGTATGCGTGTGTGTCCTCCTCACTGAGTGTGTGTGTGTCCTCCTCAGTGAGTGTGTGTCCTCCTCAGTGAGTGTGTGAGTGTGTGTCCTCCTCAGTGAGTGTGTGTCCTCCTCAGTGAGTGTGTGAGTGTGTGTCCTCCTCAGTGAGTGTGTGTCCTCCTCACTGAGTGTGTGTCCTCCTCAGTGAGTGTGTGAGTGTGTGTCCTCCTCACTGAGTGTGTGTGTGTCCTCCTCAGTGAGTGTGTGTCCTCCTCAGTGAGTGTGTGTCCTCCTCAGTGAGTGTATGAGTGTGTGTCCTCCTCAGTGAGTGTGTGTCCTCCTCAGTGAGTGTATGAGTGTGTGTCCTCCTCACTGAGTGTGTGTGTGTCCTCCTCAGTGAGTGTGTGTCCTCCTCAGTGAGTGTATGCGTGTGTGTCCTCCTCACTGAGTGTGTGTGTGTCCTCCTCAGTGAGTGTGTGTCCTCCTCAGTGAGTGTGTGAGTGTGTGTCCTCCTCAGTGAGTGTGTGTCCTCCTCAGTGAGTGTGTGAGTGTGTGTCCTCCTCAGTGAGTGTGTGTCCTCCTCACTGAGTGTGTGTCCTCCTCAGTGAGTGTGTGAGTGTGTGTCCTCCTCACTGAGTGTGTGTCCTCCTCAGTGAGTGTGTGAGTGTGTGTCCTCCTCACTGAGTGTGTGTCCTCCTCAGTGAGTGTGTGTCCTCCTCACTGAGTGTGTGTCCTCCTCAGTTAGTGTGTGAGTGTGTGTCCTCCTCACTGAGTGTGTGTCCTCCTCAGTGAGTGTGTGAGTGTGTGTCCTCCTCAGTGAGTGTGTGAGTTTGTGTCCTCCTCAGTGAGTGTGTGAGTGTGTGTCCTCCTCACTGAGTGTGTGTCCTCCTCACTGAGTGTGTGTCCTCCTCAGTGAGTGTGTGAGTGTGTGTCCTCCTCACTGAGTGTGTGTCCTCCTCAGTGAGTGTGTGTGTGTGTCCTCAGGTCGTCCACAGGGACCTGGCAGCCAGGAACGTCCTGGTCTGCGAGGGGAAGCTGCTGAAGGTCTGTGACCTCAGTCTGGCCAGAGACCTGATGAAGGACAAGGACTACACAGCCAGAGGGATTGTGAGGACCCTTCTTTTATCTTTCTCACGTGTAAACCTTATCCCTGAGTTGCTCTGAGCCGGCCCTCTGTCCTCTGCCCTCTGTCCTCTGTCCTCTGCCCTCTGTCCTCTGCCCTCTGTCCTCTGCCCTCTGTCCTCTGCCCTCTGCCCTCTGTCCTCTGCCCTGTGTCCTCTGCCCTCTGTCCTCTGCCCTCTGTCCTCTGCCCTGTGTCCTCTGCCCTCTGTCCTCTGCCCTCTGTCCTCTGCCCTGTGTCCTCTGCCCTCTGCCCTGTGTCCTCTGCCCTCTGTCCTGTGTCCTCTGTCCTCTGCCCTGTGTCCTCTGCCCTCTGTCCTCTGCCCTCTGCCCTCTGTCCTCTGCCCTCTGTCCTGTGTCCTCTGCCCTCTGTCCTGTGTCCTCTGCCCTCTGCCTTCTGTCCTCTGTCCTCTGTCCTCTGCCCTCTGCTCTCTGCCCTCTGTCCTCTGCCCTCTGTCCTCTGCCCTCTGTCCTGTGTCCTCTGTCCTCTGCCCTGTGTCCTCTGCCCTGTGTCCTCTGCCCTCTGTCATCTGCCCTGTGTCCTTTGCCCTGTGTCCTCTGCCCTCTGCCCTCTGTCCTGTGTCCTCTGTCCTCTGCCCTGTGTCCTCTGCCCTCTGTCCTCTGCCTTCTGTCCTCTGCCCTCTGTCCTCTGCCCTCTGTCCTGTGCCCTCTGTCCTCTGCCCTCTGCCCTGTGTCCTCTGTACTCTGTCCTCTGTCCTGTGTCCTCTGCCCTCTGTCCTCTGCCCTGTGTCCTCTGCCCTCTGCCTTCTGTCCTCTGCCCTCTGCCCTCTGTCCTCTGCCCTCTGTCCTCTGCCCTCTGTCCTGTGTCCTCTGTCCTGTGTCCTCTGCCCTGTGTCCTCTGCCCTCTGTACTCTGCCCTCTGTCCTGTGTCCTCTGTCCTCTGTCCTCTGCCCTCTGTCCTCTGCCTTCTGTCCTCTGTCCTCTGCCCTGTGCCCTCTGTCCTGTGTCCTCTGCCCTGTGCCCTCTGTCCCTCTGTCCTCTGCCCTCTGTCCTCTGTCCCTCTGTCCTCTGCCCTCTGTCCTCTGTCCTCCTCCTCAGAGATTCCTGCCCGTCAGGTGGATGTCTCCAGAGAGCCTCTTCCAGAACCTGTTCAGCTGCCAGAGCGACGTCTGGTCCTACGGGGTCCTGCTGTGGGAGCTCTTCTCTCTGGGTAAGGGTTAGAGAGACCTCCCTGGTCCTACGGGGTCCTGCTGTGGAGGCTTTCTCTCTGGGTAAGGGTTAGAGAGACCTCCCTGGTCCTACGGGGTCCTGCTGTGGGAGCTCTTCTCTCTGGGTAAGGGTTAGAGAGACCTCCCTGGTCCTACGGGGTCCTGCTGTGGGAGCTCTTCTCTCTGGGTAAGGGTTAGAGAGACCTCCCTGGTCCTACGGGGGTCCTGCTGTGGGAGCTCTTCTCTCTGGGTAAGGGTTAGAGAGACCTCCCTGGTCCTACGGGGTCCTGCTGTGGGAAGCTCTTCTCTCTGGGGTAAGGGTTAGAGAGACCTCCTGGTCATACTGGTCCTGCTGTGGGAGCTCTTCTCTCTGGTAAGGGTTAGAGAGACCTCCCTGGTCCTACTGGGTCCTGCTGTGGGAGCTCTTCTCTCTGGGTAAGGGTTAGAGAGACCTCCCTGGTCCTACGGGGTCCTGCTGTGGGAGCTCTTCTCTCTGGGTAAGGGTTAGAGAGACCTCCCTGGTCCTACGGGGTCCTGCTGTGGGAGCTCTTCTCTCTGGGTAAGGGTTAGAGAGACCTCCCTGGTCCTTACGGGGTCCTGCTGTGGGAGCTCTTCTCTCTGGGTAAGGGTTAGAGAGACCTCCCTGGTCCCTACGGGGTCCTGCTGTGGGAGCTCTTCTCTCTGGGTAAGGGTTAGAGAGGACCTCCCTGGTCCTACGGGGTCCTGCTGTGGGAGCTCTTCTCTCTGGGTAAGGGTTAGAGAGACCTCCCTGGTCCTACGGGGTCCTGCTGTGGGAGCTCTTCTCTCTGGGTAAGGGTTAGAGAGACCTCCCTGGTCCTACGGGGTCCTGCTGTGGGAGCTCTTCTCTCTGGGTAAGGGTTAGAGAGACCTCCCTGGTCCTACGGGGTCCTGCTGTGGGAGCTCTTCTCTCTGGGTAAGGGTTAGAGAGACCTCCCTGGTCCTACGGGGTCCTGCTGTGGGAGCTCTTCTCTCTGGGTAAGGGTTAGAGAGACCTCCCTGGTCCCCGGCTTGAGCTTCAAGCTCAGGATCAATGTGTCTGTGATCCTCTCCAGAATGGAAGTAGTCATCACATACAGACATAGCCGCGGGAAGTCATTTTGCTCAGGGGGTGCTGCCAAAAGTGGGGAGGGGGGCCGCTTAAAAAAACAAAAAAAAGGCCGGGGCCGGACTGTCAGCGATACGAGCCGCATCAATTGTTTGTTTTAACTGTTAGGGTTAATAAACCATTATAGACCTACATCACTTAGCAAACAGCTGCACATGCCCACATGCTAACTATGGGTCTTTCAAACCTACATAACATTACAAATAGTCAGAAAATATTATTCACAATATTAATAAAACTATGAATTCAATTTGAACTGATTGACAAGGCAACACACGGCACAGCGGCAGCAGCATTCAAGGTAAATATCGTCTCACCTTGTTGGGGCTTCACAAAACTCCAAATGTAGCCTTCCTGTCTGGGTGGCACGAGTGAAGACCCTCAGAGCAGCAGACAACATGTTACTGTGGACAGGCATCAAAGTCAGATGGGTCAGTCTCTTCTGTGTCATGTGACCCCAGTTGTAGAGGTGGTGGGCTGAGGAGTAGCTGGTGGTCCACTCTTTTTATTGGGTTGTTTGTTGGAGAAAAAAAATCCAAAATCCTTTTTTGAGCCATTCTAGAAAGTCACTGTCACTCTGAAGTGTGTGTGTGTGTGTGTGTCGCGTCAATTACCTCCGTTTTTTAAATGTACACCACTCGCCAGCAGGGGGTGCTGCAGCTAGTTCCTCAGCAGTGTCCTTCACATGCTGATATCCAAGAGAGGGAGTCACACAGTCACAAGATGGAGGAATAGAAAGCAGTATTCAATGTTTACTTCAGATTAGCTCCACGTCAGAAATGAGCATGCTTGATGTCTCTCTCCATAGAGGCTGAGTCATCATGTTAATCACATAGCTATCATCTGCCTCAAACAGTCCTGATGCTCTTCTAGGTAATCACACATGCTGTCATGTTCACAGCTACAGTTGGGATGCCTTTGTTAGCATGCTAGTCTCATGTTGGAGGAGGACACTCAGGATTTGACCGACAGTAACCAGGACAAACACACTGGGAACTAAGAGGAACATGTGCCAAAATGGTTTCCGCTGTGTTTCAGGTGCGAGTCCGTACCCCGAGCTGCCGAGGACTCAGGACTTCTGCTCGTCTCTGAAGACAGGAAACAGGATGACCCGCCCCGAACACGCCCCTCTCCACATGTAACATCAAACCCACCAATCACTGACCACCCTCGGTACGCCTCATACAGCTGATGTCACTTCCTGTCTCTCCCCAGGTACGACCTGATGAAGGTGTGTTGGGCGGAGAGTCCTCAGTCTAGACCCTCCTTCTCCTCGCTGGTGGTCTCGGTGGGGAACCTGCTGACAGAGGACTACAGGAAGGTATCACATGACTTATCTTCATCTCTGGCCCAATTCCAAACCGCCCCCTACACCCTACATCCGCCACATCAAGTGCTGTTCCAACCCAACGAGTGTTGAGGGGTGCGGGTTATCAAGCCGCTAGAGAACAGAGTTGGCCGTGGTTAGAGATGGGGTTGAGGCGTGGCATGCTCCTGAACCTAGGTTACCAAATGAACTTCATATGCATTTGATTTGAAACGGTTGTTGCCTATAGTTCATTTCCTGTTTCTCCCGGAGAGAGGGGAGTTCGTCCCAAAGCCTCCTGCTGGTTTGACCCCCTCCACCTGGAAGAAGCAGCCTCGTTACTCTGAGAGACTACAGACGGAGTTCACTCCGTCAGGAGGGGAGTGGGTCGGGTGTGGATGGTGGCCTCTGTCAGTCTCTGAGCAGGACTCAGCTTCCTGTTGTGTTTCAGCGCTACCTGCAGCTGACGGAGGACTTCCTGTTGTGTTTCAGCGCTACCTGCAGCTGACGGAGGACTTCCTGTCCAGTCCGGCTGTGCTCAGATCCAGACGGAGTTCACCGGGAGCTGATGGGGGTCCGACGGACGCTCAGAAACATGGCATTTAATATCCTTTTCATCAGTTTATCATCGTTATATTCTTTAATGATCACCCGCTGTGTGATGTTTACAGGAAGCCCCGATGCTCAGGTGTTGGAGGCGGGGCCAGAGGAGGCAGGCTCCTCCCAGACGACCTACTTCATCCCCATCACTGACGTCACCATAGAAACCAGGGGGGGGGCCGCGCAGGACGCAGCCAGGTAACAGCTGAGATTACACAGGAAGGTGTTCACAGATCATAGTGAACCATGAGCAGCAACACGTGAAGAAGAACCACCATCTGTAGAGCCTTTTCACCCTCTGTCTGAAACCAGGGGCCTCATTTATAAAGGGATATTGTGACGGGGTTCTATTGGTCCGTTCGAAACATGGGCTTAGTCGGTTGCTTAAGCTCCAAAACTTTAATTAATTGAGCAACAAAAATATAGCGACACAGCACGACTTAAAGAAACAAAATAAAAGTCACCAAACCAGGCCGCCCACCACTCGTTAGAGTAACGTGCTCTGCTGTTGCCTTCACTGCAACCATCTCCAGAGTCAAACCTCCAGGGCCAAACCCGTCCCTTTTGACCCCATAGTAGGGCTGCAACAAATGACTAATTTGATAATCGATTAATCTATCGATTAATGAAACGATTAATCGACTAGTCGGACTATTACTGTATGTCTTGCACAATTTCTCAAACGCTCTTATTTAGCCATCAACTTTTAGATTTAGCTGGAGGTTGTTTTAGGCATGTGGAAACTAACAATGAAGACAATAAAGATGAATACTTGATTCAAAAATACATATATTATTAAATTAACTAAACACATTTTGAACAAAATTAACATTGCTTTTTATTTAAATTAAATAAATAATATTTCACATCAAAGAAACAATGTTTTTAACAAACGGTATTAAATAATGTGATGACAGAACTGTGAACAGAACAGCTGAAACTTTAACAAACTAAAGAGTAACTCAGTTTCCTCTAATCATTAACCCATGTTTGTGTCATGGAGTTAACTCCGTGTGCTGCTGCTAGCATACAGAACACCTGACGTGGAAACGTTACTCGTGGATGGGGGGAGGGGGCTACAGAGGCTAACATACCTGACGTGGAAACGTTACTCGTGGATGGGGGGGGAAGGCTACAGAGCTGCTAGCATACAGAACACCTGACGTGGAAACGTTACTCGTGGATGGGGGGGGGGGGGCTACAGAGCTGCTAGCATACAGAACACCTGACGTGGAAACGTTACTCGTGGATGGGGGGGGGGGGGGGCTACAGAGCTGCTAGCATACAGAACACCTGACGTGGAAACGTTACTCGTGGATGGGGGGGGGGGGGCTACAGAGCTGCTAGCATACAGAACACCTGACGTGGAAACGTTACTCGTGGATGGGGGGGGGGGGCCTACAGAGCTGCTAGCATACAGAACACCTGACGTGGAAACGTTACTCGTGGATGGGGCTACAGAGCTGCTAGAAAGACAGTGGAACCCGGTGCATTCCTCCGTCTGGATGTGGAGCACTTTTGATAAATGTTTAGACAAATTGCTCGTGTTACCGCCCTCACATGCTAAACTCTTGTTATTGCACTTTTAGCAACGAGCATTCTCCACATCGAGACGGGTAAAGTTTAACCACACCTCGGAGCGCGTTCTCTCCGCCATCTCCGCAGTGTGTTGCTGCATGTAGCAGAGCGTGTGTGTAAACTGCCCCGCCCCCTCGCACGCAGACGGGGAGAGAGATCTCGTCTGATCGAAAATACATCATAGACGCATTTGTTTGTCTTTTTGCATTTTAGAAACGAGTTGGCGACACTAAGACTGCGAGATAATGTTTTTGTAGCAATAATACATGACATATTTTTTTAAATGTCTCCAGTATACCGATAAAAAGACCAATAATGTTGGAGCTTAACGGCGCGTAAAACACATGTGATGACGTCACCAACGAATCGACGACTGAATTAGTTGGCAACTAATCGACTTAATCGATTTTAATCGATTAAGTCGATTAGTTGTTGCACCCCTACCCCATAGCCCCTCCCACTGGCTCACCGTCAAACAGGTGCCACACTCAGCTCAAAACCACATTGTCAACATAAAGATCCGACCCAAACATAAACAGGCTAACCACCTCTTAACACAATCACTCCCTTCATTAACAAACGCAACAGAAATAATAAATGGCCTGGTTCATGACATCCTATTTAAATCACGGAAGTGATGCGCCTCCGTCTTTTCCACATTCCCTTTGCTGGGGAGACGGCGGCCCGCACGACGAACGGAAGAGAGCACGAAACGTTTGGCGTGTGAGTCGGCTGTCAGTGGCGGAGTCAGTCACTCTGTGATCCGCTCCGTCACAGATATACGCTCAGAAAAATGGCGTACGCCAGTTTCTACGCAATGTTTGCGATTTATAAAAAACTAACTTGAGGGGAAAACGGCGGTCCTCCACGCAAACTCTGACCCATGTGTCTAAGCACAGAGACGGGAGAGACGAGAAACTGCGGACCCCGTTGGCCGAAGGAAGAATGGAGAGAAATGTGTGGAAATAATACCATCAATAAAACGTGACCTCTCATTTATCATTTATGAAGAATTCATTTTCAAACATTGATTAAAGCTGATCTTAAAATGATGAAACAAACGCCTGCTTGAGACTCCTCAGCACACAACACACACACACACACACACACACACACCACACACACACACACACACACACACACACACACACACACACACACACACAGATATGTTATTTAAAACCACCTGGAATATGTTGTGTTAATGTTATGAAATGTTGTCTCATGAATGACGCGGTGAGCAGGAGGACAGGATTACGTCTGAACTGACGCCGTGTTGCTTTTCTATAGGTTGTTGATACGAGCATGGTTTTATATACCATCACGTTTAATCGTGTTTATGCCGTTTGCTAAGACTTGATAAGTCGCTCGTAAAACACAGGAGGTTCTGGAAGCTAAGAACACCATGTGGTAAACTGTACAGCTGATATAACACATTAGTTGTGTTTCCTTTAACTGGTGGAGATAGAGTTGCTGCGGGGGGGCGTGGGGGGGGGGGTGAGACGCACAGGCTGCAGTGGAGACGCTGCGCACAGCTGATCGACAGCTGGACACAAACCACCAAATACAAACACATCATTCAGATCCAGTCGTCCATGACTCCACTCCGGAGGGATTCCCCGATCACTTCTTAGTTTCTCATCAAGGGGGGGGGGGGGGGGTCTCCTCCGACAAACACTCTGCCTGAGGAAGGCTGTGTATTCTTTTTGTCATGAACCTTTTTCGGACCACTTATTTATTTATGTTGGTGACGATCCGACCTCCATGCTGCTACTCTGGTTCAAACTGCATCCACCAAACAATATGATTTATCTCCACCTCCCCAAAAGAACCAGAACCTGACACGGTGTGAGACGTCTGTTTGAGCTGTCCTCATCTCCTGATCTCCTTCCTGCAGTCAGTCAGAATGAATGAATGAATGGGCGTTACGTGAAGCTGCAAAAGCTGCACCGCATTTCCAGTCGGTTGTGATTTCTAAAGGAAACCGGCGTAGGAAGTGCCGTACGCACTTTCCTCGCCGGTACGCAATGTTTTGTGAATCGGAACATTTACGAAAATATCTGTACCTATTTTTTTGCTTTGTACTACGTTGGCAACCTTCCCACGTGAATCCTACGCACGGCGTTATACATGAGGCCCAGGGCTCAGTCTGCTCTGATTGGTTATTTTTTCCCAAATTGTCGAAAAAAATAAATAAGAATTGTTAATTTTTTTGAAAAAGGTCAGAATTTTGAGATGATCATACTCTGTGCTGCAGCACCTCTTTTCACCCTCTGTCTGAAACCAGAGCCCAGTCTGCATTGATTGGTTAGCTGGCCGGCTCTGTTTTGATTGGTCAATAGCTTAGAGATGTCCCGCCCCTTAGCATATCATGTACAATGTGTTCAAGTTGCTGGCCAATTACCTGACCCTCAACGTTTCCTTCCCTCAACGTTTTCTCTCTGCAGCCCTCAGCTGTCCCAGTCTCAGGACACACAGAAATGGACATCACCCGAGGACAGGAACAGGAAGGGGACATCACCCCGAGGACAGACAGGAGGGGACATCACCCGAGGACAGACAGGAGGGGACATCACCCGAGGACAGACAGGAGGGGACATCACCCGAGGACAGACAGAAGGGGACATCACCCGAGGAAGAGGAGAGCTCTCTGTGATGCTTGAGCTGCCTTACAGTCATGACTGAGGACTTTATTAACCCTGAGCTGCCTTACAGTCAGGACTGAGGGCTTTATTAACCCCAGAGCTGCTTTACAGTCAGGACTGAGGGCTTCATTAACCCTGAGCTGCCTTACAGTCAGGACTGAGGGCTTTATTAACCCCAGAGCTGCCTTACAGTCAGGACTGAGGGCTTCATTAACCCAGAATCCCCTGAGAGACAGCACTGAGGGCTTCATTAACCCAGGATCACCCTCAGTGCTGTCTGTCAGGCTGCTGAAGAGCTTCATACTATCTTTATTATATCTGTATATGAGAGGTCTCTGTGTATATCTGAGTGTTCTCTGTGTGTCTCTGTGTCTCTGTGTATATCTGTGTCTCTCTCTGTGTCTCTGTGTGTCTCTGTGTCTCTCTGTGTATCTGTGTGTCTCTGTGTGTCTCTGTGTCTCTGTGTATCTCTGTGTCTCTGTGTGTCTCTGTGTGTCTCTGTGTGTCTCTGTGTCTCTGTGTGTCTCTGTGTCTCTGTGTGTCTCTGTGTATCTCTGTGTCTCTGTGTGTCTCTCTGTGTCTCTGTGTCTCTGTGTGTCTCTGTGTCTCTCTGTGTCTCTGTGTGTCTCTGTGTGTCTCTGTGTACTATCTGTGTGTCTCTGTGTGTCTATGTGTGTCTCTGTGTCTCTCTGTGTCTCTGTGTGTCTCTGTGTATATCTGTGTCTCTGTGTCTCTGTGTGTCTCTGTGTATATCTGTGTCTCTGTGTGTCTCTGTGTGTCTCTGTGTGTCTCTGTGTCTCTGTGTGTCTCTGTGTCTCTGTGTGTCTCTGTATATATCTGTGTTATTCAAAGTGCTTTAAGACGTCTGTTGTGACTCCTGAAATAAAGAGTTCATTGAAGTATGAAAACGTTATTGAGCGTCAACATGTTGAGAAACAGCTTCCCTGTCTTCCTGTGGGTCCGTCTGGAGAAGTGCTGAGTACTGAGTGTCCTCACAGAGTGTCCTCACAGCGACTCTCACTTCCTCTCCCTCCAGTTAGACCTCCAAGCACCAGAGAAGAAGAGACACCAGCAACATTAGAGACATCAGGGACACCAGAGACATTAGGGACACCTGAGACATCAGGGACATTAGAGACATCAGGGACACCAGAGACATCAGGGACACCTGAGACATCAGGGACACCAGATACATTAGAGACATCAGGTACACCAGAGACATTAGTGGACACCTGAGACACCAGGGACATTAGGGACACCAGAGACATCAGGGACACCAGAGACATCATGGACACCAGAGACATCAGGGACACCTGAGACATTAGAGACATCAGGGACACAAGAGACATCAGGGACACCAGGAGACATCAGGGACACCAGGGACATCAGGGAC
>JAPTMU010000295.1:44752-64752 GCA_028583405.1 Pogonophryne albipinna
GAGTTACTTTGTTCTGAAAGCTGAACCTGCTGCTCCTCAGAGAGAGAAGAGGAAGAGGCTGAGAGTTACTTGTTCTGAAAGCTGAACCTGCTGCTCCTCAGAGAGAGAGAAGAGGAAGAGGCTGAGAGTTACTTTGTTCTGAAAGCTGAACCTGCTGCTCCTCAGAGAGAGAAGAGGAAGAGGCTGAGAGTTACTTTGTTCTGAAAGATGAACCTGCTGCTCCTCAGAGAGAGAAGAGGAAGAGGCTGAGAGTTACTTTGTTCTGAAAGCTGAACCTGCTGCTCCTCAGAGAGAAGAGGAAGAGGCTGAGAGTTACTTTGTTCTGAAAGATGAACCTGCTGCTCCTCAGAGAGAGAAGAGGAAGAGGCTGAGAGTTACTTTGTTCTGAAAGCTGAACCTGCTGCTCCTCAGAGAGAGAAGAGGAAGAGGCTGAGAGTTACTTTGTTCTGAAAGCTGAACCTGCTGCTCCTCAGAGAGAGAAGAGGAAGAGGCTGAGAGTTACTTTGTTCTGAAAAGCTGAACCTGCTGACTCCTCAAGAGAGAAGAGGAAGAGGCTGAGAGTTACTTTGTTCTGAAAGATGAACCTGCTGCTCCTCAGAGAGAGAGGAAGAGGCTGAGAGTTACTTTGTTCTGAAAGCTGAACCTGCTTGCTCCTCACAGAGAGAAGAGGAAGAGACTGAGAGTTACTTTGTTCTGAAAGCTGAACCTGCTGCTCCTCAGAGAGAGAAGAGGAAGAGGGCTGAGAGTTACTTTGTTCTGAAAGATGAACCTGCTGCTCCTCAGAGAGAGAAGAGGAAGAGGCTGAGATTTACTTTGTTCTGAAGATGAACCTGCTGCTCCTCAGGAGAGAGAAGAGGAAGAGGCTGAGAGTGACTTTTGTTCTGAAAGATGAACCTGCTGCTTCCTCAGAGGAGAGAGAAGAAAGAGGCCTGAGAGTTACTTTGTTCTGAAAGATGAACCTGCTGCTCCTATAGAGAGAGAAGAGGAAGAGGCTGTGAAGTTACTTTGGGTCTGAAAGATGAACCTGCTGCTTCCTACAGAGAGAAGAGGAAGAGGCTGGAGATACTTTGTTCTGAAGGCTGAACCTGCTGCTCCTCAGAGAGAGAAGAGGAAGAGGCTGAGAGTTACTTTGTTCTGAAAGCTGAACCTGATGCTCCTCACAGAGAGAAGAGGAAGAGGCTGTGAGTTACTTTGTTCTGAAAGCTGAACCTGCTGCTCCTCAGAGAGAGAAGAGGAAGAGGCTGAGAGTTACTTTGTTCTGAAAGATGAACCTGCTGCTCCTCAGAGAGAAGAGGAAGAGGCTGAGAGTTACTTTGTTCTGAAAGATGAACCTGCTGCTCCTCAGAGAGAGAAGAGGCTGAGAGTTACTTTGTTCTGAAAGCTGAACCTGCTGCTCCTCAGAGAGAGAAGAGGAAGAGGCTGAGAGTTACTTTGTTCTGAAAGCTGAACCTGATGCTCCTCAGAGAGAAGAGGAAGAGGCTGAGAGTTACTTTGTTCTGAAAGCTGAACCTGATGCTCCTCAGAGAGAAGAGGAAGAGGCTGAGAGTTACTTTGTTCTGAAAGCTGAACCTGATGCTCCTCAGAGAGAAGAGGAAGAGGCTGAGAGTTACTTTGTTCTGAAAGCTGAACCTGATGCTCCTCAGAGAGAAGAGGAAGAGGCTGAGAGTTACTTTGTTCTGAAAGATGAACCTGCTGCTCCTCACAGAGAGAAGAGGAAGAGACTGAGAGTTACTTTGTTCTGAAAGCTGAACCTGCTGCTCCTCAGAGAGAAGAGGAAGAGACTGAGAGTTACTTTGTTCTGAAAGCTGAACCTGCTGCTCCTCAGAGAGAGAAGAGGCTGTGAGTTGAAAGACAGCCCACCCACCTGTCACTCATCAAACCGTGGGGTCTTATTTCATTACGTGATTTCTATCAACACCTAATGTTGTATCGATGTATCTAGAGATGTACTACAGCAGAAGTATTCTCCGTGGGGACTTCCTGCAACAACACCACGCCGTTATCTTGATTCTGATTGGCCAGAAGACATTATCAAAGATGTTCTATTGAGAAGACGATCACTACGTGACAAAAGTTTTCAAAACCGTTTCTAGTCTTCGGTATTTCCAGACAAGAGGCTTCTGAAATCAATCTTACTGCTGTCTGTGCAATTTACTCCACGAGTTGGCGGACTTTATTTTGCTTACTTTAACATCATTTTTCATGGTGGGTGGGGCTAAGCCATTTCCACGCTCGCACCAGGGCCGGGGGAGGGGCTACAAGGCTCGCGTCTTGTGCTGCATTCACTTGCACTCGGACATTAGAGATTTTCTCTCATAAATGTCCGATGAGCCACAACTTTTCTTTCAAAACAAAGCTGCCAAATGGGGTGGCACCCCATAGAACCGCCACTGCCACACACACACCTACACACTGTACCACACACACCTACACACTGTACCACACACACCTACACACTGTACCACACACACCTACACACTGTACCACACACACCTACACACTGTACCACACACACCTACACACTGTACCACACACCATACTTGCCAACCCTCCCGATTTTCGCGGGAGACTCCCGATTTCATTGCCCTCTCCCAGTTTCCTCCCGGGGTCACATTTCTCCCACATTTCTCCCACATTTCTCCCACATTTCTCCCGATTTCTGACAAAATCAGATTTACTCTGTTTCCACTGGGACTTTAATACAGCTACACCAGTGGCGGATTTAGGATTGGAGGAGATCCGGGGCTTAGCCCAGGAGTTGTTGGGGGGGGGGTGCAGGGGTACAGTGCTATTTTGTATAAGTGGGGGGTGGACCGAACATCCTTTAGGGGGGTCGTCGCCTCCTCTGGGGGGGTCCGGGGGCATGTTGCCCCGCGAAGATTTTTTTTTAAATATTGAAGTTGAAAGCATCAATCTGGTGCACTTTGAGAGCAACATTAACCCTACCTTAATAACACCTTAAAGCGGACAAAAGGCACTGGAGAACACTCAGTAACACCCTTTAATGAAGCTAACTAATGCCTTAACTCACTTAAACAGTCGTTTACTTATTAAGATGAAACGAATGTGCGTAGAGTTTTAAAGGATGCGGATAGTCTCACCTTGATTCTGGCGCATTGCTTATCGTTTTATAGATCTATTCTCATCCACCATCTTTGTTTGTGACGTAAAGAGTGTAAGAGTCACGTTTCTGAATCGGACACTCTGATGCAGTCACAGCCAATCGGAGTCTGATTCAGAGGGTCGTCTGTCAGTTCCGTTGTTATGTGTACTGAAACGAGAGCCGGTATAATTCCACGCGCGAAAACAAAATAAAAAATGGAATACGTTATTTTCGTGTCTTAAAAGTAGACTGAGGTATGAAGGGTTAACGTTATATCTTAGGGTAATTTTTAGTCATGTTCTGTATACATACTAACATATAAGGGTATACTTAGTGTGGTTACTCCATGTTTACTAACTATAACATTAACGTTACATCACTCTTTTTCACTTCTTACTCAGTCAGCCAGAGTGCAGATATCACCATTAGATTCACAAA
Source organism: Pogonophryne albipinna (assembly GCA_028583405.1). Lineage (NCBI taxonomy): Eukaryota > Metazoa > Chordata > Actinopteri > Perciformes > Artedidraconidae > Pogonophryne > Pogonophryne albipinna. The sequence goes on from JAPTMU010000295.1 coordinate 48,294, forward strand.
CCTGAAACATCATCCATTTCTTCTCTGCTGGTGATGACATTGTTGTCAGCTGCTGATACTGCTGCTGCTGCAGCTTGTGGCGCCTGCTTCAATGACAATAACTTTCTTATATCCATAACTGTAAAGGCTATTAGCTTAAAACTCGTCAGGCACTAGGAAGGATCACTTCTTCTTCAGGGCAGGCTACGCAGTACGCAGGCTAATGTCCCGCAGCGGATGCCTCTCTGGTGGACTCCGGTACTGCACATTACTCCCGAGACGTTTTTTTTTTTAAGTGAAACATCCGGGGCTTTTCAGAAAACATCCGGGGCTTGAGCCCAAGTAGCCACCCCCTAGCGCCGCCACTGAGCTACACCATTGTTTGGTTTCCATGGTAGCACGAGCAACTGAAAGTCTGAGAGGGTGAGGAAGATAGTCACAGCAAACAGAACAAGAATGGACAACTCGACCCTCTGCTCACCCCTCTCTTGTAAAATACAGGTCCAGCCCATATGCTCCATCAAGGATGGTGCTACAGGCCGCAAGGCCGTGCACTTACAACTACAACAAGCATGTTAATGTTAATCTAATACAGCTCCATAAGCATGTTAATGTTAATCTAATACAGCTCCATAAGCATGTTAATGTTAATCTAATACAGCTCCATAAGCATGTTAATGTTAATCTAATACAGCTCCATAAGCATGTTAATGTTAATCTAATACAGCTCCATAAGCATGTTAATGTTAATCTAATACAGCTCCATAAGCATGTTAATGTTAATCTAATACAGCTCCATAAGCATGTTAATGTTAATCTAATACAGCTCCGGCGATCAGCTTTAGGAGCTGTAAGTGTGTGTGTGGTACAGTGTGTATGTGTGTGTGTGGTACAGTGTGTAGGTGTGTGTGTGGTAGGCAGTGTGTATGTGTGTGTGTGCGGTACAGTGTGTAGGTGTGTGTGTGGTACAGTGTGTAGGTGTGTGTGTGTGGTAGGCAGTGTGTAGGTGTGTGTGTGTGGTACAGTGTGTAGGTGTGTGTGTGTGGTACAGTGTGTAGGTGTGTGTGTGGTAGGCAGTGTGTATGTGTGTGTGTGGTACAGTGTGTAGGTGTGTGTGTGTGGTACAGTGTGTAGGTGTGTGTGTGGTAGGCAGTGTGTAGGTGTGTGTGTGTGGTACAGTGTGTAGGTGTGTGTGTGTGGTACAGTGTGTAGGTGTGTGTGTGGTAGGCAGTGTGTATGTGTGTGTGTGGTACAGTGTGTAGGTGTGTGTGTGGTAGGCAGTGTGTAGGTGTGTGTGTGTGGTACAGTGTGTATGTGTGTGTGTGCGGTACAGTGTGTAGGTGTGTGTGTGGTAGGCAGTGTGTAGGTGTGTGTGTGGTAGGCAGTGTGTATGTGTGTGTGTGCGGTACAGTGTGTAGGTGTGTGTGTGGTACAGTGTGTAGGTGTGTGTGTGTGGTAGGCAGTGTGTAGGTGTGTGTGTGTGTGGTACAGTGTGTAGGTGTGTGTGTTGTACAGTGTGTAGGTGTGTGTGTGTGGTAGGCAGTGTGTAGGTGTGTGTGTGTGTGGTACAGTGTGTAGGTGTGTGTGTGTGGTACAGTGTGTAGGTGTGTGTGTGGTAGGCAGTGTGTATGTGTGTGTGTGGTACAGTGTGTAGGTGTGTGTGTGGTACAGTGTGTAGGTGTGTGTGTGGTAGGCAGTGTGTAGGTGTGTGTGTGGTAGGCAGTGTGTATGTGTGTGTGTGGTACAGTGTGTAGGTGTGTGTGTGGTAGGCAGTGTGTAGGTGTGTGTGTGTGTGGTACAGTGTGTAGGTGTGTGTGTGTGGTACAGTGTGTAGGTGTGTGTGTGGTACAGTGTGTAGGTGTGTGTGTGGTAGGCAGTGTGTAGGTGTGTGTGTGGTAGGCAGTGTGTATGTGTGTGTGTGGTACAGTGTGTAGGTGTGTGTGTGGTAGGCAGTGTGTAGGTGTGTGTGTGTGTGGTAGGCAGTGTGTATGTGTGTGTGTGGTACAGTGTGTAGGTGTGTGTGTGGTACAGTGTGTAGGTGTGTGTGTGGTAGGCAGTGTGTAGGTGTGTGTGTGTGGTACAGTGTGTAGGTGTGTGTGTGTGGTACAGTGTGTAGGTGTGTGTGTGGTAGGCAGTGTGTATGTGTGTGTGTGGTACAGTGTGTAGGTGTGTGTGTGGTAGGCAGTGTGTAGGTGTGTGTGTGTGGTACAGTGTGTATGTGTGTGTGTGCGGTACAGTGTGTAGGTGTGTGTGTGGTAGGCAGTGTGTAGGTGTGTGTGTGGTAGGCAGTGTGTATGTGTGTGTGTGCGGTACAGTGTGTAGGTGTGTGTGTGGTACAGTGTGTAGGTGTGTGTGTGTGGTAGGCAGTGTGTAGGTGTGTGTGTGTGTGGTACAGTGTGTAGGTGTGTGTGTGTGGTACAGTGTGTAGGTGTGTGTGTGGTAGGCAGTGTGTATGTGTGTGTGTGGTACAGTGTGTAGGTGTGTGTGTGGTACAGTGTGTAGGTGTGTGTGTGGTACAGTGTGTAGGTGTGTGTGTGGTAGGCAGTGTGTATGTGTGTGTGTGGTACAGTGTGTAGGTGTGTGTGGTAGGCAGTGTTGGGCAAGTTACTTCCAAAATGTAATATATTACATATTACTTATTACTCTCTTTTGAAAGTAATAAGTTACATTACAAAATTACTGTCTCTGAAATGTAATGAGTTACACTACTTTAGTTACTTTTTTAAGTTACTTTCACCAAAATAACCGCAAAAGAATTTTAAATGCTAAAATGTAGTTTAGAGCAGCTCATTATACTTCCAGTGAAGGGCGATGTGGTAGCATAACAACTGTGTAGGCCCTTAAGGCTACTAACAACTTGTATTACACGGCTTAGTTGAATACTCCATTCTGATTGTGAATTCTTAACATGTGACACGTTGTTAATACAGCAGTACAGACCACTGTCAAGGACTATAATGAAGGTTGCTAAGAAAAGAAAGAGAAAGGAAAAGAGGTTAAAAGACGGAGCGCTGGACGTCAGATAAATCACCAGAAGAAGGCAGACAGGAAGTGAACACTAACAGGACACGGAATGGGCTCTGTAGTGTGTTTAGTATATGGCCGTGTACAGGCCCGGCTCCAGAACAAAATGACTCAGGGTGCCTCTGAGGTTACAGGGGGTGCCTCTGAGGTTACAGGGGGTGCCTCTGAGGTTACAGGGGGCGCCTCTGGGGTTACAGGGGGTGCCTCTGAGATTACAGGGGGCGCCTCTGAGGTTACAGGGGGTGCCTCTGAGGTTACAGGGGGTGCCTCTGAGGTTACAGGGGGTGCCTCTGAGGTTACAGGGGGTGCATCTGAGGCTACAGGGGGTGCCTCTGAGATTACAGGGGGCGCCTCTGAGGTTACAGGGGGTGCCTCTGAGGTTACAGGGGGTGCCTCTGAGATTACAGGGGGCGCCTCTGAGGTTACAGGGGGTGCCTCTGAGATTACAGGGGTGCCTCTGAGGTTACAGGGGGTGCATCTGAGGCTACAGGGGGTGCCTCTGAGGTTACAGGGGGTGCCTCTGAGATTACAGGGGGTGCCTCTGAGGTTACAGGGGGTGCCTCTGAGGTTACAGGGGGTGCCTCTGAGATTACAGGGGGCGCCTCTGAGGTTACAGGGGGTGCCTCTGAGGTTACAGGGGGTGCCTCTGAGGTTACAGGGGGCGCCTCTGAGGTTACAGGGGGTGCCTCTGAGGTTACAGGGGGTGCATCTGAGGCTACAGGGGGTGCCTCTGAGGTTACAGGGGGTGCCTCTGAGATTACAGGGGGTGCCTCTGAGGTTACAGGGGGTGCCTCTGAGGTTACAGGGGGTGCCTCTGAGATTACAGGGGGTGCCTCTGAGGTTACAGGGGGTGCCTCTGAGGTTACAGGGGGTGCCTCTGAGGTTACAGGGGGTGCATCTGAGGCTACAGGGGGTGCCTCTGAGGTTACAGGGGGTGCCTCTGAGGTTACAGGGGGTGCCTCTGAGGTTACAGGGGGCGCCTCTGAGGTTACAGGGGGTGCCTCTGAGATTACAGGGGGTGCCTCTGAGGTTACAGGGGGTGCCTCTGAGGTTACAGGGGGTGCCTCTGAGATTACAGGGGGTGCCTCTGAGGTTACAGGGGGTGCCTCTGAGGTTACAGGGGGTGCCTCTGAGATTACAGGGGGTGCCTCTGAGGTTACAGGGGGTGCCTCTGAGGTTACAGGGGGTGCCTCTGAGGTTACAGGGGGTGCCTCTGAGATTACAGGGGGTGCCTCTGAGGTTACAGGGGGTGCCTCTGAGATTACAGGGGGTGCCTCTGAGGTTACAGGGGGTGCCTCTGAGGTTACAGGGGGTGCCTCTGAGATTACAGGGGGTGCCTCTGAGGTTACAGGGGGCGCAGCAGCAGTAGGTTTACATGAGCAATAGTGGCCGGCAACAGTAATGAAAAATAGCATTGATGGTCCCAATGAACAGATTATGGCATTTGTTATGTTTTGAAACCAAGCAAGTGAGAACATTTCAATTGAGTTAAAAATGCAATCCTGAAATATCTCATATAGTCCAAAGTGGACTGTGGCAAAGAAAAGCACAACAGCTTCAAAGCTACTGATAAAACAAATGAGAACATATTGTAAATCAAGGCAAATATTATTTGAACCAGCTCATGGTTTGAAATGGCAAACATTGAAAAGCTAAAGTATTATTAAAACCATGTACTACATCATCACCTTGGTCCCATCATATACTCTGGGAAGAGAATATTTAATGTGCTTGAAAACTGGATCACATCTTCCTGTGAGGTTGACTTTGTGACCTGGAGAACATTTCAGCTGCAACATCAGCTTGTTGATAAGCTTGGGATATGAGATCTTTGTGTAGCCATTCGTGGTGAAGGCATCTGTGCTATTGTGTGCATTATGTTTGACCCAACATTTCTACAGGCATGGCAGAATATGGATCTATTTTCACATGAATATTCTAGCCCTTGTCTATTTTTATACCACGAGCTGCAAAATGACCGCCGAACCCCACTGCACAGGCGGGTACTTGTTTAGATATACCTGGGCAGGCTCTGTTTTGCCGTGGTATCCTGGCTGGCACCTGCGGGCCGCAGAGGGGCGGCGTAGTTTCGGGCAACGAAGACTGCTGCTCCGGGGTTGAGGGTGGCGAGTCAGGCGGGAGTAAGCTAGTGTCCACAACGGAGGGTAACGTGATGTCCCCATCTGACCTGTTGCTACTGTCTGCAGTAGATGCAGTGTTGCTGGCGTTTAGTGATGGTTGCTTTAACCATTTTCGTATAAATGATTATCCACAGATGTGTGTCACTGCTGTGGAAGCACTTTGGAAATGATGCACGCGCAGCGGAGCAGGTCACGCGCACCTGACACAATTTGTTGTTTGTATTTCTCGCTCCGTTCTCTTTTTTGAATAGAGGGTGCATAACATTCAACTGCCCCGAAGATCCCGACGTGAAGCCTGAAGGGTAAACACCAGGTTTACTAATCTACCCGCACACTTTGTCTGGTGTCGGAATGTCTCGCTATGTTAGTACATTCTTAAAAAACAAAACACCACTTTATTTCGGGTTAAAATGTGTTGTAACTGCGTTACTGAGCATTGTGGGTAATATATTACCCACATTTCATTAGTAACGCGTTACATTACTTCGTTACAGCGAAAAGTAATATATTACTGTAACTCCGTTACTTTTGTAACGCGTTACACCCAACACTGGTGGTAGGCAGTGTGTAGGTGTGTGTGTGTGGTACAGTGTGTATGTGTGTGTGTGCGGTACAGTGTGTAGGTGTGTGTGTGGTAGGCAGTGTGTAGGTGTGTGTGTTGTACAGTGTGTAGGTGTGTGTGTGGTAGGCAGTGTGTAGGTGTGTGTTTGTGGTACAGTGTGTAGGTGTGTGTGTGTGGTACAGTGTGTAGGTGTGTGTGTGTGGTACAGTGTGTATGTGTGCGGTACAGTGTGTAGGTGTGTGTGTGGTAGGCAGTGTGTAGGTGTGTGTGTGGTAGGCAGTGTGTAGGTGTGTGTGTGGTAGGCAGTGTGTAGGTGTGTGTGTGGTAGGCAGTGTGTAGGTGTGTGTGTGTGGTACAGTGTGTAGGTGTGTGTGTGTGGTACAGTATGTAGGTGTGTGTGGTACAGTGCGTAGATGCGGCGGACAGACGGGTCTCAGTTGGTTTGGTGTCCTTACTTTTAATTCTTGTAAATACAACTTTTGTCCCGTAATTTCAAATCCACATTTCAGCGACCAGAGAGGGGGGGGGGGTGAAAAGGTTCTCAGGAACTCATTTTAGTTCCGGCTCTTTTTGGTGTGAACGCGACAAAAGAGTTCTCATGAACTAAGTTCTCATGAACCTTTGTGGGAAAAGTACTGCGGTGTGAAAGCGCCTAATGTAACAGTTGTAACGGTTCTCAGACGCGGAGGGATACTGATTTGTGAAAAGTAACAACTATTCCCTGGATATACGCTCATTATATCACGGCTAAGAAACATCAGATTGCTTGATATATATAAACATATACTAACTGTGCTTAACCCCCCCCCCCCCAAAAGAAGTTGTAAATCAAAAAAGTGCAGTACACGCTATGTTATAAAGCCGTGGAGGGCGGGAGTTTATAAACCAAAGAGTAACCGCCCTTACGGGACGCTGTAATAAGTAAAGCGAACGCACCCGCAAGGACACCTGGCCTCCTATTGGTTGAGGGATTTTGACAGGATTGTTGCACAAAAGTTTCGAGCGCGCAGAGAATAAATCTGAGAGCATTCTGTAAGCAGCAATATATCTGAGTGCAAGCGTACAGTTTGAGAGCGAGGACAGGGTGAGGGAAAGAAGTACATCAAGTATGCTCTCAAATTTAAATACCACGCTCTTGAATACAGATAGGGAAGAACCCCCATAGCTGCGTCGGTTCAGCCATTCTCCACAAGGGTTTTTGAAATTGATCCGTGCGCAAAGCATTGTGGGGATTTGAAGGACGCGAAGTCTACCCATGTGCAGCCTCGAAATTTCCCCCAAATCAAGGACGCGGCCTCGGTGGAATTCCAAGTATGCTGGAGATTGGAACAGTCCTTCGGCGGCAATCGATGACGTAGCATCCTTGAAATATTGGCTTGGAAGCCAGTTTCCTCGAGTTTGATAAATGGCCAGTGAGAGTGTGTGTGTGTGTGTGTGAGAGAGTGTGTGTGAGAGTGTGTGTGTGTGTGTGTGTGTGTTGGCATGCCTCACTTCCTGTCACAGAGACATATTGAAAACAGACGCTCTCTCTGAGTCAGGACCAAGGTTTCCACTCGCCTCCGTCAGAAAAACACTGAAGAGGAGAAGAAGGAGAGGAAGAAGGAGAAGAAGGAGAAGAAGAAGGAGAAGAAGAAGGAGAGGAAGGAGAAGAAGAAGGAGAAGAAGGAGAGGAAGGAGGAGAAGAAGCAGAAGAAGGAAAGGAAGGAAAGGAAGGAGAAGAAGGAGAGGAAGAAGGAGAAGAAGAAGGAGAGGAAGGAGAAGAAGAAGGAGAGGAAGGAGAAGAAGGAGGAGAAGAAGGAGAAGAAGGAAAGGAAGGAAAGGAAGGAGAAGAAGGAGAGGGAGAAGGAGGAGAAGAAGAAGGAGAGGAAGGAGAAGAAGGAGGAGAAGAGAATCTGCAGGTTTGAGTGAAAGTATTTTCTCTCTTCACCGCTCAGTCTTGTTTTGCAGACGTTGTGTACTTGTATGCATTCTGCAGTAGAAGTACCCACAGTTTGTCGTATCAGGGGAAACTGTATAGATTATTGTTCGTGGTGCATTCAGGTGCAAACAGTCTCCGTAAGTGTTCACAGTTTCACCCTCTGAGGTTTGTTTTATTCATTACTTTGTGATTGTTATTCTTTTTATTCATATTGTTCCTATACTGTATTTTAGTATCTCAAATGAAGAGCCCGAAGAGGCAGAGTATGGACTTTGATTTACTGCAGGGCTTTTATTTTGAAACTGACAGGAAGTGAGTTGAACAAAACGAGATGTAAACAACAGATGAGATGAAAGAGTCGCCAGCTGCCAATCATCTGGTGTGGACCAATCAGGAGCCAGAACACAACATGGAGGCGTGACACCTGACTCAGGTGAGACAGGTGGAGGTGAGACAGACAGGTGAGACAGGTGGAGGTGAGACAGACAGGTGAGACAGGTGGAGGTGAGACAGACAGGTGAGACAGGTGGAGGTGAGACAGACAGGTGAGACAGGTGGAGGTGAGACAGACAGGTGAGACAGGTGGAGGTGAGACAGACAGGTGAGACAGGTGGAGGTGAGACAGACAGGTGAGACAGACAGGAGAGTCAGGTGGAGGTGAGACAGACAGGAGAGTCAGGTGGAGGTGAGACAGACAGGTGAGACAGGTGGAGGTGAGACAGACAGGTGAGACAGGTGGAGGTGAGACAGACAGGTGAGACAGACAGGTGAGACAGACAGGAGAGTCAGGTGGAGGTGAGACAGACAGGAGAGTCAGGTGGAGGTGAGACAGACAGGTGAGACAGGTGGAGGTGAGACAGACAGGTGAGACAGACAGGAGAGTCAGGTGGAGGTGAGACAGACAGGTGAGACAGGTGGAGGTGAGACAGACAGGTGAGACAGACAGGTGAGACAGACAGGAGAGTCAGGTGGAGGTGAGACAGACAGGTGAGACAGGTGGAGGTGAGACAGACAGGTGAGACAGACAGGTGAGACAGACAGGTGAGACAGACAGGAGAGTCAGGTGGAGGTGAGACAGACAGGTGAGACAGGTGGAGGTGAGACAGACAGGTGAGACAGACAGGTGAGACAGACAGGTGAGACAGACAGGAGAGTCAGGTGGAGGTGAGACAGACAGGAGAGTCAGGTGGAGGTGAGACAGACAGGTGAGACAGACAGGAGAGTCAGGTGGAGGTGAGACAGACAGGTGAGACAGACAGGAGAGTCAGGTGGAGGTGAGACAGACAGGAGAGTCAGGTGGAGGTGAGACAGACAGGAGAGACAGGTGGAGGTGAGACAGACAGGAGAGACAGACAGGAGAGTCAGGTGGAGGTGAGACAGACAGGAGAGTCAGGTGGAGGTGAGACAGACAGGTGAGACAGACAGGAGAGTCAGGTGGAGGTGAGACAGACAGGAGAGTCAGGTGGAGGTGAGACAGACAGGAGAGACAGACAGGAGAGTCAGGTGGAGGTGAGACAGACAGGAGAGTCAGACAGGAGAGTCAGGTGGAGGTGAGACAGACAGGTGAGACAGACAGGAGAGTCAGGTGGAGGTGAGACAGACAGGAGAGTCAGGTGAGGTGAGACAGACAGGTGAGACAGACAGGAGAGTCAGGTGGAGGTGAGACAGACAGGAGAGTCAGGTGGAGGTGAGACAGACAGGAGAGTCAGACAGGAGAGTCAGGTGGAGGTGAGACAGACAGGAGAGTCAGGTGGAGGTGAGACAGACAGGAGAGTCAGGTGGAGGTGAGACAGACAGGTGAGACAGACAGGAGAGTCAGGTGGAGGTGAGACAGACAGGAGAGTCAGGTGGAGGTGAGACAGACAGGAGAGTCAGACAGGAGAGTCAGGTGGAGGTGAGACAGACAGGTGAGACAGACAGGAGAGTCAGGTGGAGGTGAGACAGACAGGAGAGTCAGGTGGAGGTGAGACAGACAGGTGAGACAGACAGGAGAGTCAGGTGGAGGTGAGACAGACAGGAGAGTCAGGTGGAGGTGAGACAGACAGGAGAGTCAGGTGGAGGTGAGACAGACAGGTGAGACAGACAGGAGAGTCAGGTGGAGGTGAGACAGACAGGTGAGACAGACAGGAGAGTCAGGTGGAGGTGAGACAGACAGGTGAGACAGACAGGAGAGTCAGGTGGAGGTGAGACAGACAGGAGAGTCAGGTGGAGGTGAGACAGACAGGTGAGACAGACAGGAGAGTCAGGTGGAGGTGAGACAGACAGGAGAGTCAGACAGGAGAGTCAGGTGGAGGTGAGACAGACAGGTGAGACAGACAGGAGAGTCAGGTGGAGGTGAGACAGACAGGAGAGTCAGGTGGAGGTGAGACAGACAGGTGAGACAGACAGGAGAGTCAGGTGGAGGTGAGACAGACAGGAGAGTCAGGTGGAGGTGAGACAGACAGGAGAGTCAGGTGGAGGTGAGACAGACAGGTGAGACAGACAGGAGAGTCAGGTGGAGGTGAGACAGACAGGTGAGACAGACAGGAGAGTCAGGTGGAGGTGAGACAGACAGGTGAGACAGACAGGAGAGTCAGGTGGAGGTGAGACAGACAGGAGAGTCAGGTGGAGGTGAGACAGACAGGTGAGACAGACAGGAGAGTCAGGTGGAGGTGAGACAGACAGGTGAGACAGACAGGAGAGTCAGGTGGAGGTGAGACAGACAGGTGAGACAGACAGGAGAGTCAGGTGGAGGTGAGACAGACAGGTGAGACAGACAGGAGAGTCAGGTGGAGGTGAGACAGACAGGAGAGTCAGGTGGAGGTGAGACAGACAGGTGAGACAGACAGGATAGTCAGGTGGAGGTGAGACAGACAGGTGAGACAGACAGGAGAGTCAGGTGGAGGTGAGACAGACAGGAGAGTCAGGTGGAGGTGAGACAGACAGGAGAGTCAGGTGGAGGTGAGACAGACAGGTGAGACAGACAGGAGAGTCAGGTGGAGGTGAGACAGACAGGTGAGACAGACAGGAGAGTCAGGTGGAGCGCCATCACCAGGAACCGTTAGAAACATGAGAAAAAGGTTTCTAACAGTTCCTGGTGATGGATACAGCCTGTTTGTTTTCTTCTTCTTCTTCGCACACACACACACACACACACACACACACACACACACACACACACACACACACACACACACACACACACACACACACACACTCTGGAACAGGGCCGCCTCTGATTCGCCGACATCCCCAGGGAAACATTCTGGTTGGATGACTGGACTGTTTTAGCAGAGAATAGAAACCGTAAAAATCCCCCTGGAAACACACACACACACACACACACACACACACACACACACACACACACACACACACACACACACACACACACACAGGAATGTGTTTGGTCTGTCTGAACCATCAGAGCTCTGAAACCACTGAAATGAGTTTAACGGTCTCTATAAGGTTTTTCAGAATAAAAGCCCTACAGTGAGGCTGGTAGTTTGTTTCTAAGACTTTTATTTTGAAATCCATTCTGACCGCTAGTTTCAGACTTTTATTTTGAAATCGCTCCTGACTGGTTACAGACTTTTATTTTGAAATTGCTCCTGACTGGTTACAGACCTTTATTTTGAAATTGATCCTGACTGGTTACAGACTTTTATTTGAAATTGCTCCTGACTGGTTACAGACTTTATTTTGAAATTGCTCCTGACTGGTTACAGACTTTTATTTTGAAATTGCTCCTGACTGGTTACAGACTTTATTTTGAAATTGCTCCTGACTGGTTACAGACCTTTATTTTGAAATTGCTCCTGACTGGTTACAGACCTTTATTTTGAAATTGCTCCTGACTGGTTACAGACTTTTATTTTGAAATTGCTCCTGACTGGATACAGACTTTATTTTGAAATTGCTCCTGACTGGTTAGACTTTTATTTTGAAATTGCTCCTGACTGGTTACAGACCTTTATTTGAAATCGCTCCTGACTGGATACAGACCTTTATTTTGAAATCGCTCCTGACTGGATACAGACCTTTATTTTGAAATCGCTCCTGACTGGTTACAGACTTTATTTTGAAATTGCTCCTGACTGGTTACAGACTTTATTTTGAAATTGCTCCTGACTGGTTACAGACCTTTATTTTGAAATTGCTCCTGACTGGTTACAGACCTTTATTTTGAAATTGCTCCTGACTGGTTACAGACTTTTATTTTGAAATTGCTCCTGACTGGATACAGACTTTATTTTTAAATTGCTCCTGACTGGTTACAGACTTTTATTTTGAAATTGCTCCTGACTGGTTACAGACCTTTATTTTGAAATCGCTCCTGACTGGATACAGACCTTTATTTTGAAATCGCTCCTGACTGGTTATGGACCTTTATTTTGAAATCGCTCCTGACTGGATACAGACCTTTATTTTGAAATCGCTCCTGACTGGATACAGACCTTTATTTTGAAATCGCTCCTGACTGGTTACAGACCTTTATTTTGAAATCGTTCCTGACTGGATACAGACCTTATTTGAAATCGCTCCTGACTGGTTACAGACCTTTATTTTGAAATCGCTCCTGACTGGATACAGACCTTTATTTGAAATCGTTCCTGACTGGTTACAGACCTTTATTTTGAAATCGCTCCTGACTGGTTACAGACCTTTATTTTGAAATCGCTCCTGACTGGATACAGACCTTTATTTTGAAATCGCTCCTGACTGGTTACAGACCTTTATTTTGAAATCGTTCCTGACTGGTTACAGACCTTTATTTTGAAATCGCTCCTGACTGGTTACAGACCTTATTTTGAAATCGCTCCTGACTGGATACAGACCTTTATTTTGAAATCGCTCCTGACTGGTTACAGACCTTTATTTTGAAATCGCTCCTGACTGGTTACAGACCTTTATTTTGAAATCGTTCCTGACTGGATACAGACCTTTATTTTGAAATCGCTCATCTTGTGTTGTCAGGTCCAAGATGGCGTCCACCAGAGGACGAACAGGAAGTTTAAACCTGCTGCACTTCCTGTTGGGTGGGTAACCTGAGCAGGTGGACTGATACCTGTCTGTCTGTCTACCTGTCTGTCTACCTGTCTGTCTACCTGTCTGTCTACCTGTCTGTGTACCTGTCTGTGTACCTGTCTGTCTACCTGTCTGTCTACCTGTCTGTCTACCTGTCTGTGTACCTGTCTGTGTACCTGTCTGTGTACCTGTCTGTGTACCTGTCTGTCTACCTGTCCGTCTACCTGTCTGTCTACCTGTCTGTCTACCTGTCTGTGTACCTGTCTGTGTACCTGTCTGTGTACCTGTCTGTGTACCTGTCTGTCTACCTGTCTGTCTGTGTACCTGTCTGTGTACCTGTCTGTCTACCTGTCTGTCTGTGTACCTGTCTGTGTACCTGTCTGTCTGTGTACCTGTCTGTGTACCTGTCTGTGTACCTGTCTGTCTGTGTACCTGTCTGTGTACCTGTCTGTGTACCTGTCTGTCTGTGTACCTGTCTGTCTGTGTACCTGTCTGTCTGTGTACCTGTCTGTCTACCTGTCTGTCTGTGTACCTGTCTGTCTGTCTACCTGTCTGTCTACCTGTCTGTGTACCTGTCTGTCTACCTGTCTGTGTACCTGTCTGTGTACCTGTCTGTCTACCTGTCTGTCTACCTGTCTGTCTACCTGTCTGTCTACCTGTCTGTGTACCTGTCTCTCTACCTGTCTGTGTACCTGTCTGTCTGTGTACCTGTCTGTGTACCTGTCTGTGTACCTGTCTGTCTGTGTACCTGTCTGTGTACCTGTCTGTGTACCTGTCTGTCTGTGTACCTGTCTGTGTACCTGTCTGTGTACCTGTCTGTCTACCTGTCTGTCTGTGTACCTGTCTGTGTACCTGTCTGTGTACCTGTCTGTCTGTGTACCTGTCTGTGTACCTGTCTGTGTACCTGTCTGTCTGTGTACCTGTCTGTGTACCTGTCTGTCTGTGTACCTGTCTGTGTACCTGTCTGTGTACCTGTCTGTCTGTGTACCTGTCTGTGTACCTGTCTGTCTGTGTACCTGTCTGTCTGTGTACCTGTCTGTCTACCTGTCTGTCTGTGTACCTGTCTGTCTGTCTACCTGTCTGTCTACCTGTCTGTGTACCTGTCTGTCTACCTGTCTGTGTACCTGTCTGTGTACCTGTCTGTCTACCTGTCTGTCTACCTGTCTGTCTACCTGTCTGTGTACCTGTCTCTCTACCTGTCTGTGTACCTGTCTGTCTACCTGTCTGTCTGTCTACCTGTCTGTCTACCTGTCTGTGTACCTGTCTGTGTACCTGTCTGTCTACCTGTCTGTGTACCTGTCTGTCTGTCTACCTGTCTGTCTGTCTACCTGTCTGTCTACCTGTCTGTCTACCTGTCTGTCTGTCTACCTGTCTGTGTACCTGTCTCTCTACCTGTCTGTGTACCTGTCTGTCTACCTGTCTGTGTACCTGTCTGTCTGTCTGTGTACCTGTCTGTGTACCTGTCTTTCTACCTGTCTGTGTAGCTGTCTGTTTACCTGTCTGTCTACCTGTCTGTGTACCTGTCTGTCTGCAGGTGTGTTCCTGGTTCCTTCCTTCTTGTCTCTGGAGCTGCTTCCATCAGCCAATCAGGTTCTGCTCAACAGCAGCTCCAACTACAGTGTGGTGAGTAACCTGTCCGTCTCTCTGCAGGTGTGTTCAGGTGCCTGTCTGTCTCTGCAACAGGTACCTGTCTATCTCTCTGCAGGTGTGTTCAGGTGCCTGTCTGTCTCTGCAGCTACCTGTCTGTCTCTGCAGCAGGTACCTGTCTGTCTCTCTGCAGGTGTGTTCAGGTGCCTGTCTGTCTCTGCAACAGGTACCTGTCTATCTCTCTGCAGGTGTGTTCAGGTGCCTGTCTGTCTCTGCAACAGGTACCTGTCTATCTCTCTGCAGGTGTGTTCAGGTACCTGTCTGTCTCTGCAGCTACCTGTCTGTCTCTGCAGCAGGTACCTGTCTGTCTCTCTGCAGGTGTGTTCAGGTGCCTGTCTGTCTCTGCAGCAGGTACCTGTCTGTCTCTCTGCAGGTGTGTTCAGGTGCCTGTCTGTCTCTGCAACAGGTACCTGTCTATCTCTCTGCAGGTGTGTTCAGGTGCCTGTCTGTCTCTGCAACAGGTACCTGTCTATCTCTCTGCAGGTGTGTTCAGGTACCTGTCTGTCTCTGCAGCTACCTGTCTGTCTCTGCAGCAGGTACCTGTCTGTCTCTCTGCAGGTGTGTTCAGGTTCCTGTCTATCTCTCTGCAGGTGTGTTCAGGTGCCTGTCTGTCTCTGCAGCAGGTACCTGTCCGTCTCTCTGCAGGTGTGTTCAGGTGCCTGTCTGTCTCTCTGTAGGTGTGTTCTGGGTGGAGTCAGGTGACCTGGCTGTTACCTGCGGTCCCTGAGGGAGGGGTTGTTCAGGTGGAGCCTCTGGGGTCCAGCAGCGTCCTGCGGCTCCTGAACGCCTCATGGAGGGATTCAGGTAGATACACCTGTGAGGAGGCGGGGTCTCCTGAGAGGAGACAAGTGGACGTCTTCATACCTGGCACAGGTGAGCATCTGAATGTAGCCCCGCCACTTTCCCCACTTCCTGTTTATGTTGTAGTTGTTCTCGTTTAGCAAGATGACTTTTATTAGAGAGCTGTTTACCTAGCAGACATCAGCTATGTAGCTCGCCACTATCAGCTATTTAGCTAGCTGACGTTAGCTATGTAGCTCGCCACTATCAGCTATTTAGCTAGCTGACGTTAGCTATATAGCTCGCCACTATCAGCTATTTAGCTAGCTGACGTTAGCTATGTAGCTCGCCACTATCAGCTATTTAGCTAGCTGACGTTAGCTATATAGCTCGCCACTATCAGCTATTTAGCTAGCTGACGTTAGCTATGTAGCTCGCCACTATCAGCTATTTAGCTAGCTGACGTTAGCTATTTAGCTAGCAGACCTCAGCTATTTAGCTAGCTGACATTAGCTATTTAGCTGTTAAGCGGGCAGGAGAACAGGTGGAAAAAATGTAATGGAACATAGCAGACATGAGCTATTTAGCTAGCAGACGTTATGGTTAGGTTGATAAAGCTAGCGATGCTATTGCTAAGCAATGCTCTCTCAGCTCCCATGTTAATCAATGAGAAAAAGTATTTCTGGGCCCAGTGACGTCACGGACTGATACGGAAGTTGTAGTACCGCCGTAGTTTGTCCCGAGGCTCTCAGGTGTGGTGATGCTATGCTAACCCCTACTCTCTAACCCCCCTCAGGTCCAGAGGAGTGGTTTGTCCCGAGGCTCTCAGGTGTGGTGATGCTATGCTAACCCCTGCTCTCTAACCCCCCTCAGGTCCAGAGGAGTGGTTTTGTCCCGAGGCTCTCAGGTGTGGTGATGCTATGCTAACCCCTGCTCTCTAACCCTTCAGGTCCAGAGGAGTGGTTTGTCCCGAGGCTCTCAGGTGTGGTGATGCTGTGCTAACCCCTACTTCTCTAACCCCCCTCAGGTCCAGAGGAGTGGTTTGTCCTGAGGCTCTCAGGTGTGGTGATGCTATGCTAACCTGCTCTCTAACCCTTTCAGGTCCAGAGGAGTGGTTTGTCCCGAGGCTCTCAGGTGTGGTGATGCTATGCTAACCCCTACTCTCTAAACCCCCCTCAGGTCCAGAGGAGTGGTTTGTCCCGAGGCTCTCAGGTGTGGTGATGCTATGCTAACCCCTACTCTCTAACCCCCCTCAGGTCCAGAGGAGTGGTTTGTCCCGAGGCTCTCAGGTGTGGTTATGCTATGCTAACCCCTACTCTCTAACCCCCCTCAGGTCCAGAGGAGTGGTTTGTCCCGAGGCTCTCAGGTGTGGTGATGCTATGCTAACCCCTACTCTCTAAC
>JAPTMU010000295.1:69752-152252 GCA_028583405.1 Pogonophryne albipinna
GTCATGTGATGATGTGGTGATGTCATGTGATGATGTCATGTGATGATGTGATGATGTCATGTGATGATGTCATGTGATGATGTGATGATGTCATGTGATGATGTCATGCTGCAGGTACCTGAGCACGCTCACGCTGGTTGGAGTCCGGCTGCATCAGACAGGAAGTTACACGGCGAGCGTTTCCAACGAAGACGAAGCAGAGGAAGTCGTCTTCAACCTGGAGGTCAAAGGTCAGACAGAGAGAGAGAGACAGGTAGTTTACCTGGGTGTGTGCGTATGTATGTTTACCTGTGTGTGTGTGTGTGTGTGTGTGTGTGTGTGTTTGTGTGTGTGTGTGTGTGCAGCACCCCCCAGGATCACGTCTCTGTCGGAGGTCGGCAGTCAGGAGATGCTGTGTGCCGCTGAGGGAGCTCCGCCCCCCAACATCACCTGGTACACCTGTCACAGCTCACACAGGTACACACACACACACACACACACACACACACACACACACACACACACACACACACACACACACACACACACACACACACACACACACACACAGCCACTTGTCAGACCCAGGTTGCCATGGTAATGTGTTTGCCTGCAGATGCAGTAACGCGACTAGCGGTTGGAGGAGCCAATCAGCAGCCTCCGAGGACAACGTCACCAAGGACATAGGCATCACCACGGTAAACAGAGACGCTTTCAGAGTGATGTCATCATGGAGAAGGGGACTGACAGCTGTGTGTGTGTGTGTGTGTGTGTGTGTGTGTGTGTGTGTGTGTGTGTGTGTGTGTGTGTGTGTGTGTGTGTGTGTGTGTGTGTGTGTGTGTGTGTGTGTGTGTGTGTGTGTGTGTGTGTGTGTGTGTGTGTGTGTGTGTGTGTGTGTGTGTGTGTGTGTGTGTGTGTGTGTGTGTGTGTGTGCACAGGTGCGCAGTGTGTTGAGTCTGCAGGCTCTCACCTCAGTTTCAGCTGTTCGCTGTGAAGCCAGAAACTCTGCAGGACGTCGAGCAAGAGACCGCCACGTCCAGTCCTCCTGTACGTACTACTGTGTACTGCTGTGTACTGCTGTGTACTGCTGTGTAATGTAACGGTACGTCCACACGGCGGTGTGCGTTGAAGCTTGCCGGTGGGCGTGTCTGAAACTCGACCAACAACCAATCACATGAATCTCCCGCCCCGGACACACAAGCAGCGGTTTGATTGGCTAGAGCTTGTACCGACATATGATTCGATTGGCTGGCGCTTCCGTCGACGCTTGAAAAGTTGAACCTTTCTCAACTTTCGAAGCGAGCAGCGGAGGCCAAGCGACGGAACCACAATGCAGTTGGGCAAAGCGTGACGTCACCCCGTTCAAAGTGAAGGGGAAGCGTCTCCGTTGAAGCTTCAACGCACGCTGTCGTGTGGACGTACCGTGACCCTGTCCATGTTGTCCTCCAGCTCTTTTGTCTCAGGTCCTGGTTCTGGCAGCAGTTCTGGTTCTGGTCGTCATCGCCATCTTCTTCCTCATCGTCCTCATCGTCCTCTGGAGAAAGGTCAGTATTCTGTTTTAGTATTATCAGTACTATGATACCTGCAGGACCTCACGGTGCTCCAGTACTTCCTGTTTGGTGATGTCAGTACTTCCTGTTTGGTGACGGCAGTACTTCCTGTTTGGTGATGTCAGTACTTCCTGTTTGGTGATGTCAGTACTTCCTGTTTGGTGATGTCAGTACTTCCTGTTCGGTGATGGCAGTACTTCCTGTTTGGTGACGTCAGTACTTCCTGTTTGGTGATGGCAGTACTTCCTGTTTGGTGATGTCAGTACTTCCTGTTTGGTGATGTCAGTACTTCCTGTTCGGTGATGGCAGTACTTCCTGTTTGGTGACGTCAGTACTTCCTGTTTGGTGACGTCAGTACTTCCTGTTTGGTGATGTCAGTATTTCCTGTTTGGTGATGTCAGTACTTCCTGTTTGGTGACGGCAGTACTTCCTGTTTGGTGATGTCAGTATTTCCTGTTTGGTGATGTCAGTATTTCCTGTTTGGTGATGGCAGTACTTCCTGTTTGGTGACGGCAGTACTTCCTGTTTGGTGACGGCAGTACTTCCTGTTTGGTGATGTCAGTACTTCCTGTTTGGTGATGTCAGTACTTCCTGTTTGGTGATGTCAGTACTTCCTGTTTGGTGACGTCAGTACGTCCTGTTTGGTGATGGCAGTACTTCCTGTTTGGTGACGGCAGTACTTCCTGTTTGGTAGAAGCCGCGGTACGAGGCCCGCTGGAAGCTGATGGAGTCGGTGAGTCCGGACGGACCACAGAACATCCTGGACCCCCACAGCTGGGAGATACCCCGGGACAACGTAGTACTAGGTAATACCCCGGGACAACATAGTACTAGGTAATACCCCGGGACAACATAGTACTAGGTAATACCCCGGGACAACATAGTACTAGGTAATACCCCGGGACAACGTAGTACTAGGTAATACCCCGGGACAACATAGTACTAGGTAATACCCCGGGACAACGTAGTACTAGGTAATACCCCGGGACAACGTAGTACTAGGTAATACCCCGGGACAACGTAGTACTAGGTAATACCCCGGGACAACGTAGTACTAGGTAATACCCCGGGACAACGTAGTACTAGGTAATACCCTCTACCTGTCTCTCTACCTGTCTACCTGTCTCTCTACCTGTCTACCTGTCTCACTACCTGTCTCACTACCTGTCTACCTGTCTCTCTACCTCTCTACCTGTCTCTCTACCTGTCTACCTGTCTCTCTACCTGTCTACCTGTCTCTCTACCTGTCTACCTGTCTCACTACCTGTCTCACTACCTGTCTACCTGTCTCTCTACCTCTCTACCTGTCTCTCTACCTGTCTACCTGTCTCTCTACATGTCTACCTGTCTCTCTACCTGTCTACCTGTCTCTCTACCTGTCTCTCTACCTGTCTACCTGTCTCTCTACCTGTCTATCTGTCTACCTGTCTCTCTACCTGTCTACCTGTCTCTACCTGTCTACCTGTCTCTCTACCTGTCTCTCTACCTGTCTACCTGTGTCTCTACCTGTCTCTCTACCTCTCTACCTGTCTCTCTACCTGTCTACCTGTCTCTCTACCTGTCTGCCTGTCTCTCTACCTGTCTACCTGTCTCTCTACCTGTCTACCTGTCTCTCTACCTGTCTCTCTACCTGTCTACCTGTCTCACTACCTGTCTACCTGTCTCTCTACCTGTCTGTCTGCAGGTCAGGTGTTGGGTTCAGGGGCATTCGGCCGTGTTGTTGAGGCGAGCGTCTCTGACCTGATTCACTCTCATTCCAACACTAAAGTGGCCGTCAAGATGGTGAAACGTAGGTACCTGTCTGTGTGTGTGTGTCTGTCTGTCTGTCTGTCTGTCTGTCTGTCTGTCTGTCTGTCTGTCTGTCTGTCTGTCTGTCTGTCTGTCTGTCTGTGTGTCTGTGTGTCTCTGATTGCTAAGATTGTAAATGGTGTGTGTGTGTGGTTGTCTGTGTGTGTCTGTATTTAGAGCGCAGTGGGGTCCAGTCCCTGGTCTCGGAGCTGAAGGTCCTCGTGCACATCGGTCCTCACCTGAACCTGGTCAACCTGCTGGGAGCATGCACAAGAGGAGGTTTGAACAGATCCACATCACACACACGCGGGGGGGGGAGGGCACTGAGTCACCTGTCTGCCTGTCTGTCTCTCTAGGACCTGTCTATCTGATCACTGAGTTCTGTCGTCATGGAGACCTGGTGAACTACCTGCAGAGGAACAAACACACCTTCCTGCAGAGCGACACACACACAAAGAGGTCTCTCTCTCTCACACACACACACACACACACACACACACACACACACACACACACACACACACACACACACACCCTCCTGTCTGAGTGTAATGAAGGTGTCTCCTCAGTGATGGAGGCTACATGGATATGACCTCAGAGACTCAGTACGTCGCCATGAAAGAGCTTAGCCCCGCCCACATCCAGCCTGCGGAGTACGAGGAGCTGTGCACCCCCGCAGGTACACACACTGTGATACAAGTACACACACTGTGATACAAGTACACCCCCGCAGGTACACACACTGTGATACAAGTACACACACTGTGATACAAGTACACCCCCGCAGGTACACACACTGTGATACAAGTACACACACTGTGATACAAGTACACACACTGTGATACAAGTGCACCCCCGCAGGTACACACACTGTGATACAAGTACACACACTGTGATACAAGTGCACCCCCGCAGGTACACACACTGTAATACAAGTACACACACTGTGATACAAGTACACACACTGTGATACAAGTGCACACACTGTGATGCAAGTACACCCCCGCAGGTACACACACTGTGATACAAGTACACCCCTGCAGGAACACACACTGTGATACAAGTACACACACTGTGATACAAGTACACACACTGTGATACAAGTACACCCCCGCAGGTACACACACTGTGATACAAGTACACACACTGTGATACAAGTGCACACCCGCAGGTACACACACTGTGATACAAGTACACACACTGTGATACAAGTGCACCCCCGCAGGTACACACACTGTAATACAAGTACACACACTGTGATACAAGTACACACACTGTGATACAAGTGCACACACTGTGATGCAAGTACACCCCCGCAGGTACACACACTGTGATACAAGTACACTCCTGCAGGAACACACACTGTGATACAAGTACACACACTGTGATACAAGTACACACACTGTGATACAAGTACACCCCCGCAGGTACACACACTGTAATACAAGTACACACACTGTGATACAAGTACACACACTGTGATACAAGTGCACACACTGTGATGCAAGTACACCCCCGCAGGTACACACACTGTGATACAAGTACACCCCTGCAGGAACACACACTGTGATACAAGTACACACACTGTGATACAAGTACACACACTGTGATACAAGTACACCCCCGCAGGTACACACACTGTGATACAAGTACACCCCCGCAGGTACACACACTGTGATACAAGTACACACACTGTGATACAAGTGCACCCCCGCAGGTACACACACTGTGATACAAGTACACACACCGTGATACAAGTACACACACTATGATACAAGTACACCCCCGCAGGTACACACACTGTGATACAAGTACACCCACGCAGGAACACACACTGTGATACAAGTACACACACTGTGATACAAGTGCACCCCCGCAGGTACACACACTGTGATACAAGTACACACACTGTGATACAAGTACACCCCGCAGGTACACACACTGTGATACAAGTACACCCCCGCAGGTACACACACTGTGATACAAGTACACACACTGTGATACAAGTACACACACTGTGATACAAGTGCACCCCGCAGGTACACACACTGTGATACAAGTACACACACTGTGATACAAGTGCACCCCCGCAGGTACACACACTGTGATACAAGTACACACACTGTGATACAAGTACACACACTGTGATACAAGTGCACCCCCGCAGGTACACACACTGTGATACAAGTACACCCCCGCAGGTACACACACTGTGATACAAGTACACCCCCGCAGGAACACACACTGTGATACAAGTACACACACTGTGATAAAAGTACACACACTGTGATACAAGTACACCCCCGCAGGTACACACACTGTGATACAAGTACACACACTGGGATACAAGTACACACACTGTGATACAAGTAAACCCCCGCAGGTACACACACTGTGATACAAGTACACCCCCGCAGGTACACACACTGTGATACAAGTACACACACTGTGATACAAGTACACACACTGTGATACAAGTGCACCCCCGCAGGTACACACACTGTGATACAAGTACACACACTGTGATACAAGTGCACCCCCGCAGGTACACACACTGTGATACAAGTACACACACTGTGATACAAGTACACCCCCGCAGGTACACACACTGTGATACAAGTACACCCCCGCAGGTACACACACTGTGATACAAGTACACCCCCGCAGGTACACACACTGTGATACAAGTGCACCCCCGCAGGTACACACACTGTGATACAAGTACACACACTGTGATACAAGTACACCCCCGCAGGTACACACACTGTGATACAAGTACACCCCCGCAGGTACACACACTGTGATACAAGTACACCCCCGCAGGTACACACACTGTGATACAAGTGCACCCCCGCAGGTACACTGAGTACAGCAGTACACTGAGTACAGCAGTACACTGAGTACAGCAGTACACTGAGTACAGCAATACAAGTACACTGAGTACAGCAAGTACACTGAGTACAGCAGTACACTGAGTACAGCAGTACACTGAGTACAGCAGTACACTGAGTACAGCATTACACTAAGTACAGCAGTACACTGAGTACAGCAGTACACTGAGTACAGCAGTACACTGAGTACAGCATTACACTAAGTACAGCAGTACACTGAGTACAGCAGTACACTGAGTACAGCTGTACACTGAGTACAGCAGTACACTGAGTACAGCAGTAGGGTGACCCTGTGTACCCACAGTCTGTGTCAGAGAGGTTTCTCACATGATGCGTTCAATGGGCAGCGGAGGTTTGTGTTCCCCTGAGGCTGTGAAGCTGACACAGACTCAGGCTGACGGTCTCTTTGTGTTTCAGGCCAGCAGGAGGGGCCGCCCCCCCTCAGCGACGCCCCCCCCCTCAGCCTCATGGACCTCCTCAGCTTCTCCTTCCAGATCGCCCAGGCCATGGACTTCCTGTCCTCCAGAAACGTACGGTCAGCAGAATAAACTGCGACTCAGCAGAAAAGTCTCCGACTGCTTCTGCTTCTCCATGCTTTGTGTTGAAATAGCCGTGTTCACTCCGCATTACTTTTCCCACTTTAGTTCTGAAATGTTGCGTTCACACCAAAAAGAGCCGGAACTAAAATTAGTTCCTGAGAACCTTTTCAGCCCCTTTTCCGTCCCTGCTAGAGAGCAGGGGCTTTCCTGGGAGAAAAAGGTTCCTGTCCCGGGGACTCCGGGCGGGGACTTCCGGGCGGGGACTCCGGGCGGGGACTCCGTGCGGGGACTTCCGGGCGGGGACTCCGGGCGGGGACTCCGGGCGGGGACTCCCGGGTGGGGGACTCCGGGCGGGGACTTCCGGGTGGGGACTCCGGGCGGGGACTCCGGGTGGAGACTCCGGGCGGGGACTTCCGGGCGGGGACTCCGGGCGGGGACTCCGGGTGGGGGACTCCGGGCGGGGACTTCCGGGCGGGGACTTCCGGGCGGGGACTCCGGGTGGGGGACTCCGGGCGGGGACCTCCGGGTGGGGGACTCCGGGTGGGGACTCCGGGCGGGGACTCCGGGCAGGGACTCCGGGTGGCAGCATACGCCTGAAGTGGTTTGCGGCCTGCCAGTAAACCCAAAGCAGAAGAAGAAGAAGTGACCCTCCCTCAGGGACTTGTTCCGGTGTGAACGCGATCTGTACTGAGTTCATGAGAACTAGAGAGTTCTGATGAAACTGTGGGAGAGCGCTCGGTGAGAAAGTACTCAGCACTCGGTGAGAAAGTACTCAGCACTCGGTGAGAAAGTACTCGGTGAGAAAGTACTCAGTACTCGGTGAGAAAGTACTCGGTGTGAACGCGCCTCTTGAGTCGGAGCTCCTCTTTGTGTTTAATGCTAATGTGTGTTGGGAGGGTCCTCTGAAGGACTGGAAGAGGTGTCCTTCAGAGGACCCTCCTCAGTGAGTGTGTGTCCTCCTCAGTGAGTGTATGAGTGTGTGTCCTCCTCACTGAGTGTGTGTGTGTCCTCCTCAGTGAGTGTGTGTCCTCCTCAGTGAGTGTGAGTGTGTCCCCTCCTCAGTGAGTGTATGAGTGTGTGTCCTCCTCAGTGAGTGTATGAGTGTGTGTCCTCCTCAGTGAGTGTGTGTCCTCCTCAGTGAGTGTGTGTCCTCCTCAGTGAGTGTGTGTCCTCCTCAGTGAGTGTATGAGTGTGTGTCCTCCTCACTGAGTGTGTGTGTGTCCTCCTCAGTGAGTGTGTGTCCTCCTCAGTGAGTGTATGCGTGTGTGTCCTCCTCACTGAGTGTGTGTGTGTCCTCCTCAGTGAGTGTGTGTCCTCCTCAGTGAGTGTGTGAGTGTGTGTCCTCCTCAGTGAGTGTGTGTCCTCCTCAGTGAGTGTGTGAGTGTGTGTCCTCCTCAGTGAGTGTGTGTCCTCCTCACTGAGTGTGTGTCCTCCTCAGTGAGTGTGTGAGTGTGTGTCCTCCTCACTGAGTGTGTGTGTGTCCTCCTCAGTGAGTGTGTGTCCTCCTCAGTGAGTGTGTGTCCTCCTCAGTGAGTGTATGAGTGTGTGTCCTCCTCAGTGAGTGTGTGTCCTCCTCAGTGAGTGTATGAGTGTGTGTCCTCCTCACTGAGTGTGTGTGTGTCCTCCTCAGTGAGTGTGTGTCCTCCTCAGTGAGTGTATGCGTGTGTGTCCTCCTCACTGAGTGTGTGTGTGTCCTCCTCAGTGAGTGTGTGTCCTCCTCAGTGAGTGTGTGAGTGTGTGTCCTCCTCAGTGAGTGTGTGTCCTCCTCAGTGAGTGTGTGAGTGTGTGTCCTCCTCAGTGAGTGTGTGTCCTCCTCACTGAGTGTGTGTCCTCCTCAGTGAGTGTGTGAGTGTGTGTCCTCCTCACTGAGTGTGTGTCCTCCTCAGTGAGTGTGTGAGTGTGTGTCCTCCTCACTGAGTGTGTGTCCTCCTCAGTGAGTGTGTGTCCTCCTCACTGAGTGTGTGTCCTCCTCAGTTAGTGTGTGAGTGTGTGTCCTCCTCACTGAGTGTGTGTCCTCCTCAGTGAGTGTGTGAGTGTGTGTCCTCCTCAGTGAGTGTGTGAGTTTGTGTCCTCCTCAGTGAGTGTGTGAGTGTGTGTCCTCCTCACTGAGTGTGTGTCCTCCTCAGTGAGTGTGTGTCCTCCTCACTGAGTGTGTGTCCTCCTCAGTGAGTGTGTGAGTGTGTGTCCTCCTCACTGAGTGTGTGTCCTCCTCAGTGAGTGTGTGTGTGTGTCCTCAGGTCGTCCACAGGGACCTGGCAGCCAGGAACGTCCTGGTCTGCGAGGGGAAGCTGCTGAAGGTCTGTGACCTCAGTCTGGCCAGAGACCTGATGAAGGACAAGGACTACACAGCCAGAGGGATTGTGAGGACCCTTCTTTTATCTTTCTCACGTGTAAACCTTATCCCTGAGTTGCTCTGAGCCGGCCCTCTGTCCTCTGCCCTCTGTCCTCTGTCCTCTGCCCTCTGTCCTCTGCCCTCTGTCCTCTGCCCTCTGTCCTCTGCCCTCTGTCCTCTGCCCTGTGTCCTCTGCCCTCTGTCCTCTGCCCTGTGTTCTCTGCCCTGTGTCCTCTGCCCTCTGCCCTCTGTCCTCTGTCCTCTGCCCTGTGTCCTCTGCCCTCTGCCCTGTGTCCTCTGCACTCTGTCCTGTGTCCTCTGCCCTGTGTCCTTTGCCCTGTGTCCTCTGCCCTCTGTCCTCTGCCCTCTGCCCTCTGTCCTCTGCCCTCTGTCCTGTGTCCTCTGCCCTCTGTCCTGTGTCCTCTGCCCTCTGCCTTCTGTCCTCTGTCCTCTGCCCTCTGCTCTCTGCCCTCTGTCCTCTGCCCTCTGTCCTCTGCCCTCTGTCCTGTGTCCTCTGTCCTCTGCCCTGTGTCCTCTGCCCTGTGTCCTCTGCCCTCTGTCATCTGCCCTGTGTCCTTTGCCCTGTGTCCTCTGCCCTCTGTCCTGTGTCCTCTGTCCTCTGCCCTGTGTCCTCTGCCCTCTGTCCTCTGCCTTCTGTCCTCTGCCCTCTGTCCTCTGCCCTCTGTCCTGTGCCCTCTGTCCTCTGCCCTCTGCCCTGTGTCCTCTGTACTCTGTCCTCTGTCCTGTGTCCTCTGCCCTCTGTCCTCTGCCCTGTGTCCTCTGCCCTCTGCCTTCTGTCCTCTGCCCTGTGCCCTCTGTCCTCTGCCCTCTGTCCTCTGCCCTCTGTCCTGTGTCCTCTGCCCTGTGTCCTCTGCCCTGTGTCCTCTGCCCTCTGTACTCTGCCCTCTGTCCTGTGTCCTCTGCCCTCTGTCCTCTGCCCTCTGTCCTCTGCCTTCTGTCCTCTGTCCTCTGCCCTGTGCCCTCTGTCCTGTGTCCTCTGCCCTGTGCCCTCTGCCCTCTGTCCTCTGCCCTCTGTCCTCTGTCCTCTGTCCTCTGCCCTCTGTCCTCTGTCCTCCTCCTCAGAGATTCCTGCCCGTCAGGTGGATGTCTCCAGAGAGCCTCTTCCAGAACCTGTTCAGCTGCCAGAGCGACGTCTGGTCCTACGGGGTCCTGCTGTGGGAGCTCTTCTCTCTGGGTAAGGGTTAGAGAGACCTCCCTGGTCCTACGGGGTCCTGCTGTGGGAGCTCTTCTCTCTGGGTAAGGGTTAGAGAGACCTCCCTGGTCCTACGGGGTCCTGCTGTGGGAGCTCTTCTCTCTGGGTAAGGGTTAGAGAGACCTCCCTGGTCCTACGGGGTCCTGCTGTGGGAGCTCTTCTCTCTGGGTAAGGGTTAGAGAGACCTCCCTGGTCCTACGGGGTCCTGCTGTGGGAGCTCTTCTCTCTGGGTAAGGGTTAGAGAGACCTCCCTGGTCCTACGGGGTCCTGCTGTGGGAGCTCTTCTCTCTGGGTAAGGGTTAGAGAGACCTCCCTGGTCCTACGGGGTCCTGCTGTGGGAGCTCTTCTCTCTGGGTAAGGGTTAGAGAGACCTCCCTGGTCCTACGGGGTCCTGCTGTGGGAGCTCTTCTCTCTGGGTAAGGGTTAGAGAGACCTCCCTGGTCCTACGGGGTCCTGCTGTGGGAGCTCTTCTCTCTGGGTAAGGGTTAGAGAGACCTCCCTGGTCCTACGGGGTCCTGCTGTGGGAGCTCTTCTCTCTGGGTAAGGGTTAGAGAGACCTCCCTGGTCCTACGGGGTCCTGCTGTGGGAGCTCTTCTCTCTGGGTAAGGGTTAGAGAGACCTCCCTGGTCCTACGGGGTCCTGCTGTGGGAGCTCTTCTCTCTGGGTAAGGGTTAGAGAGACCTCCCTGGTCCTACGGGGTCCTGCTGTGGGAGCTCTTCTCTCTGGGTAAGGGTTAGAGAGACCTCCCTGGTCCTACGGGGTCCTGCTGTGGGAGCTCTTCTCTCTGGGTAAGGGTTAGAGAGACCTCCCTGGTCCTACGGGGTCCTGCTGTGGGAGCTCTTCTCTCTGGGTAAGGGTTAGAGAGACCTCCCTGGTCCTACGGGGTCCTGCTGTGGGAGCTCTTCTCTCTGGGTAAGGGTTAGAGAGACCTCCCTGGTCCTACGGGGTCCTGCTGTGGGAGCTCTTCTCTCTGGGTAAGGGTTAGAGAGACCTCCCTGGTCCTACGGGGTCCTGCTGTGGGAGCTCTTCTCTCTGGGTAAGGGTTAGAGAGACCTCCCTGGTCCCCGGCTTGAGCTTCAAGCTCAGGATCCATGTGTCTGTGATCCTCTCCAGAATGGAAGTAGTCATCACATACAGACATAGCCGCGGGAAGTCATTTTGCTCAGGGGGTGCTGCCAAAAGTGGGGAGGGGGGCCGCTTAAAAAAACAAAAAAAAGGCGGGGCCGGACTGTCAGCGATACGAGCCGCATCAATTGTTTGTTTTAACTGTTAGGGTTAATAAACCATTATAGACCTACATCACTTAGCAACAGCTGCACATGCCCACATGCTAACTATGGGTCTTTCAAACCTACATAACATTACAAATAGTCAGAAAATATTATTCACAATATTAATAAAACTATGAATTCAATTTGAACTGATTGACAAGGCAACACACGGCACAGCGGCAGCAGCATTCAAGGTAAATATCGTCTCACCTTGTTGGGGCTTCACAAAACTCCAAATGTAGCCTTCCTGTCTGGGTGGCACGAGTGAAGACCCTCAGAGCAGCAGACAACATGTTACTGTGGACAGGCATCAAAGTCAGATGGGTCAGTCTCTTCTGTGTCATGTGACCCCAGTTGTAGAGGTGGTGGGCTGAGGAGTAGCTGGTGGTCCACTCTTTTTATTGGGTTGTTTGTTGGAGAAAAAAAATCCAAAATCCTTTTTTGAGCCATTCTAGAAAGTCACTGTCACTCTGAAGTGTGTGTGTGTGTGTGTGTCGCGTCAATTACCTCCGTTTTTTAAATGTACACCACTCGCCAGCAGGGGGTGCTGCAGCTAGTTCCTCAGCAGTGTCCTTCACATGCTGATATCCAAGAGAGGGAGTCACACAGTCACAAGATGGAGGAATAGAAAGCAGTATTCAATGTTTACTTCAGATTAGCTCCACGTCAGAAATGAGCATGCTTGATGTCTCTCTCCATAGAGGCTGAGTCATCATGTTAATCACATAGCTATCATCTGCCTCAAACAGTCCTGATGCTCTTCTAGGTAATCACACATGCTGTCATGTTCACAGCTACAGTTGGGATGCCTTTGTTAGCATGCTAGTCTCATGTTGGAGGAGGACACTCAGGATTTGACCGACAGTAACCAGGACAACACACTGGGAACTAAGAGGAACATGTGCCAAAATGGTTTCCGCTGTGTTTCAGGTGCGAGTCCGTACCCCGAGCTGCCGAGGACTCAGGACTTCTGCTCGTCTCTGAAGACAGGAAACAGGATGACCCGCCCCGAACACGCCCCTCTCCACATGTAACATCAAACCCACCAATCACTGACCACCCTCGGTACGCCTCATACAGCTGATGTCACTTCCTGTCTCTCCCCAGGTACGACCTGATGAAGGTGTGTTGGGCGGAGAGTCCTCAGTCTAGACCCTCCTTCTCCTCGCTGGTGGTCTCGGTGGGGAACCTGCTGACAGAGGACTACAGGAAGGTATCACATGACTTATCTTCATCTCTGGCCCAATTCCAAACCGCCCCCTACACCCTACATCCGCCACATCAAGTGCTGTTCCAACCCAACGAGTGTTGAGGGGTGCGGGTTATCAAGCCGCTAGAGAACAGAGTTGGCCGTGGTTAGAGATGGGGTTGAGGCGTGGCATGCTCCTGAACCTAGGTTACCAAATGAACTTCATATGCATTTGATTTGAAACGGTTGTTGCCTATAGTTCATTTCCTGTTTCTCCCGGAGAGAGGGGAGTTCGTCCCAAAGCCTCCTGCTGGTTTGACCCCCTCCACCTGGAAGAAGCAGCCTCGTTACTCTGAGAGACTACAGACGGAGTTCACTCCGTCAGGAGGGGAGTGGGTCGGGTGTGGATGGTGGCCTCTGTCAGTCTCTGAGCAGGACTCAGCTTCCTGTTGTGTTTCAGCGCTACCTGCAGCTGACGGAGGACTTCCTGTTGTGTTTCAGCGCTACCTGCAGCTGACGGAGGACTTCCTGTCCAGTCCGGCTGTGCTCAGATCCAGACGGAGTTCACCGGGAGCTGATGGGGGTCCGACGGACGCTCAGAAACATGGCATTTAATATCCTTTTCATCAGTTTATCATCGTTATATTCTTTAATGATCACCCGCTGTGTGATGTTTACAGGAAGCCCCGATGCTCAGGTGTTGGAGGCGGGGCCAGAGGAGGCAGGCTCCTCCCAGACGACCTACTTCATCCCCATCACTGACGTCACCATAGAAACCAGGGGGGGGGCCGCGCAGGACGCAGCCAGGTAACAGCTGAGATTACACAGGAAGGTGTTCACAGATCATAGTGAACCTGAGCAGCAACACGTGAAGAAGAACCACCATCTGTAGAGCCTTTTCACCCTCTGTCTGAAACCAGGGGCCTCATTTATAAAGGGATATTGTGACGGGGTTCTATTGGTCCGTTCGAAACATGGGCTTAGTCGGTTGCTTAAGCTCCAAAACTTTAATTAATTGAGCAACAAAAATATAGCGACACAGCACGACTTAAAGAAACAAAATAAAAGTCACCAAACCAGGCCGCCCACCACTCGTTAGAGTAACGTGCTCTGCTGTTGCCTTCACTGCAACCATCTCCAGAGTCAAACCTCCAGGGCCAAACCCGTCCCTTTTGACCCCATAGTAGGGCTGCAACAAATGACTAATTTGATAATCGATTAATCTATCGATTAATGAAACGATTAATCGACTAGTCGGACTATTACTGTATGTCTTGCACAATTTCTCAAACGCTCTTATTTAGCCATCAACTTTTAGATTTAGCTGGAGGTTGTTTTAGGCATGTGGAAACTAACAATGAAGACAATAAAGATGAATACTTGATTCAAAAATACATATATTATTAAATTAACTAAACACATTTTGAACAAAATTAACATTGCTTTTTATTTAAATTAAATAAATAATATTTCACATCAAAAGAAACAACAGTGTTTTAACAAACGGTATTAAATAATGTGATGACAGAACTGTGAACAGAACAGCTGAAACTTTAACAAACTAAAGAGTAACTCAGTTTCCTCTAATCATTAACCCATGTTTGTGTCATGGAGTTAACTCCGTGTGCTGCTGCTAGCATACATAACATACCTGACGTGGAAACGTTACTCGTGGATGGGGGGAGGGGGCTACAGAGCTGCTAGCATACAGAACACCTGACGTGGAAACGTTACTCGTGGATGGGGGGGGGGGGGCTACAGAGCTGCTAGCATACAGAACACCTGACGTGGAAACGTTACTCGTGGATGGGGGGGGGGGGGGCTACAGAGCTGCTAGCATACAGAACACCTGACGTGGAAACGTTACTCGTGGATGGGGGGGGGGGGGCTACAGAGCTGCTAGCATACAGAACACCTGACGTGGAAACGTTACTCGTGGATGGGGGGGGGGGGGCCTACAGAGCTGCTAGCATACAGAACACCTGACGTGGAAACGTTACTCGTGGATGGGGCTACAGAGCTGCTAGAAAGACAGTGGAACCCGGTGCATTCCTCCGTCTGGATGTGGAGCACTTTTGATAAATGTTTAGACAAATTGCTCGTGTTACCGCCCTCACATGCTAAACTCTTGTTATTGCACTTTTAGCAACGAGCATTCTCCACATCGAGACGGGTAAAGTTTAACCACACCTCGGAGCGCGTTCTCTCCGCCATCTCCGCAGTGTGTTGCTGCATGTAGCAGAGCGTGTGTGTAAACTGCCCCGCCCCCTCGCACGCAGACGGGGAGAGAGATCTCGTCTGATCGAAAATACATCATAGACGCATTTGTTTGTCTTTTTGCATTTTAGAAACGAGTTGGCGACACTAAGACTGCGAGATAATGTTTTTGTAGCAATAATACATGACATATTTTTTAAATGTCTCCAGTATACCGATAAAAAGACCAATAATGTTGGAGCTTAACGGCGCGTAAAACACATGTGATGACGTCACCAACGAATCGACGACTGAATTAGTTGGCAACTAATCGACTTAATCGATTTTAATCGATTAAGTCGATTAGTTGTTGCACCCCTACCCCATAGCCCCTCCCACTGGCTCACCGTCAACAGGTGCCACACTCAGCTCAAAACCACATTGTCAACATAAAGATCCGACCCAAACATAAACAGGCTAACCACCTCTTAACACAATCACTCCCTTCATTAACAAACGCAACAGAAATAATAAATGGCCTGGTTCATGACATCCTATTTAAATCACGGAAGTGATGCGCCTCCGTCTTTTCCACATTCCCTTTGCTGGGGAGACGGCGGCCGCACGACGAACGGAAGAGAGCACGAAACGTTTGGCGTGTGAGTCGGCTGTCAGTGGCGGAGTCAGTCACTCTGTGATCCGCTCCGTCACAGATATACGCTCAGAAAAATGGCGTACGCCAGTTTCTACGCAATGTTTGCGATTTATAAAAAACTAACTTGAGGGGAAAACGTGCGGTCCTCCACGCAAACTCTGACCCATGTGTCTAAGCACAGAGACGGGAGAGACGAGAAACTGCGACCCCGTTGGCCGAAGGAAGAATGGAGAGAAATGTGTGGAAATAATACCATCAATAAAACGTGACCTCTCATTTATCATTTATGAAGAATTCATTTTCAAACATTGATTAAAGCTGATCTTAAAATGATGAAACAAACGCCTGCTTGAGACTCCTCAGCACACACACACACACACACACACACACACACACACACACACACACACACACACACACACACACACACACACACACACACACAGATATGTTATTTAAAACCACCTGGAATATGTTGTGTTAATGTTATGAAATGTTGTCTCATGAATGACGCGGTGAGCAGGAGGACAGGATTACGTCTGAACTGACGCCGTGTTGCTTTTCTATAGGTTGTTGATACGAGCATGGTTTTATATACCATCACGTTTAATCGTGTTTTATGCCGTTTGCTAAGACTTGATAAGTCGCTCGTAAAACACAGGAGGTCTGGAAGCTAAGAACACCATGTGGTAAACTGTACAGCTGATATAACACATTAGTTGTGTTTCCTTTAACTGGTGGAGATAGAGTTGCTGCGGGGGGGCGTGGGGGGGGGGGTGAGACGCACAGGCTGCAGTGGAGACGCTGCGCACAGCTGATCGACAGCTGGGACACAAACCACCAAATACAAACACATCATTCAGATCCAGTCGTCATGACTCCACTCCGGAGGGATTCCCCGATCACTTCTTAGTTTCTCATCAAGGGGGGGGGGGGGGGTCTCCTGACAAACACTCTGCCTGAGGAAGGCTGTGTATTCTTTTTGTCATGAACCTTTTTCGGACCACTTATTTATTTATGTTGGTGACGATCCGACCTCCATGCTGCTACTCTGGTTCAAACTGCATCCACCAAACAATATGATTTATCTCCACCTCCCCAAAAGAACCAGAACCTGACACGGTGTGAGACGTCTGTTTGAGCTGTCCTCATCTCCTGATCTCCTTCCTGCAGTCAGTCAGTCAGTCAGAATGAATGAATGAATGGGCGTTACGTGAAGCTGCAAAAGCTGCACCGCATTTCCAGTCGGTTGTGATTTCTAAAGGAAACCGGCGTAGGAAGTGCCGTACGCACTTTCCTCGCCGGTACGCAATGTTTTGTGAATCGGAACATTTACGAAAATATCTGTACCTATTTTTTTGCTTTGTACTACGTTGGCAACCTTCCCACGTGAATCCTACGCACGGCGTTATACATGAGGCCCCAGGGCTCAGTCTGCTCTGATTGGTTATTTTTTCCCAAATTGTCGAAAAAAATAAATAAGAATTGTTAATTTTTTGAAAAAGGTCAGAATTTTGAGATGATCATACTCTGTGCTGCAGCACCTCTTTTCACCCTCTGTCTGAAACCAGAGCCCAGTCTGCATTGATTGGTTAGCTGGCCGGCTCTGTTTTGATTGGTCAATAGCTTAGAGATGTCCCGCCCCTTAGCATATCATGTACAATGTGTTCAAGTGCTGGCCAATTACCTGACCCTCAACGTTTCCTTCCCTCAACGTTTTCTCTCTGCAGCCCTCAGCTGTCCCAGTCTCAGGACACACAGAAATGGACATCACCCGAGGACAGACAGGAGGGGACATCACCCGAGGACAGACAGGAGGGGACATCACCCGAGGACAGACAGGAGGGGACATCACCCGAGGACAGACAGGAGGGGACATCACCCGAGGACAGACAGGAGGGGACATCACCCGAGGACAGACAGAAGGGGACATCACCCGAGGAAGAGGAGAGCTCTCTGTGATGCTTGAGCTGCCTTACAGTCATGACTGAGGACTTTATTAACCCTGAGCTGCCTTACAGTCAGGACTGAGGGCTTTATTAACCCCAGAGCTGCTTTACAGTCAGGACTGAGGGCTTCATTAACCCTGAGCTGCCTTACAGTCAGGACTGAGGGCTTTATTAACCCCAGAGCTGCCTTACAGTCAGGACTGAGGGCTTCATTAACCCAGAATCCCCTGAGAGACAGCACTGAGGGCTTCATTAACCCAGGATCACCCTCAGTGCTGTCTGTCAGGCTGCTGAAGAGCTTCATACTATCTTTATTATATCTGTATCTGAGAGGTCTCTGTGTATATCTGAGTGTCTCTGTGTCTCTGTGTGTCTCTGTGTCTCTGTGTATATCTGTGTCTCTCTGTGTCTCTGTGTGTCTCTGTGTCTCTCTGTGTCTCTGTGTGTCTCTGTGTGTCTCTGTGTCTCTGTGTATATCTGTGTCTGTGTGTCTCTGTGTGTCTCTGTGTGTCTCTGTGTCTCTGTGTGTCTCTGTGTCTCTGTGTGTCTCTGTGTATATCTGTGTCTCTGTGTGTCTCTCTGTGTCTCTGTGTCTCTGTGTGTCTCTGTGTCTCTCTGTGTCTCTGTGTGTCTCTGTGTGTCTCTGTGTATATCTGTGTGTCTCTGTGTGTCTATGTGTGTCTCTGTGTCTCTCTGTGTCTCTGTGTGTCTCTGTGTATATCTGTGTCTCTGTGTCTCTGTGTGTCTCTGTGTATATCTGTGTCTCTGTGTGTCTCTGTGTGTCTCTGTGTGTCTCTGTGTCTCTGTGTGTCTCTGTGTCTCTGTGTGTCTCTGTATATATCTGTGTTATTCAAAGTGCTTTAAGACGTCTGTTGTGACTCCTGAAATAAAGAGTTCATTGAAGTATGAAAACGTTATTGAGCGTCAACATGTTGAGAAACAGCTTCCTGTCTTCCTGTGGGTCCGTCTGGAGAAGTGCTGAGTACTGAGTGTCCTCACAGAGTGTCCTCACAGCGACTCTCACTTCCTCTCCCTCCAGTTAGACCTCCAAGCACCAGAGAAGAAGAGACACCAGCAACATTAGAGACATCAGGGACACCAGAGACATTAGGGACACCTGAGACATCAGGGACATTAGAGACATCAGGGACACCAGAGACATCAGGGACACCTGAGACATCAGGGACACCAGATACATTAGAGACATCAGGTACACCAGAGACATTAGGGACACCTGAGACACCAGGGACATTAGGGACACCAGAGACATCAGGGACACCAGAGACATCATGGACACCAGAGACATCAGGGACACCTGAGACATTAGAGACATCAGGGACACAAGAGACATCAGGGACACCAGAGACATCAGGGACACCAGGGACATCAGAGACATCAGGGACACCAGAGACATCAGGGACACCAGAGACATCAGGGACACCAGAGACATCAGAGACATTGGATACGAGGGTTGAACTGGGACCCCCCCTTCCATATTAACATGATAGAGAACATAGAACAAATCAATAGAAATAGTGAAAGAACTAACAAT
This sequence comes from Pogonophryne albipinna, assembly GCA_028583405.1. Lineage (NCBI taxonomy): Eukaryota > Metazoa > Chordata > Actinopteri > Perciformes > Artedidraconidae > Pogonophryne > Pogonophryne albipinna. Next base: position 88,857 of record JAPTMU010000295.1, read on the forward strand.
AGAAATAAAATAGTCTTAATACGTAAACAGAATATGAGCAGAACAGAATGTGAAATCAAATATTGTAAATTAAGACTAAATTAAATACGGTCTATTGCGGTGATAACTCTTTAGATAATAAATAATCATGACGATGCAATCAGATGAATGTTCTGGGAGTCTTCACAGAGATCAGGCGATCAGTGGCGTTTCTGTATGTTCTAAAGTGGTGGGGCACAAAAAGCTCAGATGTCTCTAAGCTTCTGCAGAGAGGGGTCCTGGCTGCTGAGGCTCTGACTCTTCAGGGTTACACATATTATATTTTGACCTAAATCTAAATATAATATTATTTTCAAAAGCCTCTTTAGTCTGATGCTTCGATTAATTTTAAACAGACAGTTCAACAGAAGGATACCCAAAAAATGTAATTGTATCATTTAGATATTGAATTGTTCTCTCTTAGTAAGATCCCATCTTCAATAACATGGTGGTCTCACCTTGACTTGAAGATGAAGTCCATTTGCCTTTCCCTCTGGACAAACATCTCTATTACTTGTTTGTAAAAGTCCTCCTTATGTTCTTGTAGTTTCAAAAGTCTCTCATAAATCTAATTTAATCGATAGATTTATGATTAGAAAATGATAAAAGTAGGGTAGACCTGTGGATATTATCCGGCTGAACAAAACGTGCATTTATCTAACAGCTACGTTTCCCACAGACCTTATTTGGAGCTATTTTCTAAAAGCCTATGGAGAAATCTCATTGCTTTTTTGTGGAGGGAAGCCATGCGCAGCTTACTTCCTGGTTTTAGGACGCGTCTCTCGTCTCCTCTTCACACACCACACTTTTAGCGGCACACGTACTTACAGCCAATCAGCTCTGAATGATGTGAGATGATGTATGGTGGGGATGGCAGCTCAGTGCCCCTATGGTCATTATGTTTTGCCACACACATTAAATAGGAAAATACTCTGAGCATGCGCAGTGTAGTTTTTACAGTCACCGTTCACTTAGACAGTGAGAGGGAGGGGCAGGATCGGGTTTTGTCCCACATGGCTCTAAGCAGCTCAATAGGCACACACTGTAGACAAATTTTTTTGTAATCATTATTTTAATACTTTCTGCTGACACTAGGTGGGGCTGTGCCCCACCTGCCCCTAATGACCAGTCGCCACTGCAGGTGTTTAACGTATGGCCTGTGTGCGGAACCTGCTCTGAGTCTGGAGGGTTTAGTCCTGAAGCTGCGGGACCTCCAGAGGGGGGTAGTTCTACTCAAAATACCAAACAGATCACAGGGCTCGACATTATAAATGGCCCGCTGGCCCGGAAGCACTATTTAGACACCCCGGGCCAGCATAACGTAGGCCCAATCCCAAACCACTCCCTCGACCCTACCCCTCCGTAACGCAGTGAACTCGTCTGTAGCCTCACTCGCAGCTCAACGAGGCTCCTCCTGTCAGATGGAGGGAGTAAACACAGCAGCAAGCTTTGGGACGGCCTCCCCTCTCTCCACTCTCTCCCCTCTCTCCCCTCTCTCCGGCAGAAACAGGAAGTGCCGTAACTGTATGTAACAACGGTTTCAAATCAGCATCTCTTAGACAAAAGGTTTAAATGAATAACTCAAATAAAACTCCAAACATCTTTCATTGTGTTTCAAATCTCTTTTAGTTTCAAACCTGATGTTTAGAAGCTTCTTACTTTTTGCACTCCCCCTCCACACCGCCCCACTCCCCCTCCACACCGCCCCACTCCCCCTCCACACCGCCCCACTCCCCCTCCACACCGCTCCACTCCCCGTCCACACCGCTCCACTCCCCGTCCACACCGCTCCACTCCCCCTCCACACCGCTCCACTCCCCCTCCACACCGCCCCACTCCCCCTCCACACCGCTCCACTCCCCCTCCACACCGCTCCACTCCCCCTCCACACCGCTCCACTCCCCCTCCACACCGCTCCACTCCCCCTCCACACCGCTCCACTCCCCCTCCACACCGCCCCACTCCTCCTCCACTCCCCCTCCACTCCCCCTCCACACCGCTCCACTCCCCCTCCACTCCCCCTCCACACCGCTCCACACCACTCCACTCCCCCTCCACACCGCTCCACTCCCCCTCCACACCGCTCCACTCCCCGTCCACACCGCCCCACTCCCCCTCCACACCGCTCCACTCCCCGTCCACACCGCTCCACTCCCCCTCCACACCGCTCCACTCCCCCTCCACACCGCCCCACTCCCCCTCCACTCCCCCTCCACAACCGCTCCACTCCCCCTCCACTCCCCCTCCACACCGCCCCACTCCCCCTCCACACCGCTCCACTCCCCGTCCACACTGCTCCACTCCCCGTCCACACCGCTCCACTCCCCGTCCACACCGCTCCACTCCCCCTCCACACCGCCCCACTCCCCCTCCACACCGCTCCACTCCCCGTCCACACCGCTCCACTCCCCGTCCACACCGCTCCACTCCCCCTCCACACCGCTCCACTCCCCCTCCACACCGCCCCACTCCCCCTCCACACCGCTCCACTCCCCCTCCACACCGCTCCACTCCCCCTCCACACCGCTCCACTCCCCCTCCACACCGCTCCACTCCCCGTCCACACCGCTCCACTCCCCCTCCACACCGCCCCACTCCTCCTCCACTCCCCCTCCACTCCCCCTCCACACCGCTCCACTCCCCCTCCACTCCCCCTCCACACCGCTCCACTCCCCCTCCACTCCCCCTCCACACCGCCCCACTCCCCCTCCACACCGCCCCACTCCCCCTCCACACCGCTCCACTCCCCGTCCACACCGCCCCACTCCCCCTCCACACCGCTCCACTCCCCGTCCACACCGCTCCACTCCCCCTCCACACCGCCCCACTCCCCCTCCACTCCCCCTCCACTCCCCCTCCACACCGCTCCACTCCCCCTCCACTCCCCCTCCACACCGCCCCACTCCCCCTCCACACCGCCCCACTCCCCCTCCACACCGCCCACTCCCCCTCCACACCGCCCCACTCCCCCTCCACACCGCTCCACTCCCTGTCCACACCGCTCCACTCCCCCTCCACACCGCTCCACTCCCCCTCCACACCGCCCCACTCCCCCTCCACTCCCCGTCCACACCGCCCCACTCCCCCTCCACACCGCTCCACTCCCCGTCCACACCGCTCCACTCCCCCTCCACACCGCCCCACTCCCCCTCCACTCCACCTCCACTCCCCCTCCACACCGCTCCACTCCCCCTCCACTCCCCCTCCACACCGCCCCACTCCCCCTCCACACCGCCCCACTCCCCCTCCACACCGCCCCACTCCCCCTCCACACCGCTCCACTCCCCGTCCACACCGCCCCACTCCCCCTCCACACCGCTCCACTCCCCGTCCACACCGCTCCACTCCCCCTCCACACCGCTCCACTCCCCCTCCACACCGCCCCACTCCCCCTCCACTCCCCCTCCACACCCCTCCACTCCCCCTCCACTCCCCCTCCACACCGCCCCACTCCCCCTCCACACCGCCCCACTCCCCCTCCACACCGCTCCACTCCCCGTCCACACCGCTCCACTCCCCGTCCACACCGCTCCACTCCCCCTCCACACCGCCCCACTCCCACTCCACACCGCTCCACTCCCCGTCCACACCGCTCCACTCCCCCTCCACACCGCCCCACTCCCCCTCCACACCGCTCCACTCCCCTCCACACCGCTCCACTCCCCCTCCACACCGCCCCACTCCCCCTCCACACCGCTCCACTCCCCGTCCACACCGCTCCACTCCCCCTCCACACCGCCCCACTCCCCCTCCACACCGCTCCACTCCCCGTCCACACCGCCCCACTCCCCCTCCACACCGCTCCACTCCCCGTCCACACCGCTCCACTCCCCCTCCACACCGCTCCACTCCCCCTCCACACCGCCCCACTCCCCCTCCACTCCCCCTCCACACCGCTCCACTCCCCCTCCACTCCCCCTCCACACCGCCCCACTCCCCCTCCACACCGCTCCACTCCCCGTCCACACCGCTCCACTCCCCGTCCACACCGCTCCACTCCCCGTCCACACCGCTCCACTCCCCCTCCACACCGCCCCACTCCCCCTCCACACCGCTCCACTCCCCGTCCACACCGCTCCACTCCCCGTCCACACCGCTCCACTCCCCCTCCACACCGCCCCACTCCCCCTCCACACTGCTCCACTCCCCCTCCACACCGCTCCACTCCCCCTCCACACCGCTCCACTCCCCCTCCACACCGCTCCACTCCCCGTCCACACCGCTCCACTCCCCCTCCACACCGCCCCACTCCCCCTCCACTCCCCCTCCACTCCCCCTCCACACCGCTCCACTCCCCCTCCACTCCCCCTCCACACCGCTCCACTCCCCCTCCACTCCCCCTCCACACCGCCCCACTCCCCCTCCACACCGCCCCACTCCCCCTCCACACCGCTCCACTCCCCGTCCACACCGCCCCACTCCCCCTCCACACCGCTCCACTCCCCGTCCACACCGCTCCACTCCCCCTCCACACCGCCCCACTCCCCCTCCACTCCCCCTCCACTCCCCCTCCACACCGCTCCACTCCCCCTCCACTCCCCCTCCACACCGCCCCACTCCCCCTCCACACCGCCCCACTCCCCCTCCACACCGCTCCACTCCCCGTCCACACCGCCCCACTCCCCCTCCACACCGCTCCACTCCCCGTCCACACCGCTCCACTCCCCCTCCACACCGCTCCACTCCCCCTCCACACCGCCCCACTCCCCCTCCACTCCCCCTCCACACCGCTCCACTCCCCCTCCACTCCCCCTCCACACCGCCCCACTCACCCTCCACACCGCTCCACTCCCCGTCCACACCGCTCCACTCCCCCTCCACACCGCTCCACTCCCCCTCCACACCGCTCCACTCCCCCTCCACACCGCTCCACTCCCCCTCCACACCGCTCCACTCCCCCTCCACACCGCTCCACTCCCCGTCCACACCGCCCCACTCCCCCTCCACACCGCCCCACTCCCCATCCACACCGCTCCACTCCCCGTCCACACCGCTCCACTCCCCCTCCACACCACCCCACTCCCAGTCCACACCGCTCCACTCCCCCTCCACACCGCCCCACTCCCCCTCCACTCCCCCTCCACTCCCCCTCCACACCGCTCCACTCCCCCTCCACTCCCCCTCCACACCGCCCCACTCCCCCTCCACACCGCCCCACTCCCCCTCCACACCGCCCCACTCCCCCTCCACACCGCCCCACTCCCCCTCCACACCGCTCCACTCCCCGTCCACACCGCCCCACTCCCCCTCCACACCGCTCCACTCCCCGTCCACACCGCTCCACTCCCCCTCCACACCGCTCCACTCCCCCTCCACACCGCTCCACTCCCCCTCCACACCCCGCCACTCCCCCTCCACTCCCCCTCCACACCGCTCCACTCCCCCTCCACTCCCCCTCCACACCGCCCCACTCCCCCTCCACACCGCTCCACTCCCCGTCCACACCGCTCCACTCCCCGTCCACACCGCTCCACTCCCCCTCCACACCGCCCCACTCCCCCTCCACACCGCTCCACTCCCCCTCCACACCGCTCCACTCCCCCTCCACACCGCCCCACTCCCCCTCCACACCGCTCCACTCCCCGTCCACACCGCCCCACTCCCCCTCCACACCGCTCCACTCCCCGTCCACACCGCTCCACTCCCCCTCCACACCGCTCCACTCCCCCTCCACACCGCCCCACTCCCCCTCCACTCCCCCTCCACACCGCTCCACTCCCCCTCCACTCCCCCTCCACACCGCCCCACTCCCCTCCACACCGCTCCACTCCCCGTCCACACCGCTCCACTCCCCGTCCACACCGCTCCACTCCCCGTCCACACCGCTCCACTCCCCCTCCACACCGCCCCACTCCCCCTCCACACCGCTCCACTCCCCGTCCACACCGCTCCACTCCCCGTCCACACCGCTCCACTCCCCGTCCACACCGCTCCACTCCCCCTCCACACCGCTCCACTCCCCCTCCACATCGCCCCACTCCCCCTCCACACCGCTCCACTCCCCCTCCACACCGCTCCACTCCCCCTCCACACCGCTCCACTCCCCCTCCACACCGCTCCACTCCCCGTCCACACCGCTCCACTCCCCCTCCACACCGCCCCACTCCTCCTCCACTCCCCCTCCACTCCCCCTCCACACCGCTCCACTCCCCTCCACTCCCCCTCCACACCGCTCCACTCCCCCTCCACTCCCCCTCCACACCGCCCCACTCCCCCTCCACACCGCCCCACTCCCCCTCCACAAGCTCCACTCCCCGTCCACACCGCCCCACTCCCCCTCCACACCGCTCCACTCCCCGTCCACACCGCTCCACTCCCCCTCCACACCGCCCCACTCCCCCTCCACTCCCCCTCCACTCCCCCTCCACACCGCTCCACTCCCCCTCCACTCCCCCTCCACACCGCCCCACTCCCCCTCCACACCGCCCCACTCCCCCTCCACACCGCCCCACTCCCCCTCCACACCGCTCCACTCCCCCTCCACACCGCCCCACTCCCCCTCCACTCCCCCTCCACTCCCCGTCCACACCGCCCCACTCCCCCTCCACACCGCTCCACTCCCCGTCCACACCGCTCCACTCCCCCTCCACACCGCCCCACTCCCCCTCCACTCCCCCTCCACTCCCCCTCCACACCGCTCCACTCCCCCTCCACTCCCCCTCCACACCGCCCCACTCCCCCTCCACACCGCCCCACTCCCCCTCCACACCGCCCCACTCCCCCTCCACACCGCTCCACTCCCCGTCCACACCGCCCCACTCCCCCTCCACACCGCTCCACTCCCCGTCCACACCGCTCCACTCCCCCTCCACACCGCTCCACTCCCCCTCCACACCGCCCCACTCCCCCTCCACTCCCCCTCCACTCCCCCTCCACCCCGCTGCACTCCCCCTCCACTCCCCCTCCACACCGCCCCACTCCCCCTCCACACCGCCCCACTCCCCCTCCACACCGCTCCACTCCCCGTTCACACCGCTCCACTCCCCGTCCACACCGCTCCACTCCCCCTCCACACCGCCCCACTCCCCCTCCACACCGCTCCACTCCCCGTCCACACCGCTCCACTCCCCCTCCACACCGCCCCACTCCCCCTCCACACCGCTCCACTCCCCCTCCACACCGCTCCACTCCCCCTCCACACCGCCCCACTCCCCCTCCACACCGCTCCACTCCCCGTCCACACCACTCCACTCCCCCTCCACACCGCCCCACTCCCCCTCCACACCGCTCCACTCCCCGTCCACACCGCCCCACTCCCCCTCCACACCGCTCCACTCCCCGTCCACACCGCTCCACTCCCCCTCCACACCGCCCCACTCCCCCTCCACTCCCCCTCCACACCGCTCCACTCCCCCTCCACTCCCCCTCCACACCGCCCCACTCCCCCTCCACACCGCTCCACTCCCCGTCCACACCGCTCCACTCCCCGTCCACACCGCTCCACTCCCCGTCCACACCGCTCCACTCCCCCTCCACACCGCCCCACTCCCCCTCCACACCGCTCCACTCCCCGTCCACACCGCTCCACTCCCCGTCCACACCGCTCCACTCCCCCTCCACACCGCCCCACTCCCCCTCCACACCGCTCCACTCCCCCTCCACACCGCTCCACTCCCCCTCCACACCGCTCCACTCCCCCTCCACACCGCTCCACTCCCCGTCCACACCACTCCACTCCCCCTCCACACCGCCCCACTCCCCCTCCACTCCCCCTCCACTCCCCCTCCACACCGCTCCACTCCCCCTCCACTCCCCCTCCACACTGCTCCACTCCCCCTCCACTCCCCCTCCACACCGCCCCACTCCCCCTCCACACCGCCCCACTCCCCCTCCACACCGCTCCACTCCCCGTCCACACCGCCCCACTCCCCCTCCACACCGCTCCACTCCCCGTCCACACCGCTCCACTCCCCCTCCACACCGCCCCACTCCCCCTCCACTCCCCCTCCACTCCCCCTCCACACCGCTCCACTCCCCCTCCACTCCCCCTCCACACCGCCCCACTCCCCCTCCACACCGCCCCACTCCCCCTCCACACCGCCCCACTCCCCCTCCACACCGCTCCACTCCCCGTCCACACCGCCCCACTCCCCCTCCACACCGCTCCACTCCCCGTCCACACCGCTCCACTCCCCCTCCACACCGCTCCACTCCCCCTCCACACCGCCCCACTCCCCCTCCACTCCCCCTCCACACCGCTCCACTCCCCCTCCACTCCCCCTCCACACCGCCCCACTCACCCTCCACACCGCTCCACTCCCCGTCCACACCGCTCCACTCCCCGTCCACACCGCTCCACTCCCCCTCCACACCGCTCCACTCCCCCTCCACACCGCTCCACTCCCCCTCCACACCGCTCCACTCCCCGTCCACACCGCTCCACTCCCCGTCCACACCGCTCCACTCCCCCTCCACACCGCCCCACTCCCCGTCCACACCGCCCCACTCCCCGTCCACACCGCTCCACTCCCCTCCACACCGCCCCACTCCCCCTCCACACCGCTCCACTCCCCCTCCACTCCCCCTCCACACCGCCCCACTCCCCCTCCACACCGCCCCACTCCCCCTCCACACCGCTCCACTCCCCGTCCACACCGCCCCACTCCCCCTCCACACCGCTCCACTCCCCGTCCACACCGCTCCACTCCCCCTCCACACCGCTCCACTCCCCCTCCACACCGCTCCACTCCCCCTCCACACCGCCCCACTCCCCCTCCACTCCCCCTCCACAACGCTCCACTCCCCCTCCACTCCCCCTCCACACCGCCCCACTCCCCCTCCACACCGCTCCACTCCCCGTCCACACCGCTCCACTCCCCGTCCACACCGCTCCACTCCCCCCTCCACACCGCCCCACTCCCCCTCCACACCGCTCCACTCCCCCTCCACACCGCTCCACTCCCCCTCCACACCGCTCCACTCCCCCTCCACACCGCTCCACTCCCCGTCCACACCGCTCCACTCCCCCTCCACTCCCCCTCCACTCCCCCTCCACACCGCTCCACTCCCCCTCCACTCCCCCTCCACACCGCTCCACTCCCCGTCCACACCGCTCCACTCCCCCTCCACACCGCTCCACTCCCCGTCCACACCGCTCCACTCCCCCTCCACACCGCCCCACTCCCCCTCCACTCCCCCTCCACACCGCTCCACTCCCCCTCCACTCCCCCTCCACACCGCCCCACTCCCCCTCCACACCGCTCCACTCCCCGTCCACACCGCTCCACTCCCCGTCCACACCGCTCCACTCCCCCTCCACACCGCCCCACTCCCCCTCCACACCGCTCCACTCCCCCTCCACACCGCTCCACTCCCCGTCCACACCGCTCCACTCCCCCTCCACACCGCTCCACTCCCCCTCCACACCGCTCCACTCCCCCTCCACACCGCCCCACTCCCCCTCCACTCCCCCTCCACACCGCCCCACTCCCCCTCCACTCCCCCTCCACACCGCTCCACTCCCCCTCCACTCCCCCTCCACACCGCCCCACTCCCCCTCCACACCGCTCCACTCCCCGTCCACACCGCTCCACTCCCCGTCCACACCGCTCCACTCCCCGTCCACACCGCTCCACTCCCCCTCCACACCGCCCCACTCCCCTCCACACCGCTCCACTCCCCGTCCACACCGCCCCACTCCCCCTCCACACCGCTCCACTCCCCGTCCACACCGCTCCACTCCCCCTCCACACCGCCCCACTCCCCCTCCACTCCCCCTCCACACCGCTCCACTCCCCCTCCACTCCCCCTCCACACCGCCCCACTCCCCCTCCACACCGCCCCACTCCCCCTCCACACCGCCCCACTCCCCCTCCACACCGCTCCACTCCCCCTCCACACCGCCCCACTCCCCCTCCACTCCCCCTCCACTCCCCGTCCACACCGCCCCACTCCCCCTCCACACCGCTCCACTCCCCGTCCACACCGCTCCACTCCCCCTCCACACCGCCCCACTCCCCCTCCACTCCCCTCCACTCCCCCTCCACACCGCTCCACTCCCCCTCCACTCCCCCTCCACACCGCCCCACTCCCCCTCCACACCGCCCCACTCCCCCTCCACACCGCCCCACTCCCCCTCCACACCGCTCCACTCCCCGTCCACACCGCCCCACTCCCCCTCCACACCGCTCCACTCCCCGTCCACACCGCTCCACTCCCCCTCAACACCGCTCCACTCCCCCTCCACACCGCCCCACTCCCCCTCCACTCCCCCTCCACTCCCCCTCCACACCGCTCCACTCCCCCTCCACTCCCCCTCCACACCGCCCCACTCCCAACTCCACACCGCCCCACTCCCCCTCCACACCGCTCCACTCCCCGTCCACACCGCTCCACTCCCCGTCCACACCGCTCCACTCCCCCTCCACACCGCCCCACTCCCACTCCACACCGCTCCACTCCCCGTCCACACCGCTCCACTCCCCCTCCACACCGCCCCACTCCCCCTCCACACCGCTCCACTCCCCCTCCACACCGCCCCACTCCCCCTCCACACCGCTCCACTCCCCGTCCACACCACTCCACTCCCCCTCCACACCGCCCCACTCCCCCTCCACTCCCCCGTCCCCTCCACACCGCTCCACACCCCCTCCACTACCCCTACTCCACTCCCCCTCCACACCGCTCCACTCCCCGTCCACACCGCTCCACTCCCCCTCCACACCGCCCCACTCCCCCTCCACACCGCTCCACTCCCCCTCCACACCGCTCCACTCCCCCTCCACACCGCTCCACTCCCCCTCCACACCGCTCCACTCCCCCTCCACACCGCTCCACTCCCCGTCCACACCGCTCCACTCCCCCTCCACACCGCCCCACTCCCCCTCCACTCCCCCTCCACTCCCCCTCCACACCGCTCCACTCCCCCTCCACTCCCCCTCCACACTGCTCCACTCCCCCTCCACTCCCCCTCCACTCCCCCTCCACACCGCCCCACTCCCCCTCCACACCGCCCCACTCCCCCTCCACACCGCTCCACTCCCCGTCCACACCGCCCCACTCCCCCTCCACACCGCTCCACTCCCCGTCCACACCGCTCCACTCCCCCTCCACACCGCCCCACTCCCCCTCCACTCCCCCTCCACACCGCCCCACTCCCCCTCCACTCCCCCTCCACACCGCTCCACTCCCCCTCCACTCCCCCTCCACACCGCCCCACTCCCCCTCCACACCGCCCCACTCCCCCTCCACACCGCTCCACTCCCCCTCCACACCGCTCCACTCCCCGTCCACACCGCTCCACTCCCCCCTCCACACCGCCCCACTCCCCGTCCACACCGCTCCACTCCCCCTCCACACCGCCCCACTCCCCCTCCACACCGCCCCACTCCCCGTCCACACCGCCCCACTCCCCCTCCACACCGCTCCACTCCCCGTCCACACCGCTCCACTCCCCGTCCACACCGCTCCACTCCCCCTCCACACCGCCCCACTCCCCCTCCACACCGCCCCACTCCCCCTCCACACCGCTCCACTCCCCCTCCACACCGCCCCACTCCCCCTCCACACCGCTCCACTCCCCGTCCACACCCCCCCACTCCCCCTCCACACCGCCCCACTCCCCCTCCACACCGCCCCACTCCCCCTCCACACCGCTCCACTCCACCTCCACACCGCCCCACTCCCCCTCCACTCCCCCTCCACTCCCCCTCCACACCGCTCCACTCCCCCTCCACTCCCCCTCCACACCGCTCCACTCCCCCTCCACTCCCCCTCCACACCGCCCCACTCCCCCTCCACACCGCCCCACTCCCCCTCCACACCGCTCCACTCCCCGTCCACACCGCTCCACTCCCCCTCCACACCGCCCCACTCCCCCTCCACACTGCCCCACTCCCCCTCCACACCGCTCCACTCCCCCTCCACACCACACCGCCCCACACCCCCTCCACTACCCCTCCACACCCCCTCCACACCGCTCCACACCCCCTCCACTACCCCTCCACTCCCCCTCCACACCACTCCACTCCCCCTCCACACCCCCTCCACACCGCTCCACACCCCCTCCACACCGCTCCACACCCCCTCCACTACCCCTCCACACCCCCTCCACACCGCCCCACTCCCCCTCCACACTGCTCCACTCCCCCTCCACACCGCCCCACTCCCCCTCCACACTGCTCCACTCCCCCTCCACACCGCCCCACTCCCCCTCCACACCGCTCCACACCCCCTCCACTACCCCTCCACTCCCCCTCCACACCGCCCCACTCCCCCTCCACACCCCTCCACTCCCCCTCCACACCGCCCCACTCCCCCTCCACACCGCTCCACACCCCCTCCACTACCCCTCCACTACCCCTCCACACCGCCCCACTCCCCCTCCACACCGCTCCACTCCCCCTCCACACCGCCCCACTCCCCCTCCACTACCCCTCCACACCGCCCCACTCCCCCTCCACACCGCTCCACACCCCCTCCACTACCCCTCCACTACCCCTCCACACCGCCCCACTCCCCCTCCACACCGCTCCACTACCCCTCCACTCCGCCCCACTACCCCTCCACACCCCCTCCACACTCGTTGCTTTGGAACAGCCCTCAATATGGCGGACCCTCCGCGTGAACGCACAAACGGAGGGGTAGGGTGTAGGGGTAGGGTGTAGGGGTAGGGTGTAGGGGGCGGTTTGGGAATGGGCCGTACTTTCCACTTGCCCGCTCGGGCCACTAAAAATATTGTTTAAAAAAAAATGTTTCCTGTGGAATTTTGACTAGCAATTTAGTTAAATTGTTTTGTTTATTAACGCTGCAACAGAGCGTTTCGTGAGTCGGTTGTCGTTGTTGGGTGAAAAGCAAACAGCTGTGGAACGCGCTCCTTCACTACAGACTATCGCGCCACCTAACCATTCGCCTAAATGTTTTTAATACCAGCGGTAACCGGCCAAGCACCGGGCAAAAAACAATCTTCAGATAAAAGAAAGTCACCGGAGGAGTTAAAGGAGAGTGACAGGGAGAGGAGAAGAAGAGGGAGAGGAAGTTTCAGCTTGATGGATGGAGTTGGCTTCTAGTGCAGTGACGCGTCCTAAAACCCTTTATAATCTATCATTAGATTTATGATTCGAACATGATAAAAGTAGGGTAGACATGTGGAGATTATCCGGCTGAACAAAACGTGCATTTATCAAACAGGTTTGTTTTCCACAGACCTTATTTCCAGCTATTTTCCAAAACCCTGTGGAGAAATCCCATTGCTTTCTGTGGAGGGAACCAGCAGCTTACTTCCTGGTTTCAGGACGCGTCACTGCACCTCTCAATATGATGCCAACATAAACAAGGTCTTCTGTCGGCTCTGTGCATCAATGCCGACCTCTGCTGACAAGTAAGTGAAGAGTAGAACATATAAAGGTATTGGCTTTAGGGAAATGTCCCAGCAGGAGAATGAAGGATCTAATCTAATCTATAGCCATTACATTTCTAACTCCTAATGACAGGAAGGCAGAAAGCGCATTATACAAATAATAATACTCATAATAATAGCAGACATTTTTTAACAATGACCACAATATCATTATTTTAATAAACCAAATATGAACAATTGAGGAAGAACTGATGATTCAAATGTTGTAGTACAAGTTGTAATGTAGTTAGTGCATAAATTACTATTGCAACAAATGTGTTCATTTTCTTCATTATTAGTCGATTTCTTTGGACGAATGCTCCGGGCCGGTGGTTACAATGGTGGGGCCAGTGATAATACAAAGCCACCGGCCCGGAGTTTTACCCTTAATGTCTACCCCTGGATCATTCTAGCCTCATCCCCCTCTATTTCAGCTGATACTAAAGAGATGATTCTTGGTGAAAACACTACAGCATTTCACAAAACGCTTGTAATTATGTGTACATAATAACCTCATTTATAGTAACCTAATTTTTCCACCTCCGCAATATTGCCAAACTCCGTCCCTCTCTCACCCGCCCTGCAGCTGAGCGACTCATTCACGCCTTCATCTCCTCCCGCCTTGACTATTGCAACTCCCTGCTCTACGGCATCAGCTCCACCTCCCTCAATAGACTCCAGCGTGTCCAGAGCGCAGCCGCCAGACTCCTCACCCACACCAAGTCATGGCATCACCCCGGTCCTCAAAGAACTCCACTGGCTCCCCGTTTCTCACCGCATCCACTACAAACTCCTGGTCCTCACTTTCAAAGCCCTCCACCATCTGGCCCCCCCTACCTCACTGACCTCCTCATCCTCTACCAACCCCCCCGGACCCTCAGATCCACCTCAGCCGGTTTGCTTTCCATCCCCAAGGCCAAACTCCGGAGCTTCGGGGACAGAGCCTTCTCTGTGACAGCCCCGAAGCTCTGGAGCTCCCTCCCCCAAGACCTCCGTGAGTCTGAGTCCCTCACCCTGTTCCAGTCCCGCCTCAAAAACCCACCTCTTCAACTCTGTATCCATAAGCCCCCCCCCCCCCCCCCCCCCTCAGCCAACTTCCTCCTGACTGCTTTTCTGTTTTGTTTCTTATTGGCTTTGTTTTTGTTTTGTTTTGTTTGTCTACCCTTGCTCCCAAATGTAAAGCGTGTTTGGGTTCAAGAAAAGCGCTATAGAAATAAAATATATTATTATTATTATCACATTAGCATAACTACTAGCTAGCCGCTAGCTGCTAACTGCCGCGGCCGCCTCGTTAATATCAAATCCATCATAATAACAAATCATCACCATGCTGTCATGAACGCACGGTGCTGTTACGTGTACGCAAATTGACGTGCTTGATGTGAACGAGCATTTTGGTTAAAGTTGCGCATGCGCTATGAGCGCACATACGGGTACTTCTCAGGCATGCTGGGTAATCTGTGACGTTTCACTCTCTCAAAAGTTGGGCCATTTTATCATCATGAGCTAATGAGCAGCTCTCATAGGAATGAATGAGGCCCCGCCTCCCACGCTGTATCCAGTTCTTATTATACATCCATGGTTTTGCGCCTTCCCATTCAAATGAAATCGCCGCCAATCACATTTCCACGCTCGCGCCATGGCCGGGGGAGGGCTTACACGGCTCGCGTCTTGTGCTGCATTCACTTGCACTCGGACATTAGAGATTTTCTCTCATAAATGTCCGATGAGCCATAACTTTTATTTCAAAACAAAGCTGCCAACTGGGGTGGCAAGGCTATTTTTAGGGTGGCAGCCACCCCATGCCACCCCGGTAGATCCGCCCCTGCTTGACCGGTACTTGCTTTTGATCAAAGTCAATGCGGAAAACCCGCACTCACACAGGTAGGCGGAGGTGAAGGGAATGAGCACTTTTACAGCCTTTTTGGTGAGGTGGGGAAACTGAAGTGTTGTAGTGTTTTCTGAAGTGCTGTAGTGTTTTCTGAAGTGCTGTTTTGACTTGCACTTCAGGGCCACCGTAAATGTAAGCACAGACCATATCACTTCCAGAACACGTCTCATTGTTTCTGACAGCAACGTTTCTGATTGGCCCGTGGGTGTAAGGCCCGCCCACATTTTAGTAATGTGGTCATGACGCAGCAAATCTGGATCAGCTCCGTTGGTCCCCGTTTTTAGGAAAGAATGGCTGCAGCTGGACACGGAGGTGAAGAGAGATCGCTCACTGCGCAGCATCGGGCCGAGAAAGGGAGGACAACCCGGGGCGTCATCGTTAAGCTTCACTGCCACGGTGACTGAGTGGAGATTCTGAGGAAAGAGCCCGGGCCCCGCTGAGCCTTCAGGAGCCATCAGAGAGTCTCAGAGAGGAACCTCCCCCCCTCAGAGAGGAACCTCCCCCCCTCAGAGAGTCTCAGAGAGGAACCTCCCCCCTCAGAGAGTCTCAGAGAAGAACCTCCCCCTCAGAGAGTTTCAGAGAGGAACCTCCCCCCCTCAGAGAGTCTCAGAGAGGAACCACCCCCCTCAGAGAGTCTCAGAGAGGAACCTCCCCCTCAGAGAGTTTCAGAGAGGAACCTCCCCCCTCAGTGAGGAACCTCCCCCCTCAGAGAGTCTCAGAGAGGAACCTCCCCTCCTCAGTGAGGAACCTCCCCCCTCAGAGAGTCTCAGAGAGGAACCTCCCCTCCTCAGAGAGGAACCTCCCCCTCAGAGAGTTTCAGAGAGGAACCTCCCCCCTCAGAGAGTCTCAGAGAGGAACCTCCCCCCCCTCAGTGAGTCTCAGAGAGGAACCTCCCCCCTCAGAGAGTCTCAGAGAGGAACCTCCCCCCTCAGAGAGTCTCAGAGAGGAACCTCCCCTCCTCAGTGAGGAACCTCCCCCCCTCAGAGAGTCTCAGAGAGGAACCTCCCCTCCTCAGAGAGGAACCTCCCCCTCAGAGAGTTTCAGAGAGGAACCTCCCCCCTCAGAGAGTCTCAGAGAGGAACCTCCCCCCCCTCAGTGAGTCTCAGAGAGGAACCTCCCCCCTCAGAGAGTCTCAGAGAGGAACCTCCCCTCCTCAGTGAGGAACCTCCCCCCTCAGAGAGTCTCAGAGAGGAACCTCCCCTCCTCAGTGAGGAACCTTCCCCCTCAGAGAGTCTCAGAGAGGAACCTCCCCTCCTCAGTGAGGAACCTCCCCCATCAGAGAGTCTCAGAGAGGAACCTCCCCTTCTCAGTGAGGAACCTTCCCCCTCAGAGAGTCTCAGAGAGGAACCTCCCCTCCTCAGTGAGGAACCTCCCCCCTCAGAGAGTCTCAGAGAGGAACCTCCCCCCTCAGAAAGGAACCTCCCCTCCTCAGTGCGGAACCTCCCCCCTCAGAGAGTCTCAGAGAGGAACCTCTCCCCCTCAGAGAGTCTCATAGAGGAACCTCCCCCCCTCAGAGAGTCTCAGAGAGGAACCTCCCCTCCTCAGTGAGGAACCTCTCCCCTCAGAGAGTCTCAGAGAGGAACCTCCCCCCTCAGAGAGTCTCAGAGGGGAACCTCCCCCCTCAGAGAGTCTCAGAGAGGAACTTCCCCCCTCAGAGAGTCTCAGCGAGGAACCTCCCCCCTCAGAGAGTCTCCGAGGGGAACCTCCCCCCTCAGAGAGTCTCAGAGAGGAACCTCCCCCCTCAGAGAGTCTCAGAGAGGAACCTCCCCCCTCAGAGAGCAGAGAGTCTCAGAGAGGAACCTCCCCCCCTCAGAGAGTCTCAGAGATGAACCTCCCCCCTCAGAGAGTCTCAGAGGGGAACCTCCCCCCTCAGAGAGTCTCAGAGGGGAACCTCCCCCCTCAGAGAGTCTCAGAGAGGAACCTTCCCCCTCAGAGAGTCTCAGAGAGGAACCTCCCCTCCTCAGTGAGGAACCTTCCCCCTCAGAGAGTCTCAGTGAGTAACCTCCCCCCTCAGAGAGTCTCAGAGAGGAACCTCCCCTCCTCAGTGAGGAACCTCCCCCCTCAGAGAGTCTCAGAGAGAAACCTCCCCTCCTCAGTGAGGAACCTCCCCCCTCAGAGAGTCTCAGAGAGGAACCTCCCCTCCTCAGTGAGGAACCCCCCCCTCAGAGAGTCTCAGAGAGGAACCTCCCCCCTCAGAGAGTCTCAGAGAGGAACCTCCCCTCCTCAGTGAGGAACCCCCCCCTCAGAGAGTCTCAGAGAGGAACCTCCCCCCCTCAGAGAGTCTCAGAGAGGAACCTCCCCTCCTCAGTGAGGAACCTCCCCCCTCAGAGAGTCTCAGAGAGGAACCTCCCCTCCTCAGTGAGGAACCTCCCCCCTCAGAGAGTCTCAGAGAGGAACCTCCCCTCCTCAGTGAGGAACCTCCCCCCTCAGAGAGTCTCAGAGAGGAACCTCCCCTCCTCAGTGAGGAACCTCCCCCCTCAGAGAGTCTCAGAGAGGAACCTCCCCTACTCAGTGAGGAACCTCCCCCTCAGAGAGTCTCAGAGAGGAACCTCCCCTCCTCAGTGAGGAACCCCCCCCCTCAGAGAGTCTCAGAGAGGAACCTCCCCCCCTCAGAGAGTCTCAGAGAGGAACCCCCCCCCCTCAGAGAGTCTCAGAGAGGAACCTCCCCTTCTCAGTGAGGAACCTTCCCCCTCAGAGAGTCTCAGAGAGGAACCTCCCCTCCTCAGTGAGGAACCTCCCCCCTCAGAGAGTCTCAGAGAGGAACCTCCCCTCCTCAGTGAGGAACCTCCCCCCTCAGAGAGTCTCAGATGCGGCTTTCACACCAGCGCTTTTCCCTTTCTAGCTCCGAGCGGGAGCTTTTCTGGTTCAGTTCCGGTTTCCCTTTTCTGCTCCCGCTCTGTTCACACCGCCCAGAGCCCGACTGGTGCTGCCGCTGCTGCGTCATGACGTCACCGTTTACCTCGCTGATTTGATCCCCAACGGCGTTACGGCGCTCACAACAACAACAACAACAACAACAACAACAACGGGGAACTGCGTCGGGTCGATGATCGTGTTGCTTTTAATCACACGAAGCCAGATTAAATTAAATAACGACTTCTCCAACCTTATGCTTTTCTCCAGAGTGCCGTGGTTCATTGTTTATTAATGTGTTTCTGCAGCATTTACCGACCGCTGCAGTGTTGGCTGCTCTTCCACGGGAGTTTATTCTCCCGTTAGCTCCCGGTTAGCTCACACTGCAGCGGCCGCTCTAAAGTATTCACTGTCCGACTCACACAAGCAGCTGATACATATCCCCAGTTCCCCTTAAGTGAATGTGTGTCAGTCTGAATTGACGCTGTTTGGCATCACAACGCTGTTATGAAAGTGTCTCTGGTATAAAATGGGTGATGTTAGCATAGCAACCGAAGCTAAACTGACTACTTGCTATTGCTATCCTATTGTGGCATAAACCGTTTTCTACAGGCACATTTTACCGGCGTATTTTTATTATGATTCTACTTGTGATAGTCGGACACGACAACCTGTGCAGCCCATGTATTGATTCCATCCGATAGCTGCTATAATACAACACGTCTGCCTCTCTCCACAATGATCAATAACAGTGAACGGATGGTCAAAGTAAGGTACAGATAAACAGAACCACACGAAGCCTGGTTGGTGCCTCTGCATGTTCTGTGTTCACCTCTGCATGTGTATTCTGTGTTCACCTCTGTGTGTGTGTTCTGTGTTCACCTCTGTGTGTGTGTTCAGTGTTCACCTCTGCATGTGTGTTCAGTGCCGTGTGTCTGGCAAATAAAGACCCCCTCAAAAGTTACGGTTTATTTCATTTTAAGGATGAGCACCAAGCAACATCTCCAGGTGCTCCTTTGAGAACCAGGGCAAAAAAGTTATGTGCACCCCTGGATATAAGCACTACTGCTTGTAGGCAGGCATGACAGTCGACCCATGTTCAGGGGAGGTGGGTTTAGTTTCCTGCACGCCTCGACGTAAGAGAGACGTAAGCGACGCCACCTCTTAGCTCCGAAGCTCTTGCCTCTAGACCGACAATTTTTTGGAGCTGGAAGTGAACCGGATTCCGGAGCTAAGAGGCGGCGCCGCTGCGGTGTGAACAGGAAAAACCGGCACTTTTCAGCTCCAGCTCCGAGCCGGAGCTGAAAACGCGTTGGTGTGAAAGGGGCAACAGAGGAACCTCCCCCCTCAGAGAGTCTCATAGAGGAACCTCCCCCCTCAGAGAGGAACCTCCCCCCCTCTGAGAGTCTCAGAGAGGAACCTCCCCCCTCAGAGAGGAACCTCCCCCCCTCAGAGAGTCTCAGAGAGGAACCTCCCCCCCTCAGAGAGTCTCAGAGAGGAACCTCCCCCCTCAGAGAGTCTCAGAGAGGAACCTCCCTCCTCAGAGAGTCTCAGAGAGGAACCTCCCCCCCTCAGAGAGTCTCAGAGAGGAACCTCCCCCCCTCCCCCCTCAGTCCTCCCAGTCCTCTGAAGATGAAGGTTCTTCTTCTGCTGCTCAGCCTCTGCTTCGCTTCAGGTAGAAACACTGCTGTTATTCATTATTAAATATCATCATTATTATTCAGTGTGTGTGTGTGTGTGTGTGGTGTGTGTGTGTGTGTGTGTGTGTGTGTGTGTGTGTGTGGTGTGTGTGTGTGTGTGTGTGTGTGTGGGTTTGGTTGTGTGTGTGTGTGTGGGTTTGGTTGTGTGTGTGTGTGTGGGTTTGGTTGTGTGTGTGTGTGTGTGTGTGTGAGGAGAAGTAAAGAAGAAGTTAAATCACTTGTTCATTAGGAAGTTATTCATATTAATAAAAACTTTTAGTTAGATTCACAGTTTAGTCGTTATGTGGTTAAAATATAATATATGTTGATGAAAGGAATAATAATGACTTAAAACAATTATAATCCATTATAAAAACATAATATATATTTTAAAAATAATAAAATCAAAACAAAATTATAACAATAAAAACAATAACAGTGAAAAATATATTATAATAATAATAATAACTATAGTGCAGTGGATGTAAACATGTTGTCGTGGTAACCCTCCCTTTACCGCTCCTCAACAAAGAAGAAGTGAGACGAGGAAGTGGGAGACATACACACACACACACACACACACACACACACACACACACACACACACACACAGTGCGGTCTGGTGCTCAATGTGTTTCCTGACTCTCCAAGGTTTCATCACACTGCCCCCCCCCCTCTCTAACTGCAGAAACTCCTGTTAGCATTAGCATTATTTAGACAAATAACTCTGTCAGTGATGAAGTGGGGGGGGGGGGGTCACGGTGATATCTGGTTTTATTTCACCTGAAACTTTCAGCTTTCTTTTGGAAATACTTGAACCATTTAATATATTATTTTTTAACTTTTCTCTCTAAAAAAGCTTTTTTCTTCTACAGTTATAAAACGACACCACATATTCCTGTTGGTGGCTTTTTCCAGAATGATTATAAAAATGGTTCCCTTTCACTCTTTGTTGAATAAAAACAACAGACTTCTTCCCACAGTCACACACTCTTTCGCACTAAAAACATGCTGCATTGTGGGACGGTGAATACTGTTTGTATCAGGACTTTTATTTTGAACACCGGAGGACTGTCAATGTTGTAAGTGTTCAGACTTTTATTCTGAAAATCAAATGAAAAGGGAATGTTTATGAGACAGGACCTTTATTCTGAAATTCAGAAGACATGTCAGGACCTTTATTCTGAAATTCAGAAGACATGTCAGGACCTTTATTCTGAAATTCAGAAGACATGTCAGGACCTTTATTCTGAAAACCCTGAGGTTTTGATGTCAGCCGTCTTCACTGCAGGTGATCACCATGACAACCCAGCCGTTGCCATGACGATGGGCAAGGCTCCCGGTGCTGCCTCGGTATCGGACCGGCAGCCGGGACAGGAAGTGAGACAGGAAGTGGTGGATCTGCTGACTCAGCTGCTGGACGTCCAGAAAGAAATTGCCAATAACCAGAACCAGGTGGTCCAACTGCTCGGCATGCTGGGAACTCAGGTGGGTCACAGGATTAAAAGCTAGATGGGGTTTGGTTTAGTTTAGTTAATCTCAGGTTTGGTTCAATTTAGATTATCTCACTTTTAGTTTACTTTAGTTAATCTCAGGTTTACTTTAGTTAATCTCAGGTTTGATTCAATTTAGATTATCTCACTTTTAGTTTACTTTAGTTAATCTCAGGTTTGGTTCAGTTTAGATTATCTCACTTTTAGTTTACTTTAGTTAATCTCAGGTTTACTTTAGTTAATCTCAGATTTACTTTAATTAATCTCAGGTTTAATTGAGTTAATCTCAGGGTTGATTCAGTTTAGATTATCTCACTTTTAGTTTACTTTAGTTAATCTCAGGTTTACTTTAGTTAATCTCAGGCTTACTTTAGTTAATCTCAGATTTACTTTAATTAATCTCAGGTTTAATTGAGTTAATCTCAGGGTTGATTCAGTTTAGATTATCTCACTTTTAGTTTACTTTAGTTAATCTCAGGCTTACATTAGTTAATCTCAGGTTTACTTTAGTTAATCTCAGGTTTGGTTCAGTTTAGATTATCTCACTTTTAGTTTACTTTAGTTAATCTCAGGTTTACTTTAGTTAATCTCAGGTTTGGTTCAGTTTAGATTATCTCACTTTTAGTTTACTTTAGTTAATCTCAGGTTTGATTCAGTTTAGTTCAGATGATCTCAGGTTTGCTTTAGTTAATCTCATGTTTACTTTAGTTAATCTCAGGTTTGGTTCAGTTTAGATTATCTCACTTTTAGTTTACTTTAGTTAATCTCAGGTTTGATTCAGTTTAGTTCAGATTATCTCAGGTTTGCTTTAGTTAATCTCATGTTTACTTTAGTTAATCTCAGGTTTGGTTCAGTTTAGATTATCTCACTTTTAGTTTAGTTTAGTTAATCTCAGGTTTGATTCAGTTTAGTTCAGATTATCTCAGGTTTACTTTAGTTAATCTCAGGTTTACTTTAGTTAATCTCAGGTTTGGTTCAGTTTAGATTATCTCACTTTTAGTTGAGTTTAGTTAATCTCAGGTTTGATTCAATTTAGTTCAGATTATCTCAGGGTTACTTTAGTTTTGATGAGTTAATCTCAGGTTTGGTTTAGTTGAGTTGATCTCAGGTTTACTTTAGTTCAATAGGGGTAGTTTAATGTAGGTAGGGTTGAGTTTTATCTGAGTCTAGTTGAGATGAACTCAGCGGTGTGATGCGGTTCTGTTTCAGGGCGAGCAGCAGATCCTGAACCTGCAGAACGTGGCCCGGCACCAGTCCCTGCTGGTGGAGAACCATCAGGCTCTGCTGCTGCAGACGTCCAGGATCAGCACCGCGCTGCACGACCTCAAGAGACCTGTAGCCTCGCCCATTACTGCTCCCAGCCAATGAGAGGCTCTCTGTGTTCTAGCCAGCCAATGAAAGGCTCCCTGTGTTCTAACCAGCCAATGAAAGGCTCCCTGTGTTCTAACCAGCCAATGAGAGCCTCTCTGTGTTCTAACCAGCCAATGAGAGGCTCCCTGTGTTCTAACAAGCCAATGAGAGCCTCCCTGTGTTCTAACCAGCCAATGAGAGGCTCTCTGTGTTCTAACCAGCCAATGAGAGGCTCCCTGTGTTCTAACCAGCCAATGAGAGGCTCCCTGTGTTCTAACCAGCCAATGAGAGGCTCCCTGTGTTCTAACCAGCCAATGAGAGGCTCTCTGTGTTCTAACCAGCCAATGAGAGGCTCCCTTTGTTCTAACCAGCCAATGAGAGGCTCCCTTTGTTCTCCCTACATTTTAGTCAAACTACAACATTGTTGACTTTTATTTTTAGATAAAGAATCGAGGAACTGATGAAACTAAAATCTGTTTCATCAAACAAAGTTTCTAAACGTCTTGATCTCCTTCACAGAATCTGTTGTTTAAAGCTTGTTGCTGTAACGCTTGTTGTTGTAAAGCTTGTTGTTGTAAAGCTTGTTGTTGTAAAGCTTGTTGTTGTGATTTCTAAATAAAGTGATTTGAACCCATCCACCAGTGGTCGTGTTTCTGTGTACGTGCCGCACCATGAAGTAGATTGATAAAAGACTAAACTCATGTTAGGGTCCGTCAGCATCATAAAGACAGAGTTTAAAGGTTCATTTGAAAAAAACTATAAACTATAATAACGTGTCTGATGATGGCAGACTGAGAGCGGCTCTTTAGCGCTCCGTTAGCGTCAGGATAATGTTAGCGTCAGGCTAACATTATCGTCAGGCTAACGTTAGCGTCAGGCTAATGTTAGCGTCAGTACTCTGACTGTTGAACTGATTGCTTGTTTCAGGTTCTCCCGGGCCTCCGTGGATCCTGCTGAACTCCCAGGTTCTGCCCAACAGAACCGACCTGGTTCTGGAGGTCGGTTCTGTCTTCAGCCTCGGCTGCCATGGCAACCTGTCGTCCCGCCTGACGACAACATCGTTCAACTGGCTGTACAAGGACCAGGTGCCCAACCCAATGCAGGTGAACAGTTCAAACACCCGAGACACTGGGACGTACACCTGCAGGTACACCAACCAGAGCCTGGAACACCAGCACACCTGGATACACCTGTACGTCAAAGGTGAGATACTCCCAGGACACGCCCCTTTTCAGAAAGCGCAAAAAACATCCTCAAGTCCAGTGGTTCCCAACCTGGGGGCCGCACCCCCCTTGGGGGGGTGCCAAAGATTGCAGGGGGTGCGCCAGGCCTCATATCATTTTACATATAATTGTAACGCAATACATGATTGTCGCTAAAAGCCTTGTCTCTACATTACAATAAAATATAAAAAATTATTGATTAATTAATTTTAATAAAAATTAAAGTTAGTATTAAAGGCATAAAAAGACAGACATTTATAATTCTTTCCTTAATATAAATGTTTCTTCTGCGCGTAAAGTGTCCAAACCGGGCTTTTCTGGATAAGCGCATTTTTAAAACATAGTCAATAAAGAGAGAGAAGTAGGAACATTTCCTCATAGACTTCTATACAATCTGAGGTAATAAAGAGAGAGAGAAGTAGGAACATTTCCTCATAGACTTCTCTACAATCTGAGGTAATAAAGAGAGAGAGAAGTAGGAACATTTCCTCATAGACTTCTCTACAATCTGAGGTAATAAAGAGAGAGAGAGAAGTAGGAACATTTCCTCATAGACTTCTATACAATCTGAGGTAATAAAGAGAGAGAGAAGTAGGAACATTTCCTCATAGACTTCTATACAATCTGAGGTAATAAAGAGAGAGAGAAGTAGGAACATTTCCTCATAGACTTCTCTACAATCTGAGGTAATAAGAGAGAGAGAGAAGTAGGAACATTTCCTCATAGACTTCTCTACAATCTGAGGTAATAAAGAGAGAGAGAAGTAGGAACATTTCCTCATAGACTTCTCTACAATCTGAGGTAATAAAGAGAGAGAGAAGTAGGAACATTTCCTCATAGACTTCTCTACAATCTGAGGTAATAAAGAGAGAGAGAAGTAGGAACATTTCCTCATATACTTCTCTACAATCTGAGGTAATAGAGAGAAAGAGAAGTAGGAACATTTCCTCATAGACTTCTATACAATCTGAGGTAATAAAGAGAGAGAGAAGTAGGAACATTTCCTCATAGACTTCTCTACAATCTGAGGTAATAGAGAGAGAGAGAAGTAGGAACATTTCCTCATAGACTTCTCTACAATCTGAGGTAATAAGAGAGAGAGAAGTAGGAACATTTCCTCATAGACTTCTCTACAATCTGAGGTAATAAAGAGAGAAGAGAAGTAGGAACATTTCCTCATAGACTTCTCTACAATCTGAGGTAATAAAGAGAGAGAGAAGTAGGAACATTTCCTCATAGACTTCTCTACAATCTGAGGTAATAAAGAGAGAGAGAAGTAGGAACATTTCCTCATATACTTCTCTACAATCTGAGGTAATAGAGAGAAAGAGAAGTAGGAACATTTCCTCATAGACTTCTATACAATCTGAGGTAATAAAGAGAGAGAGAAGTAGGAACATTTCCTCATAGACTTCTCTACAATCTGAGGTAATAGAGAGAGAGAGAAGTAGGAACATTTCCTCATAGACTTCTCTACAATCTGAGGTAATAAAGAGAGAGAGAAGTAGGAACATTTCCTCATAGACTTCTCTACAATCTGAGGTAATAAAGAGAGAGAAGTAGGAACATTTCCTCATAGACTTCTCTACAATCTGAGGTAATAAAGAGAGAGAAGTAGGAACATTTCCTCATAGACTTCTCTACAATCTGAGGTAATAAAGAGAGAGAGAAGTAGGAACATTTCCTCATAGACTTCTCTACAATCTGAGGTAATAGAGAGAAAGAGAAGTAGGAACATTTCCTCATAGACTTCTCTACAATCTGAGGTAATAGAGAGAGAGAGAAGTAGGAACATTTCCTCATAGACTTCTCTACAATCTGAGGTAATAAAGAGAGAGAGAGAAGTAGGAACATTTCCTCATAGACTTCTCTACAATCTGAGGTAATACAGAGAGAGAGAAGTAGGAACATTTCCTCATAGACTTCTCTACAATCTGAGGTAATACAGAGAGAGAGAAGTAGGAACATTTCCTCATAGACTTCTCTACAATCTGAGGTAATACAGAGAGAGAGAAGTAGGAACATTTCCTCATAGACTTCTCTACAATCTGAGGTAATAAAGAGAGAGAGAAGTAGGAACATTTCCTCATAGACTTCTCTACAATCTGAGGTAATAAAGAGAGAGAGAAGTAGGAACATTTCCTCATAGACTTCTCTACAATCTGAGGTAATAAAGAGAGAGAGAAGTAGGAACATTTCCTCATAGACTTCTCTACAATCTGAGGTAATAAAGAGAGAGAGAAGTAGGAACATTTCCTCATAGACTTCTATACAATCTGAGGTAATAAAGAGAGAGAAGTAGGAACATTTCCTCATAGACTTCTCTACAATCTGAGGTAATAAAGAGAGAGAGAAGTAGGAACATTTCCTCATAGACTTCTCTACAATCTGAGGTAATAAAGAGAGAGAGAAGTAGGAACATTTCCTCATAGACTTCTCTACAATCTGAGGTAATAAAGAGAGAGAGAAGTAGGAACATTTCCTCATAGACTTCTCTACAATCTGAGGTAATAAAGAGAGAGAG
The DNA here is from genome assembly GCA_028583405.1 of Pogonophryne albipinna. Lineage (NCBI taxonomy): Eukaryota > Metazoa > Chordata > Actinopteri > Perciformes > Artedidraconidae > Pogonophryne > Pogonophryne albipinna. The sequence continues at coordinate 115,224 of JAPTMU010000295.1, forward strand.
AAGTAGGAACATTTCCTCATAGACTTCTATACAATCTGAGGTAATAAAGAGAGAGAGAAGTAGGAACATTTCCTCATAGACTTCTCTACAATCTGAGGTAATAAAGAGAGAGAGAAGTAGGAACATTTCCTCATAGACTTCTCTACAATCTGAGGTAATAAAGAGAGAGAGAAGTAGGAACATTTCCTCATAGACTTCTCTACAATCTGAGGTAATAAAGAGAGAGAGAAGTAGGAACATTTCCTCATAGACCTTCTCTACAATCTGAGGTAATAAAGAGAGAGAGAAGTAGGAACATTTCCTCATAGACTTCTCTACAATCTGAGGTAATAAAGAGAGAGAGAAGTGGAACATTTCCTCATAGACTTCTCTACAATCTGAGGTAATAAAGAGAGAGAGAAGTAGGAAACACTTCCTCATAGACTTCTATACAATCTGAGGTAATAAAGAGAGAGAGAGTAGGAACATTTCCTCATAGACTTCTATACAATCTGAGGTAATAAGAGAGAGAGAAGTAGGAACACTTTCTCATAGACTTCTATACAATCTGAGGTAATAAAGAGAGAGAGAAGTAGGAACACATTTCCTCATAGACTTCTATACAATCTGAGGTAATAAAGAGAGAGAGAAGTCGGAACATTTCCTCATAGACTTCTATACAATCTGAGGTAATAAAGAGAGAGAAGTAGGAACATTTCCTCATAGACTTCTATACAATCTGAGGTAATAAAGAGAGAGAGAAGTAGGAACATTTCCTCATAGACTTCTCTACAATCTGAGGTAATAAAGAGAGAGAGAAGTAGGAACACTTTCTCATAGACTTCTCTACAATCTGAGGTAATAAAGAGAGAGAGAAGTAGGAACATTTCCTCATAGACTTCTATACAATCTGAGGTAATAAAGAGAGAGAGAAGTAGGAACATGTTCTCATAGACTTCTATACAATCTGAGGTAATAAAGAGAGAGAGAAGTAGGAACATTTCCTCATAGACTTCTATACAATCTGAGGTAATAAAGAGAGAGAGAAGTCGGAACATTTTCCTCATAGACTTCTATACAATCTGAGGTAATAAAGAGAGAGAGAAGTAGGAACATTTCCTCATAGACTTCTATACAATCTGAGGTAATAAAGAGAGAGAGAAGTAGGAACATTTCCTCATAGACTTCTATACAATCTGAGGTAATAAAGAGAGAGAGAAGTAGGAACATTTCCTCATAGACTTCTATACAATCTGAGGTAATAAAGAGGAGAGAGAAGTAGGAACATTTTCCTCATAGACTTCTATACAATCTGAGGTAATAAAGAGAGAGAGAAGTAGGAACATTTTCCTCATAGACTTCTATACAATCTGAGGTAATAAAGAGAGAGAAGTAGGAAACATTTCCTCATAGACTTCTCTACAATCTGAGGTAATAAAGAGAGAGAGAAGTAGGAACATTTCCTCATAGACTTCTCTACAATCTGAGGTAATAAAGAGAGAGAGAAGTAGGAACATTTTCCTCATAGACTTCTATACAATCTGAGGTAATAAAGAGAGAGAGAAGTAGGAACATTTTCCTCATAGACTTCTATACAATCTGAGGTAATAAAGAGAGAGAGAAGTAGGAACATTTTCCTCATAGACTTCTATACAATCTGAGGTAATAAAGAGAGAGAGAAGTAGGAACATTTCCTCATAGACTTCTATACAATCTGAGGTAATAAAGAGAGAGAGAAGTAGGAACATTTCCTCATAGACTTCTCTACAATCTGAGGTAATAAAGAGAGAGAGAAGTAGGAACATTTCCTCATAGACTTCTATACAATCTGAGGTAATAAAGAGAGAGAGAAGTAGGAACATTTCCTCATAGACTTCTATACAATCTGAGGTAATAAAGAGAGAGAGAAGTAGGAACATTTCCTCATAGACTTCTATACAATCTGAGGTAATAAAGAGAGAGAAGTAGGAACATTTCCTCATAGACTTCTATACAATCTGAGGTAATAAAGAGAGAGAGAAGTAGGAACATTTCCTCATAGACTTCTATACAATCTGAGGTAATAAGAGAGAGAGAAGTAGGAACATTTCCTCATAGACTTCTATACAATCTGAGGTAATAAAGAGAGAGAAGTAGGAACATTTCCTCATAGACTTCTATACAATCTGAGGTGATAAAGAGAGAAGTATGAACATTTCCTCATAGACTTCTCTACAATCTGAGGTAATAAAGAGAGAGAGAAGTAGGAACATTTCCTCAGAGACTTCTATACAATCTGAGGTGATAAAGAGAGAGAGAAGTAGGAACATTTCCTCAGAGACTTCTATACAATCTGAGGTAATAAAGAGAGAGAAGTAGGAACATTTCCTCATAGACTTCTATACAATCTGAGGTGATAAAGAGAGAAGTAGGAACATTTCTTTATAGACTTCTCTACAATCTGAGGTAATAAAGAGAGAGAGAAGTAGGAACATTTCCTCATAGACTTCTATACAATCTGAGGTGATAAAGAGAGAGAGAAGTAGGAACATTTCCTCATAGACTTCTCTACAATCTGAGGTAATAAAGAGAGAGAGAAGTAGGAACATTTCCTCATAGACTTCTCTATAATCTGAGGTAATAAAGAGAGAGGGAAGTAGGAACATTTCCTCATAGACTTCTATACAATCTGAGGTAATAAAGAGAGAGAGAAATAGGAACATTTCCTCATAGACTTCTCTATAATCTGAGGTAATAAAGAGAGAGGGAAGTAGGAACATTTCCTCATAGACTTCTATACAATCTGAGGTAATAAAGAGAGAGAGAAGTAGGAACATTTCCTCATAGACTTCTATACAATCTGAGGTAATAAGAGAGAGAGAAGTAGGAACATTTCCTCATAGACTTCTCTACAATCTGAGGTAATAAAGAGAGAGAGAAGTAGGAACATTTCCTCATAGACTTCTCTACAATCTGAGGTAATAAAGAGAGAAGTAGGAACATTTCCTCATAGACTTCTCTACAATCTGAGGTAATAAAGAGAGAGAGAAGTAGGAACATTTCCTCATAGACTTCTCTACAATCTGAGGTAATAAGAGAGAGAGAGAAGTAGGAACATTTCCTCATAGACTTCTCTACAAATCAGGTAATAAAGAGAGAGAGAGAAGTAGGAACATTTCCTCATAGACTTCTCTACAATCTGAGGTAAAGAGAGAGAGAGAAGTAGGAACATTTCCTCATAGACTTCTCTACAATCTGAGGTAATAAGAGAGAGAAGTAGGAACATTTCCTCATAGACTTCTCTACAATCTGAGGTAATAGAGAGAGAGAAGTAGGAACATTTCCTCATAGATTCTCTACAATGAGGTAATAGAGAGAGAGAAGTAGGAACATTTCCTCATAGACTTCTATACAATCTGAGGTAATAAGAGAGAGAGAAGTAGGAACATTTCCTCATAGACTTCTATACAATCTGAGGTAATAAAGAGAGAGAGAAGTAGGAACATTTCCTCATAGACTTCTATACAATCTGAGGTAATACAGAGAGAGAGAAGTAGGAACATTTCCTCATAGACTTCTCTACAATCTGAGGTAATGAAGAGAGAGAGAAGTAGGAACATTTCCTCATAGACTTCTCTACAATCTGAGGTAATAAAGAGAGAGAGAAGTAGGAACATTTCCTCATAGACTTCTATACAATCTGAGGTAATAAAGAGAGAGAGAAGTAGGAACATTTCCTCATAGACTTCTCCTACAATCTGAGGTAATAAAGAGAGAGAGAAGTAGGAACATTTCCTCATAGACTTCTATACAATCTGAGGTAATAAAGAGAGAGAGAAGTAGGAACATTTCCTCATAGACTTCTATACAATCTGAGGTAATAAAGAGAGAGAGAAGTAGGAACATTTCCTCATAGACTTCTATACAATCTGAGGTAATACAGAGAGAGAGAAGTAGGAACATTCCTCATAGACTTCTATACAATCTGAGGTAATAAGAGAGAGAGAAGTAGGAACATTTCCTCATAGACTTCTATACAAGCTGAGGTAATACAGAGAGAGAGAAGTAGGAACATTTCCTCATAGACTTCTATACAATCTGAGGTAATAAAGAGAGAGAGAAGTAGGAACATGTTCCTCCATAGACTTCTCTACAATCTGAGGTAATTAAAGAGCAGAGAGAGAAGTAGGAACATATTCCCTCATAGACTTCTCTACAATCTGAGGTATAAAATAAAGAGAGAAAGAAGTAGGAAACATTTCCTCCATAGGACTTCTCTACAATCCTGATGTAATAAAGAGGAGAGAGCAGTAGGGAACATTTCCTCATAGAGATAGACTTCTCTTACAATCCTGAGGTACTAAAGAGAGAGAGAAGTAGGAAACATTTCCTCATAGGACTTCTATACAATCGTGAGGTAATAAAGAGAGAGAGAGAAGTAGGAACATTTCCTCATAGACTTCTATAAAATCCTGATGTAATACAGAGAGAGAGAAGTAGGAAACATTTCCTCATAGACTTCTATACAATCTGAGGTAATAAAGAGAGAGGAGAGAAAGTAAGGAACATTTCCTCATAGACTTCTCTACAATCTGAGGTAATAAAGATGAGAGAAGTAGGAACATTTCCTCATAGGACTTCTCTACAATCTGAGGTATAAAGAGAGAAGAAGTAGGAACATTTCCTCATAGACTTCTCTACAATCTGAGGTAATAAAGAGAGAGAGAAGTAGGAACATTTCCTCATAGACTTCTATACAATCTGAGGTAATAAAGAGAGAGAGAAGTAGGAACATTTCCTCATAGACTTCTCTACAATCTGAGGTAATACAAGAGAGAGAGAAGTAGGAAACATTTCCTCATAGACTTCTATAACAATCTGAGGTAATAAAGAGAGAGAGAAGTAGGACATTTCCTCATAGACTTCTATACAATCTGAGGTAATAAAGAGAGAGAGAAGTAGGAACATTTCCTCATAGACTTCTCTACAATCTGAGGTAATAAAGAGAGAGAGAAGTAGGAACATTTCCTCATAGACTTCTCTACAATCTGAGGTAATAAAGAGAGAGAGAAGTAGGAACATTTCCTCATAGACTTCTCTACAATCTGAGGTAATAAAGAGAGAGAGAAGTAGGAACATTTCCTCATAGACTTCTCTACAATCTGAGGTAATAAAGAGAGAGAGGAAGTAGGAACATTTCCTCATAGACTCTCTATAAATCTGAGGTAATAAAGAGAGAGAGGAAGTAGGAACATTTCCTCATAGACTTCTATACAATCTGAGGTAATGAAGAGAGAGAGCAAGTAGAACATTTCCATCATAGACTTCTCTACAATCTGAGGTAATAAAGAGAGAGAGACATTAGGAACATTTCCTCATAGACTCTCTACAATCTGAGGTAAATAAAGAGAGAGAGAGTAGGAACATTTCCTCATAGACTTCTCTACAATCTGAGGTAATAAGAGAGAGAGAAGTAGGAACATTTCCTCATAGACTTCTCTACAATCTGAGGTAATAAGAGAGAGAGAGAAGTAGGAACATTTCCTCATAGACTTCTCTACAATCTGAGGTAATAAGAGAGAGAGAAGTAGGAACATTTCCTCATAGACTTCTCTACAATCTGAGGTAATGAAAGAGAGAGAGAAGTAGGAACATTTCCTCATAGACTTCTCTACAATCTGAGGTAATAACAGAGGAGAAAGTAGGAACATTTCCTCATAGACTTCTCTACAATCTGAGGTAATAAAGAGAGAGAGAAGTAGGAACATTTCCTCTAGACTTCTCTACAATCTGAGGTAATAAGAGAGAAAGAGAAGTAGGAACATTTCCTCATAGACTTCTATACAATCTGAGGTAATAAGAGGAGAGAGAGAAGTAGGAACATTTCCTCATAGACTTCTCTACAATCTGAGGTAATAAAGAGAGAGAGAAGTAGGAACATTTCCTCATAGACTTCTCTACAATCTGAGGTAATAAGAGAGAGAGAAGTAGGAAACATTTCCTCATAGACTTCTCTACCAATCTGAGGTAATAAAGAGAGAGAGAAGTAGGAACATTTCCTCATAGACTTCTCTACAATCTGAGGTAATAAGAGAGAGAGAAGTAGGAACATTTCCTCATAGACTTCTCTACAATCTGAGGTAATAAAGAGAGAGAGAAGTAGGAACACTTCTCATAGACTTCTATACAATCTGAGGTAATATAGAGAGAGAAGTAGGAACATTTCCTCATAGACTTCTATACAATCTGAGGTAATAAAGAGAGAGAGAAGTAGGAACACTTTCCTCATAGACTTCTATACAATCTGAGGTAATAAAGAGAGAGAAGTAGGAACATTTCCTCATAGACTTCTATACAATCTGAGGTAATAAAGAGAGAGAGAAGTAGGACACATTTCCTCATAGACTTCTCTACAATCTGAGGTAATAAAGAGAGAGAGAATGTAGGAACATTTCCTCATAGACTTCTCTACAATCTGAGGTAATAAAGAGATAGAGAAGTAGGAACACTTTCCTCATAGACTTCTCTACAATCTGAGGTAATAAAGAGAGAGAGAAGTAGGAACATTTCCTCATAGACTTCTCTACAATCTGAGGTAATAAAAGAGAGAAGAAGTAGGAACATGTTCTCATAGACTTCTATACAATCTGAGGTAATAAAGAGAGAGAGAAGTAGGAACAATTTCCTCATAGACTTCTATACAATCTGAGGTAATAAAGAGAGAGAGAAGTAGGAACATTTTCTCATAGACTTCTATACAATCTGAGGTAATAAAGAGAGAGAGAAGTAGGAACATTTCCTCATAGACTTCTATACAATCTGAGGTAATAAAGAGAGAGAGAAGTAGGAACATTTCCTCATAGACTTCTATACAATCTGAGGTAATAAAGAGAGAGAGAAGTAGGAACATTTCCTCATAGACTTCTATACAATCTGAGGTAATAAAGAGAGAGAGAAGTAGGAACATTTCCTCATAGACTTCTCTACAATCTGAGGTAATAAAGAGAGAGAGAAGTAGGAACATTTCCTCATAGACTTCTCTACAATCTGAGGTAATAAAGAGAGAGAGAAGTAGGAACATTTCCTCATAGACTTCTCTACAATCTGAGGTAATAAAGAGAGAGAAGTAGGAACATTTCCTCATAGACTTCTCTACAATCTGAGGTAATAAAGAGAGAGAGAAGTAGGAACATTTCCTCATAGACTTCTATACAATCTGAGGTAATAAAGAGAGAGAGAGAAGTAGGAACATTTCCTCATAGACTTCTATACAATCTGAGGTAATAAAGAGAGAGAGAAGTAGGAACATTTCCTCATAGACTTCTATACAATCTGAGGTAATAAAGAGAGAGAGAGAAGTAGGAACATTTCCTCATAGACTTCTCTGCAATCTGAGGTAATAAAGAGAGAGAGAAGTAGGAACATTTCCTCATAGACTTCTCTACAATCTGAGGTAATAAAGAGAGAGAGAAGTAGGAACATTTCCTCATAGACCTCTCTACAATCTGAGGTAATACAGAGAGAGAAGTAGGAACATTTCCTCATAGACTTCTCTACAATCTGAGGTAATAAAGAGAGAGAGAAGTAGGAACATTTCCTCATAGACTTCTATACAATCTGAGGTAATGAAGAGAGAGAGAAGTAGGAACATTTCCTCACAGACTTTTCTACAATCTGAGGTAATAAAGAGAGAGAGAAGTAGGAACATTTCCTCATAGACTTCTATACAATCTGAGGTAATAAAGAGAGAGAGAAGTAGGAACATTTCCTCATAGACTTCTCTACAATCTGAGGTAATAAAGAGAGAGAGAAGTAGGAACATTTCCTCATAGACTTCTCTACAATCTGAGGTAATAAAGAGAGAGAGAAGTAGGAACATTTCCTCATAGACTTCTCTACAATCTGAGGTAATAAAGAGAGAGAAGTAGGAACATTTCCTCATAGACTTCTCTACAATCTGAGGTAATAAAGAGAGAGAGAAGTAGGAACATTTCCTCATAGACTTCTATACAATCTGAGGTAATAAAGAGAGAGAGAGAAGTAGGAACATTTCCGCATAGACTTCTATACAATCTGAGGAAATAAAGAGAGAGAGAAGTAGGAACATTTCCTCATAGACTTCTATACAATCTGAGGTAATAAAGAGAGAGAGAGAAGTAGGAACATTTCCTCATAGACTTCTCTGCAATCTGAGGTAATAAAGAGAGAGAGAAGTAGGAACATTTCCTCATAGACTTCTCTACAATCTGAGGCAATAAAGAGAGAGAGAAGTAGGAACATTTCCTCATAGACCTCTCTACAATCTGAGGTAATACAGAGAGAAGTAGGAACATTTCCTCATAGACTTCTCTACAATCTGAGGTAATAAAGAGAGAGAGAAGTAGGAACATTTCCTCATAGACTTCTATACAATCTGAGGTAATGAAGAGAGAGAGAAGTAGGAACATTTCCTCATAGACTTCTATACAATCTGAGGTGATAAAGAGAGAAGTAGGAACATTTCCTCATAGACTTCTCTACAATCTGAGTTAATAAAGAGAGAGAGAAGTAGGAACATTTCCTCAGAGACTTCTATACAATCTGAAGTGATAAAGAGAGAAGTAGGAACATTTCCTCATAGACTTCTCTACAATCTGAGGTAATAAAGAGAGAGAGAAGTAGGAACATTTCCTCATAGACTTCTATACAATCTGAGGTGATAAAGAGAGAGAGAAGTAGGAACATTTCCTCACAGACTTTTCTACAATCTGAGGTAATAAAGAGAGAGAGAAGTAGGAACATTTCCTCATAGACTTCTCTACAATCTGAGGTAATAAAGAGAGAGAGAAATAGGAACATTTCCTCATAGACTTCTCTAAAATCTGAGGTAATAAAGAGAGAGGGAAGTAGGAACATTTCCTCATAGACTTCTATACAATCTGAGGTAATAAAGAGAGAGAGAAGTAGGAACATTTCCTCATAGACTTCTATACAATCTGAGGTAATGAAGAGAGAGAGAAGTAGGAACATTTCCTCATAGACTTCTCTACAATCTGAGGTAATAAAGAGAGAAGTAGGAACATTTCCTCATAGACTTCTCTACAATCTGAGGTAATAAAGAGAGAGAGAGAAGTAGGAACATTTCCTCATAGACTTCTCTACAATCTGAGGTAATAAAGAGAGAGAGAGAAGTAGGAACATTTCCTCATAGACTTCTATACAATCTGAGGTAATGAAGAGAGAGAGAAGTAGGAACATTTCCTCATAGACTTCTCTACAATCTGAGGTAATAAAGAGAGAGAGAAATAGGAACATTTCCTCATAGACTTCTCTACAATCTGAGGTAATAGAGAGAGAGAGAAGTAGGAACATTTCCTCATAGACTTCTCTACAATCTGAGGTAATGAAGAGAGAGAGAAGTAGGAACATTTCCTCATAGACTTCTATACAATCTGAGGTAATGAAGAGAGAGAGAAGTAGGAACATTTCCTCATAGACTTCTCTACAATCTGAGGTAATAAAGAGAGAAGTAGGAACATTTCCTCATAGACTTCTCTACAATCTGAGGTAATAAAGAGAGAGAGAAATAGGAACATTTCCTCATAGACTTCTCTACAATCTGAGGTAATAAAGAGAGAGAGAAATAGGAACATTTCCTCATAGACTTCTCTACAATCTGAGGTAATAAAGAGAGAGAGAGAAGTAGGAACATTTCCTCATAGACTTCTCTACAATCTGAGGTAATAAAGAGAGAGAGAAGTAGGAACATTTCCTCATAGACTTCTCTACATTAATCATCTGTCTATTTCCCATAATGCCCCTCTGTCAGACCCGGCTAACCCCTCCAGTGTTTTCCTGACGTCGCATAAAATGAACTTTGACGTCCAGGAGGGCGAGGACTTCCTGTTCAGGTGTATTCTGACCGACCCCTCCTTCACTAACCTCACCCTCCAATCAGAGGACAGCTCAGGTTCCAGAGGGCGGGGCTTGCCACTGGGCATGAATGTGACTCTGGATCCCAGGAGAGGAGCCGTTATTCGGGGGGTTCAGAGGTCGTTCAGAGGTCGATACTCCTGCTCAGGGAGGAAGGGGGGGTCGGAGTTCAGATCCATAGCTATGAGCCTGGAGGTGCATCCCAGTAAGACCTGTCTGTCTTTCTGACTGTCTGTCTCTCTGCCTCTCTGTCTGCCTCTCTGTCTGACTGTCTGTCTGACTGTCTGTGTGTCTGTCTGTCTGTCTGTCTGTCTGACTGACTGTCTGTCTGTCTGTGTGTGTGTGTGTGTGTCTGTCTGTCTGTCTGTCTGACTGTCTGTCTCTCTGCCTCTCTGTCTGTCTGTCTGACTGTCTGTGTGTGTGTCTGTCTGTCTGCCTCTCTGTCTGACTGTCTGTCTGTCTGTCTGTCTGTCTGTCTGTCTGTCTGTCTGTCTGTCTGCCTGTCTGTCTGTCTGTCTGACTGACTGTCTCTCTGTCTGTCTTTCTGACTGTCTGTTTATCTGTGTGTCTGTCTGTCTGCCTCTCTGTCTGACTGTCTGTCTGTCTGTCTGTCTGTCTGTCTGTCTGTCTGTCTGTCTGTCTGACTGTCTGTCTGTCTGTTTATCTGTGTGTGTGTCTGTCTGTCTGTGTCTCTGTCTGTCCAAGGGTATTAATAACCTCTATAATTTGCAAATTGACCAATCAAAATCGAGTATTCAACTAAGCTGTGTAATGAATAACAACACCTACCTGTCTGTCTGCAGGGCTGCGTCACCCCCCCTCCCTGTCTGTCAGTCAGCAGGTGTGTGTGCGTCTAAAGGGGGAGGAGTTTGAGGTCACTTGTCAGACCAGTAACCCCTCCCACTTCATCACCCTCACCTGGACCCCCCCGCACTCAGAGGTCAGAGTCTCTGCTTTTACTCATGAGCTGATTAACTCAGGTCCTGGTTGTATGTTCTGATGTTCTCCTGTTCCCTAACGGGTCCTGGTTCTATGTTCTGATGTTCTCCGGTTCTGTTTCAGACTCTGAACGTCAGCAAGACTCAGCACTACGACCACCAGCTATTCATCAGCAGCACTCTGACGCTGTCACCTGTCCGTCAAACTCACAGCGGAACCTACATATGCACCGCCGCCAACGAGGCGGGGAAGGCGTCCGCAGAGACACTCCTCACCGTACTGGGTCAGAACACTACATCAGAACCAGAGAGTGATCTGTGGGAACCAGAGAGTGATGAGTGGGAACCAGAGAGTGATGAGTGCCAGAGAGTGATGTGTGGGAACCAGAGAGTGATGAGTGCCAGAGAGTGATGTGTGGGAACCAGAGAGTGATGTGTGGGAACCAGAGAGTGATGTGTGGGAACCAGAGAGTGATCTGTGGGAACCAGAGAGTGATGTGTGGGAATCAGAGAGTGATGAGTGGGAACCAGAGAGTGATGAGTGGGAACCAGAGAGTGATGTGTGGGAACCAGAGAGTGATGTGTGGGAACCAGAGAGTGATGTGTGGGAACCAGAGAGTGATGCGTGGGAACCAAAGAGTGATGTGTGGGAACCAGAGAGTGATCTGTGGGAACCAGAGAGTGATGTGTGGGAACCAGAGAGTGATCTGTGGGAACCAGAGAGTGATGAGAGGGAACCAGAGAGTGATGAGTGGGAACCAGAGAGTGATGAGTGGGAACCAGAGAGTGATGTGTGGGAACCAGAGAGTGATGTGTGGGAACCAGAGAGTGATGTGTGGGAACCAGAGAGTGATGCGTGGGAACCAAAGAGTGATGTGTGGGAACCAGAGAGTGATCTGTGGGAACCAGAGAGTGATGTGTGGGAACCAGAGAGTGATGTGTGGGAACCAGAGAGTGATGTGTGGGAACCAGAGAGTGATGCGTGGGAACCAAAGAGTGATGTGTGGGAACCAGAGAGTGATGTGTGGGAACCAGAGAGTGATGAGAGGGACCAGAGAGTGATCTGTGGGAATCAGAGAGTGATGAGTGGGAACCAGAGAGTGATGAGTGGGAACCAGAGAGTGATGAGTGGGAACCAGAGAGTGATGAGTGGGAACCAGAGAGTGATGAGTGCCAGAGAGTGATGTGTGGGAACCAGAGAGTGATGTGTGGTAACCAGAGAGTGATGTGTGGGAACCAGAGAGTGATGAGTGCCAGAGAGTGATGTGTGGGAACCAGAGAGTGATGAGTGGGAACCAGAGATTGGTGTGTGGGAACCAGAGAGTGATGTGTGGGAACCAGAGAGTGATGAGTGGGAACCAGAGAGTGATGTGTGGGAACCAGAAAGTGATGTGTGGGAACCAGATAGTGATGTGTGGGAACCAGAGAGTGATGTGTGGGAACCAGAGAGTGATGAGTGGGAACCAGAGAGTGATGTGTGGGAACCAGAGAGTGATGTGTGGGAACCAGAGAGTGATGAGTGGGAACCAGAGAGTGATGAGTGGGAACCAGAGAGTGATGTGTGGGAACCAGAGAGTGATGTGTGGGAACCAGAGAGTGATGTGTGGGAACCAGAGAGTGATGAGTGCCAGAGAGTGATGAGTGGGAACTAGAGAGTGATGTGTGGGAACCAGAGAGTGATGTGTGGGAACCAGAGAGTGATGTGTGGGAACCAGAGAGTGATGAGTGGGAACCAGAGAGTGATGAGTGCCAGAGAGTGATGTGTGGGAACCAGAGAGTGATGTGTGGGAACCAGAGAGTGATGTGTGGGAACCTGAGAGTGATGTGTGGGAACCAGAGAGTGATGAGTGCCAGAGAGTGATGTGTGGGAACCAGAGAGTGATGAGTGGGAACCAGAGAGTGGTGTGTGGGAACCAGAGAGTGATGTGTGGGAACCAGAGAGTGATGTGTGGGAACCAGAGAGTGATGAGTGGGAACCAGAGAGTGATGTGTGGGAACCAGAGAGTGATGAGTGCCAGAGAGTGATGAGTGCCAGAGAGTGATGTGTGGGAACCAGAGAGTGATGAGTGCCAGAGAGTGATGAGTGGGAACCAGAGAGTGATGTGTGGGAACCAGAGAGTGATGTGTGGGAACCAGAGAGTGATGAGTGCCAGAGAGTGATGTGTGGGAACCAGAGAGTGATGAGTGCCAGAGAGTGATGAGTGGGAACCAGAGAGTGATGTGTAGGAACCAGAGAGTGATGTGTGGGAACCAGAGAGTGATGAGTGCCAGAGAGTGATGAGTGGGAACCAGAGAGTGATGTGTGGGAACCAGAGAGTGATGTGTGGGAACCAGAGAGTGATGAGTGCCAGAGAGTGATGTGTGGGAACCAGAGAGTGATGTGTGGGAACCAGAGAGTGATGAGTGCCAGAGAGTGATGTGTGGGAACCAGAGAGTGATGAGTGGGAACCAGAGAGTGATGTGTGGGAACCAGAGAGTGATGAGTGCCAGAGAGTGATGAGTGGGAACCAGAGAGTGATGTGTGGGAACCAGAGAGTGATGTGTGGGAACCAGAGAGTGATGAGTGCCAGAGAGTGATGTGTGGGAACCAGAGAGTGATGTGTGGGAACCAGAGAGTGATGAGTGCCAGAGAGTGATGTGTGGGAACCAGAGAGTGATGAGTGGGAACCAGAGAGTGATGTGTGGGAACCAGAGAGTGATGAGTGCCAGAGAGTGATGAGTGGGAACCAGAGAGTGATGTGTGGGAACCAGAGAGTGATGAGTGCCAGAGAGTGATGTGTGGGAACCAGAGAGTGACAAGATGAAATTATTTTGCAGAAGCTGCGCTATAAACTGATTGTTGAGTAATCTTCGTCATCTCTCCTCTTCCTCTTCTTCTTCACCAGATGCTCCATACCTGCGAATCTACCTGCAGCCGCAGAAGCAAGCTAATGCTAACACCAACACCTTGGAGTTCAATGAGGACTCAGCTGTAAACGTTAGCAGCATGCTAATGAGGGAGCAAAGAGAGCTAGAAGCTAACATTAGCAGCAGTCCACTAGTAGTGAACAGGGAACTAATTGCTAATGTTAGCTCCAAAACAATGGAAGTGAATGGGAGCAGCAGTGCTAACACTAGCGGCAGCAGCACGGTGGAGGTGTACGAAGGGCGAGACGTGATGCTGACCTTTGTGATGGAGGCATATCCTCCAATCAGTAGCCAGCACTGGACGACAACAACACTCACCAACATCAACAACAACGTCACGGGGTACAAGGGGAGCTACGGTGCTGACGGCTACAGGTAAGCCTGCTAACATTGTCAGCTTTAAGGTGTTATTGTTGTTTCAGGTGGCATTGTCGTTTAAGGTGGTATTGTTTAAGGTTGTATTGTTTAAGGTTGTATTGTTTATGTTTAGGTGATGTTGTTGTTAAGGTGGTATTGTTGTTTATGTGATATTGTTGTTAAGGTGGCATCGTTGTTTAAGGTGGTATTGTTGTTTAAGGTGGCATCGTTGTTTTAGGTGGTATTGTTTAAGGTTGTGTTGTTTATGTTACGGTGGTATTGTTGTTTAATGTGGTATTGTTTAAGGTTGTATTGTTTATGTTAAGGTGGTATTGTTTAAGGTTGTATTGTTCATGTTAATGTGGTATTGTTGTTTAATGTGGTATTGTTTAAGGTTGTGTTGTTTATGTTAAGGTGGTATTGTTGTTTAATGTGGTATTGTTGTTTAAGGTGGTATTGTTTAAGGTTGTGTTGTTTATGTTAAGGTGGTATTGTTGTTTAAGGTGGTATTTTTTATGTAGGAGCCATTTCCTTAGATTATAGTATCTTATCTTTTTAGAGTATAACCTGAGATTCTGTGGTGTATATTATTTATTATTTGAGTGCGTTACTCTGCAGGTCGAGGTGCTGCAGCATCTGCAGGTCGAGGTGCTGCAGATGCTGCAGGTCGAGGTGCTGCAGATGCTGCAGGTCGAGGTGCTGCAGATGCTGCAGGTCGAGGTGCTGCAGATGCTGCAGGTCGAGGTGCTGCAGCATCTGCAGGTCGAGGTGCTGCAGCCTACTGGTGCGGCTGACTGAAGCAAACCGTTTTTAGACCTTGCTGGTTTGGAGCGTCACGGCTTGGTTCTTCTGCCTTTAACATTGAAATATCAGTTTATAGGACAAATAGTTTGTTCAAAAACGTTTATTTAGTTTTGCCTTTTTTGGAATAAACTCTTACTTTTCAATCGCATCTGGACATTTATATTTTTTCAAACTACAAGCGTCTATTCGTCGGCCCCACGAGTGAATCACTAACAAAGGACACAAAACAAATGGATATCTTGGTCACTACAGTTTATGTTAAGGTGGTATTGTTTAAGGTGGTATTGTTTAAGGTGGTATTGTTTAAGGTGGTATTGTTTATGTTAAGGTGGCATTGTTGTTTAAGGTGGTATTGTTGTTTTATGTGGTATTGTTTAAGGTGGTATTGTTTAAGGTGGTATTGTTTATGTTAAGGTGGCATTGTTGTTTAAGGTGGTATTGTTGTTTAAGGTGGTATTGTTGTTTTATGTGGTATTGTTTAAGGTGGCTCCCCTGATCCGAACACCAACGCACTAGTCCACTGCGCCACACGCCTCCCCTCCACCTATTGTTGTTTAAGCAGTGGCGAGCCGTGACTTTTATACCTAGGCCCTCTGACCCCCCCCGCCTTCTCTCGAAAAAAAAGAAGAGTTATTACGTCACAGCGTATACTTCAGCGGAATATCAAAACAGCGGCCCGGGGTCAAAGCGCATCAATGACAGCGACCCTCTACCACACCACAGTCCTCCTGTCCTTCTGGATGAAGCACTTGATGGTCATTCAGCTGATCCTTTGCCCTCCAGTTTTTCATTGGAACTCAATCTTGAAAATGACTCGGTTAATAATTTCACAACGATGTCATCACTATCACTGAAGTGAGCCATCATGAACGAACTTATGCTAATCATAAATCTATCGATCATAAATCTATCGTTTAGATTTATGATTAGAAATTAACAAAAGTAGGGTAGACATGTGGATATTATCCGTCTGAACAAAATGTGCATTTATTTAACAGGTTCGTTTTCCACAGACCTTATTTCCAGCTATTTTCCAAAACCCTCTGGAGAAATCCCATTACTCTTTTGTCGAGGGAACCCGAGCGCAGCTTACTTCCTGGTTTTAGGACGCGTCACTGCACCACTTGCATAGACCTCACAGCGGGCGGAACTTGTCATAAAGTCCGAGAAAATAGAGCCCGCCCATTTAGAGGGAAGATATGATTGGTCAATTGTACTGTCATTTGACATTACTCTCTCGTTGAGTTACTATAGCGACCCTCTGTGAATGTAGAGAGGGACCAACAAGCTCTCCCGTCTTCACATAACTCGCAGAGACGGCATTTAACCCTTCACATTCCAACAGAAACTAAACAGGCAGATGCTAAGGATTTATTTCTTTGGAAATATTATTTTAAATACAATTAAATCAAGTTATTTTGGTAAAACTAATGAAACATTTAACTAAAACCCTTTTTTTATGTTTTCAAATATTATTTTTTAGAATATCTTAGGCCCTCGCCTAGAGGGCCCTGACGGCTCGCCACTGTGTTTAAGGTGGTGTTTATGTTAAGGTGGTATTGTTTAAGGTGGTATTGCTTAAGGTGGTATGCTCATGTTGCAGGTCGGAGGCTAGCTTGTTGCTGCGCCGCGTTCGCCCAGAGGATGGCGGTCAGTATTCGTTCCACTTTGAGAACTCGTTCTTTAACGGCTCACAGAACATCGACCTCCAGATTTACCGTAAGTTTCCTCTCTCACGGTTTGATGATCTGTCAACATGTTCTAACCCTCTCTGATGGTTCTTCAGGTTCTCCGAGGGTCTCCGTCAGGCAGGAGAACGGATCGCTGACCTGCAGCAGCTCCGGATATCCATTACCCACAATCCTCTGGTCCACCTGCGCCGGGCTGCAGGACAGGTGAGTTCAGGTGCTCACTAATCCTTACAGTCACATGACACACTTTACTGTAATAACCCCCCCCCCTCCCCCCCTCTGCAGCTGTGGAGACATTTCCACCAATCAGGAGTCAGCAGCGAATGTGACCTCACAGGAAGAGGAAGTGAGGCTGACCCTGGGGACGCCTGCTGATGATGTCACCGCAGAGTGTGTGGCCTACAACAAAGTGGGCTTGTCCCGCCAGGCCCTCCACCTGCGTAGGTGTCTCCATGGAAACACACCCCGCCTTCATGTTGCTGAACTGCATCTTGTTGTTGTGATTTAACACCTGTGTTTATTGTGATACAACACCTGTGTTCAGACGCTGCAGCAGTAACATTTTCTCCGGCTCTGATTGGCTGTCTGAGTTGTGCCGCCGTCCTCCTGCTGCTCCTATTGGTCATTTCCTACAAGTTGGGACAAGTGCGTGACTTCATAATGAAATCATATCACATATTGTGATCCTCAGTATTTATATTATATATATATATATATATATATATATATATATATATATATATATACTGTACATACATGTTCTGTCTCTCAGAAGCCGCGGTACGAGGTGCGTTGGAAGATCATAGAAAGTTCTGACGGGAACAGCTACACCTTCTTTGACCCCGCTCAGCTGCCGTACAACAGGAAGTGGGAGTTTCCCCGGGACCGCCTGCGCCTCGGTAAGGGTGCCCTGCTCTCTGTCTGTCAGGTGTTTACTCTGTGTGTTAATGAGCCCTGCTCTCTGTCTGTCAGGTGTTTACTCTGTGTGTTAATGAGCCCTGCTCTCTGTCTATCAGGTGTTTACTCTGTGTGTTAATGAGCCCTGCTCTCTGTCTATCAGGTGTTTACTCTGTGTGTTAATGAGCCCTGCTCTCTGTCTGTCAGGTGTTTACTCTGTGTGTTAATGAGCCCTGCTCTCTGTCTATCAGGTGTTTACTCTGTGTGTTAATGAGCCCTGCTCTCTGTCCATCAGGTGTTTACTCTGTGTGTTAATGAGCCCTGCTCTCTGTCTGTCAGGTGTTTACTCTGTGTGTTAAAGAGCCCTGCTCTCTGTCTGTCAGGTGTTTACTCTGTGTGTTAATGAGCCCTGCTCTCTGTCTGTCAGGTGTTTACTCTGTGTGTTAATGAGCCCTGCTCTCTGTCTGTCAGGTGTTTACTCTGTGTGTTAATGAGCCCTGCTCTCTGTCTGTCAGGTGTTTACTCTGTGTGTTAATGAGCCCTGCTCTCTGTCTCTCAGGTGTTTACTATGTGTGTTAAATGCCCTGCTCTCTGTCTTTCAGGTGTTTACTCTGTGTGTTAATGTGCCCTGCTCTCTGTCTCTCAGGTGTTTACTCTGTGTGTTAATGAGCCCTGCTCTCTGTCTCTCAGGTGTTTACTCTGTGTGTTAATGAGCCCTGCTCTCTGTCTCTCAGGTGTTTGCTATGTGTGTTAATGTGCCCTGCTCTCTGTCTCTCAGGTGTTTACTCTGTGTGTTAATGTGCCATGCTCTCGGTCTCTCAGGTGTTTACACTGTGTGTTAATGAGCCCTGCTCTCTGTCTCTCAGGTGTTTACTCTGTGCGTTAATGTGCCCTTCTCTCTGTCTCTCAGGGGCTGTTCTGGGCTCAGGAGCATTTGGGAAGGTTGTCATGGCGACGGCGTATGGCCTCCGCAACGACAGCATGACCACCGTCGCTGTGAAGATGCTGAAGCGTGAGTCTTTATCTCTGATATCATCAGTGACATCATCAGTGACACCTGGCGCTGGTTCTGAACCCGTTCTCTCTGTGTTGAACAGCTCTGGTTCTGAACCCGTTCTCTCTGTGTTGAACAGCTCTGGTTCTGAACCTGTTCTCTCTATGTTGAACAGCTCTGGTTCTGAACCTGTTCTCTCTGTGTTGAACAGCTCTGGTTCTGAACCTGTTCTCTCTGTGTCGAACAGCTCTGGTTCTGAACCTGTTCTCTCTGTGTTGAACAGTTCTGGTTCTGACACGTTAACTTTGTGTTGAACAGCTCTGGTTCTGAACCTGTTCTCTCTGTGTTGAACAGCTCTGGTTCTGAACCTGTTCTCTTTGTGTTGAATAGCTCTGGTTCTGAACCCGTTCTCTCTGTGTTGAACAGCTCTGGTTCTGAACCTGTTCTCTCTGTGTTGAACAGTTCTGGTTCTGACACGTTAACTTTGTGTTGAACAGCTCTGGTTCTGAACCTGTTCTCTCTGTGTTGAACAGCTCTGGTTCTGAACCTGTTCTCTTTGTGTTGAATAGCTCTGGTTCTGAACCTGTTCTCTCTGTGTTGAACAGTTCTGGTTCTGACACGTTAACTTTGCGTTGAACAGCTCTGGTTCTGAACCTGTTCTCTCTGTGTTGAACAGCTCTGGTTCTGACCCATTCTCTCTGTGTTGAACAGTTCTCGTTCTGACCTGTTCTCTCTGTGTTGAACAGCTCTGGTTCTGAACCTGTTCTCTTTGTGTTGAACAGCTCTGGTTCTGAACCCGTTCTCTCTGTGTTGAACAGCTCTGGTTCTGAACCCGTTCTCTCTGTGTTGAACAGCTCTGGTTCTGAACCTGTTCTCTTTGTGTTGAACAGCTCTGGTTCTGAACATGTTCTCTCTGTGTTGAACAGCTCTGGTTCTGAACCTGTTCTCTCTGTGTTGAACAGCTCTGGTTCTGAACCTGTTCACTCTGTGTTGAACAGCTCTGGTTCTGACCCGTTCTCCCTGTGTTGAACAGCTCTGGTTCTGAACCCGTTCTCTCTGTGTTGAACAGCTCTGGTTCTGAACCTGTTCTCTCTGTGTTGAACAGCTCTGGTTCTGAACCTGTTCTCTCTGTGTTGAACAGCTCTGGTTCTGACCCGTTCTCTCTGTGTTGAACAGCTCTGGTTCTGAACCCGTTCTCTCTGTGTTGAACATCTCTGGTTCTGAACCTGTTCTCTCTGTGTTGAACAGCTCTGGTTCTGAACCTGTTCTCTCTGTGTTGAACAGCTCTGGTTCTGAACCTGTTCTCTCTGTGTTGAACAGCTCTGGTTCTGAACCCGTTCTCTCTGTGTTGAACAGCTCTGGTTCTGAACCTGTTCTCTCTGTGTTGAACAGCTCTGGTTCTGAACCTGTTCTCTCTGTGTTGAACAGCTCTGGTTCTGACCCGTTCTCTCTGTGTTGAACAGCTCTGGTTCTGAACCCGTTCTCTCTGTGTTGAACAGCTCTGGTTCTGAACCCGTTCTCTCTGTGTTGAACAGCTCTGGTTCTGAACCTGTTCTCTCTGTGTTGAACAGTTCTGGTTCTGACACGTTAACTTTGTGTTGAACAGCTCTGGTTCTGAACCTGTTCTCTCTGTGTTGAACAGCTCTGGTTCTGAACCTGTTCTCTCTGTGTTGAACAGCTCTGGTTCTGAACCCGTTCTCTCTGTGTTGAACAGCTCTGGTTCTGAACCTGTTCTCTTTGTGTTGAACAGTTCTGGTTCTGACACGTTAACTTTGCGTTGAACAGCTCTGGTTCTGACCCATTCTCTCTGTGTTGAACAGTTCTCGTTCTGACCTGTTCTCTCTGTGTTGAACAGCTCTGGTTCTGAACCCGTTCTCTCTGTGTTGAACAGCTCTGGTTCTGAACCCGTTCTCTCTGTGTTGAACAGCTTTGGTTCTGAACCTGTTCTCTTTGTGTTGAACAGCTCTGGTTCTCAACCGGTTCTCTCTGTGTTGAACAGCTCTGGTTCTGAACCTGTTCTCTCTGTGTTGAACAGCTCTGGTTCTGAACCTGTTCTCTCTGTGTTGAACAGCTCTGATTCTTACACGTTCTCTCTGTGTTGAACAGCTCTGGTTCTGAACCTGTTCTCTCTGTGTTGAACAGCTCTGGTTCTGAACCTGTTCTCTCTGTGTTGAACAGCTCTGGTTCTGAACCTGTTCTCTCTTTGTTGAACAGCTCTGGTTCTGAACCTGTTCTCTTTGTGTTGAACAGCTCTGGTTCTGAACCCGTTCTCTCTGTGTTGAACAGCTCTGGTTCTGAACCTGTTCTCTCTGTGTTGAACAGCTCTGGTTCTGAACCTGTTCTCTCTGTGTTGAACAGTTCTGGTTCTGAACCTGTTCTCTCTGTGTTGAACAGCTCTGGTTCTAAACCTATTCTCTTTGTGTTGAACAGCTCTGGTTCTGAACCGGTTCTCTCTGTGTTGAACAGCTCTGGTTCTGAACCTGTTCTCTCTGTGTTGAACAGTTCTGGTTCTGAACCTGTTCTCTCTGTGTTGAACAGCTCTGGTTCTGAACCTGTTCTCTCTGTGTTGAACAGCTCTGGTTCTGAACCTGTTCTCTTTGTGTTGAACAGCTCTGGTTCTGAACCGGTTCTCTCTGTGTTGAACAGCTCTGGTTCTGAACCTGTTCTCTCTGTGTTGAACAGCTCTGGTTCTGAACCCGTTCTCTCTGTGTTGAACAGTTCTGTTTCTGACCCATTCTCTCTGTGTTGAACAGCTCTGGTTCTGAACCTGTTCTCTCTGTGTTGAACAGTTCTGGTTCTGACCCGTTTCTCTTAGTGTTGAACAGCTCTGGTTCTGACCCGTTTCTTTTTGTTTCTCTTAGTGTTCTGACCCGTTTCTCTTAGTGTTCTGACCCGTTTCTCTTTGTGTTGAACAGCTCTGGTTCTGACACGTTCTCTTTGTGTTGTTCTCTTAACAGCGAGCGCTCACTCTGTGGAACGAGAGGCTCTGATGTCGGAGCTGAAGATCCTCGGACACCTTGGTTACCATGACAACATCGTGAACCTGCTTGGGGCCTGTACACTGGGAGGTGAGGCGTGTTTTACTGAGGATTCATCCGCCGCTGAAAGTACGCGAGGACACACTAGGATCATACCATTATGTGAAAGAAGGGTGGGGGGCAGACGCTCCAAAGACAGCAGGTGTAATGGTACAGGCCAGCTGCAGAGCGACGGGGAGCCGGGGAGACGGATTTCGGAGCATCTGGCTCATTCCTGCCTCCCCCAATAAACACGTTTTTTATTATTTATAACATTTAAAAAAAACGTTTTTAATTTTTTTAATTATAAATAAACTATGAACTTTTATGCTACGATGTGATGTCAGATAGTAACTATAAAAATCGCAGGCTACCTCAAATAAATTCATGTGTCTGTTGTGATTTGTGATTCGTCCACATTTAGACCAATCACAGCGTCACACTCTGCCACCTATTCTGGATTTGTTTATTGTGTATTGTGCATTCTGTAGACTCCCATTTCTGTTTGAATTACAAAATGGACATCAGAAATTGTCTTAAAAGCTCTAAGGATTTATTCAAATGAAATAGTGATGAAAGAACTGCAGCCGATGCAGCTGCTGGCGACCCTGCACCTGCCGCTGCAGCAGCCGCTGCACCAGCCGCTGCAGCAGCTGCTGGCGACCCTGCACCTGCCGCTGCAGCAGCCGCTGCACCAGCCGCTGCAGCAGCTGCTGGCGACCCTGCACCTGCCGCTGCAGCAGCGCGCCTTAATGTCACAAGCTGCACCTCGGCAAACCCCGGGCTGAGTTTGCGAGCCCTTTTTTGCTTTTCAGTGATGTTGGAGAAAGCAAAGCTGAGTGCAGGATTAGTCAAATGAAAATAACCTTCAGAGCAGGTTTATCTTTTGGTAACCAGGATTTACTGCCAGAGGTGGGAGAAGTTCAGATCTTGTACTTGAGTAAAAGTACCAGAGTGTAGGAATACTCGGGTACAAGAAAAAGTCCTGCATTCAAAATGTTACAAGTAAAAGTACAAAAGTATTATCATCAAAATATAGTGAAAGTACCACCTGCAGAGGGATCTAGATGCAGGTGTTCTCTATAGAGACCACCTGCAGAGGGATCTAGATGCAGGTGTTCCCTATAGAGACCACCTGCAGAGGGACCTAGATGCAGGTGTTCTCCATAGAGACCACCTGCAGAGGGACCTAGATGCAGGTGTTCCCTATAGAGACCACCTGCAGAGGGACCTAGATGCAGGTGTTCCCTATAGAGACCACCTGCAGAGGGACCTAGATGCAGGTGTTCCCTATAGAGACCACCTGCAGAGGGACCTAGATGCAGGTGTTCTCCATAGAGACCACCTGCAGAGGGACCTAGATGCAGGTGTTCCCTATAGAGACCACCTGCAGAGGGACCTAGATGCAGGTGTTCCCTATAGAGACCACCTGCAGAGGGACCTAGATGCAGGTGTTCTCTATAGAGACCACCTGCAGAGGGACCTAGATGCAGGTGTTCTCTATAGAGACCACCTGCAGAGGGACCTAGATGCAGGTGTTCCCTATAGAGACCACCTGCAGAGGGACCTAGATGCAGGTGTTCTCTATAGAGACCACCTGCAGAGGGACCTAGATGCAGGTGTTCCCTATAGAGACCACCTGCAGAGGGACCTAGATGCAGGTGTTCCCTATAGAGACCACCTGCAGAGGGACCTAGATGCAGGTGTTCTCCATAGAGACCACCTGCAGAGGGACCTAGATGCAGGTGTTCTCTATAGAGACCACCTGCAGAGGGACCTAGATGCAGGTGTTCTCTATAGAGACCACCTGCAGAGGGACCTAGATGCAGGTGTTCCCTATAGAGACCACCTGCAGAGGGACCTAGATGCAGGTGTTCTCTATAGAGGACCACCTGCAGAGGGACCTAGATGCAGGTGTTCCCTATAGAGACCACCTGCAGAGGGACCTAGATGCAGGTGTTCCCTATAGAGACCACCTGCAGAGGGACCTAGATGCAGGTGTTCTCTATAGAGACCACCTGCAGAGGGATCTAGATGCAGGTGTTCCTCTATAGAGACCACCTGCAGAGGGACCTAGATGCAGGTGTTCTCCATAGAGACCACCTGCAGAGGGACCTAGATGCAGGTGTTCTCTATAGAGACCACCTGCAGAGGGATCTAGATGCAGGTGTTCTCTATAGAGACCACCTGCAGAGGGATCTAGATGCAGGTGTTCTCTATAGAGACCACCTGCAGAGGGACCTAGATGCAGGTGTTCTCTATAGAGACCACCTGCAGAGGGACCTAGATGCAGGTGTTCTCTATAGAGACCACCTGCAGAGGGACCTAGATGCAGGTGTTCTCTATAGAGACCACCTGCAGAGGGACCTAGATGCAGGTGTTCTCTATAGAGACCACCTGCAGAGGGATCCTAGATGCAGGTGTTCTCTATAGAGACCACCTGCAGAGGGATCTAGATGCAGGTGGTCTCTATAGAGACCACCTGCAGAGGGATCTAGATGCAGGTGTTCTCTATAGAGACCACCTGCAGAGGGACCTAGATGCAGGTGTTCCCTATAGAGACCACCTGCAGAGGGACCTAGATGCAGGTGTTCTCTATAGAGACCACCTGCAGAGGGACCTAGATGCAGGTGTTCTCTATAGAGACCACCTGCAGAGGGACCTAGATGCAGGTGTTCTCTATAGAGACCACCTGCAGAGGGATCCTAGATGCAGGTGTTCTCTATAGAGACCACCTGCAGAGGGACCTAGATGCAGGTGTTCCCTATAGAGACCACCTGCAGAGGGACCTAGATGCAGGTGTTCTCTATAGAGACCACCTGCAGAGGGATCCTAGATGCAGGTGTTCCCTATAGAGACCACCTGCAGAGGGACCTAGATGCAGGTGTTCCCTATAGAGACCACCTGCAGAGGGACCTAGATGCAGGTGTTCTCTATAGAGACCACCTGCAGAGGGACCTAGATGCAGGTGTTCTCTATAGAGACCACCTGCAGAGGGACCTAGATGCAGGTGTTCTCTATAGAGACCACCTGCAGAGGGATCTAGATGCAGGTGTTCTCTATAGAGACCACCTGCAGAGGGACCTAGATGCAGGTGTTCCCTATAGAGACCACCTGCAGAGGGACCTAGATGCAGGTGTTCTCTATAGAGACGCCTCGCTGCACATTATCCCTTGCATAGAGATAGATTGTGGGTCCCTCACAACATGTTGTACACAGTGGAAATAAACATTCTGGTTTCCTCAACATCAGGGATCTTATCCATTAAACTCCTTCTGAATCAAAGCGTCACGGTCGCCTCACCTTACTGATCCCTCTCAAATAGAAAAACACGTTACTTTACCAGCAGAGAGAGAATGGATTATTAAATGATGAATGTGACTAATAAAGAGCAGTTTGATTATTAAGTATTATTCTGTTGATCAATGTCATTACATTTGGTGAAAAGCACATAATGACTTGTTTAAGACTCGCTTTTTCAAAGTTTAGGACTTGACTTGAACTTGAGCGCAAAGACTTGAGACTTGACTCGGACTTGCAAAACAATTACTTGGTCCCACCTCTGGAAAGTAGTCCCTCTGATGCTAACCTGAAAGTAGTCCCTCTCTGATGTTAACCTGAAAGTAGTCCCTCTGATGTTAACCTGAAAGTAGTCCCTCTGATGTTAACCTGAAAGTAGTCCCTCTCTGATGTTAACCTGAAAGTAGTCCCTCTCTGATGCTAACCTGAAAGTAGTCCCTCTGATGTTAACCTGAAAGTAGTCCCTCTGATGTTAACCTGAAAGTAGTCCCTCTGATGTTAACCTGAAAGTAGTCCCTCTGATGTTAACCTGAAAGTAGTCCCTCATTGATGTTAACCTGAAAGTAGTCCCTCTGATGTTAACCTGAAAGTAGTCACTCATTGATGTTAACCTGAAAGTAGTCACTCTGATGTTAACCTGAAAGTAGTCCCTCATGATGTTAACCTGAAAGTAGTCCCTCTGATGTTAACCTGAAAGTAGTCCCTCTCTGATGTTAACCTGAAAGTAGTCCCTCTGATGTTAACCTGAAAGTAGTCCCTCTGATGTTAACCTGAAAGTAGTCCCTCTGATGTTAACCTGAAAGTAGTCCCTCTGATGTTAACCTGAAAGTAGTCACTCTGATGTTAACCTGAAAGTAGTCCCTCTCTGATGTTAACCTGAAAGTAGTCCCTCTGATGTTAACCTGAAAGTAGTCACTCTGATGTTAACCTGAAAGTAGTCCCTCTCTGATGTTAACCTGAAAGTAGTCCCTCTCTGATGCTTAACCTGAAAGTAGTCCCTCTGATGTTAACCTGAAAGTAGTCCCCTCTGATGTTAACCTGAAAGTAGTCCCTCTCTGATGTTAACCTGAAAGTAGTCCCTCTGATGTTAACCTGAAAGTTAGTCCCTCATCTGATGTTAACCTGAAAGTAGTCCCTCTGATGTTAACCTGAAAGTAGTCCCTCTGATGTTAACCTGAAAGTAGTCCCTCTGATGTTAACCTGAAAGTAGTCCCTCTGATGTTAACCTGAAAGTAGTCACTCTGATGTTAACCTGAAAGTAGTCCCTCTGATGTTAACCTGAAAGTAGTCCCTCTGATGTTAACCTGAAAGTAGTCCCTCTCTGATGTTAACCTGAAAGTAGTCCCTCTCTGATGCTAACCTGAAAGTAGTCCCTCTGATGTTAACCTGAAAGTAGTCCCTCTGATGTTAACCTGAAAGTAGTCCCTCTGATGTTAACCTGAAAGTAGTCCCTCTGATGTTAACCTGAAAGTAGTCCCTCATTGATGTTAACCTGAAAGTAGTCCCTCTGATGTTAACCTGAAAGTAGTCACTCTGATGTTAACCTGAAAGTAGTCCCTCTGATGTTAACCTGAAAGTAGTCCCTCTGATGTTAACCTGAAAGTAGTCCCTCTGATGTTAATCTGAAAGTAGTCCCTCATTGATGTTAACCTGAAAGTAGTCCCTCTGATGTTAACCTGAAAGTAGTCACTCTGATGTTAACCTGAAAGTAGTCCCTCTGATGTTAACCTGAAAGTAGTCCCTCTGATGTTAACCTGAAAGTAGTCCCTCTCTGATGTTAACCTGAAAGTAGTCCCTCTGATGTTAACCTGAAAGTAGTCCCTCTGATGTTAACCTGAAAGTAGTCCCTCTCTGATGTTAACCTGAAAGTAGTCCCTCTGATGTTAACCTGAAAGTAGTCCCTCTGATGTTAACCTGAAAGTAGTCCCTCTCTGATGTTAACCTGAAAGTAGTCCCTCTCTGATGCTAACCTGAAAGTAGTCCCTCTGATGTTAACCTGAAAGTAGTCCTCTCTGATGTTAACCTGAAAGTAGTCCCTCTGATGTTAAACCTGAAAGTAGTCCCTCTGATGTTAACCTGAAAGTAGTCCCTCATGATGTTAACCTGAAAGTAGTCCCTCTGATGTTAACCTGAAAGTAGTCACTCTGATGTTAACCTGAAAGTAGTCCCTCTGATGTTAACCTGAAAGTAGTCCCTCTGATGTTAACCTGAAAGTAGTCCCTCTGATGTTAACCTGAAAGTAGTCCCTCATTGATGTTAACCTGAAAGTAGTCCCTCATTGATGTTAACCTGAAAGTAGTCCCTCTGATGTTAACCTGAAAGTAGTCACTCTGATGTTAACCTGAAAGTAGTCCCTCTGATGTTAACCTGAAAGTAGTCCCTCTGATGTTAACCTGAAAGTAGTCACTCTGATGTTAACCTGAAAGTAGTCCCTCTGATGTTAACCTGAAAGTAGTCCCTCTGATGTTAACCTGAAAGTAGTCCCTCTGATGTAACCTGAAAGTAGTCCCTCATTGATGTTAACCGAAAGGTCGTCCCTCTGATGTTAACCTGAAAGTAGTCACTCTGATGTTAACCTGAAAGTAGTCCCTCTGATGTTAAACCTGAAAGTAGTCCCTCTGATGTTAACCTGAAAGAAGTAGTCCCTCTCTGATGTTAACCTGAAGTAGTCCCTCTCTGATGCTACCTGAAAGTAGTCCCTCATGATGTTAACCTGAAAGTAGTCCCTCTGATGTTAACCTGAAAGTAGTCCCTCTTGATGTTAACCTGAAAGTAGTCCCTCCTGATGTTAACCTGAAAGTAGTCCCTCCTGATGTTAACCTGAAAGTAGTCCCTCTCTGATGTTAACCTGAAAGTAGTCCCTCTGATGTTAACCTGAAAGTAGTCCCTCTGATGTTAACCTGAAAGTAGTCCCTCTGATGTTAACCTGAAAGTAGTCCCTCTCTGATGCTTAATCTGAAAGTAGTCCCTCATGATGTTAACCTGAAAGTAGTCCCTCTGATGTTAACCTGAAAGTAGTCCCTCCTGATGTTAACCTGAAAAGTAGTCCCTCTGATGTAACCTGAAGTAGTCCCTCTGATGTTAACCTGAAAGTAGTCCCTCTGATGTTAACCTGAAAGTAGTTCACTCTGATGTTAACCTGAAAGTAGTCCTCTGATGTAACCTGCAAGTAGTCCCTCTGATGTTAACTGAAAGTAGTCCCTCTGATGTTACTGAAATAAGTTAACCTGAAAGTAGTCCCTCTGATGTTAACCTGAAAGTAGTCCCTCTGATGTAACCTGAAAGTAGTCCCTCTGATGTTACCTGAAAGTAGTCCCTCTCTGATGTTAACCTGAAAGTAGTCCCTCTGATGTTAACCTGAAAGTAGTCCCTCTGATGTTAACCTGAAAGTAGTCCCTCTCTGATGTTAACCTGAAAGTAGTCCCTCATGTGTTAACCTGAAAGTAGTACTCTGATGTTAAAACCTGAAAAAGTAGTCCCTCTGATGTTAACTGAAAGTAGTCACTCCTGATGTTAACCTGAAAGTAGTCCCTCCTGATGTTAACCTGAAAGTAGTCCCTCTGATGTTAACCTGAAAGTAGTCCCTCTGATGTTAACCTGAAAGTAGTCCCCTCTGATGTTAACCTGAAAGTAGTCCCTCTGATGTTAACCTGAAAAGTAGTCCCTCTGATGTTAACCTGAAAGTAGTCCCTCTGATGTTAACCTGAAAGTAGTCCCTCTGATGTTAACCTGAAAGTAGTCACTCTGATGTTAACCTGAAAGTAGTCCCTCTGATGTTAACCTGAAAGTAGTCCCTCTGATGTTAACCTGAAAGTAGTCCCTCTCTGATGTTAACCTGAAAGTAGTCCCTCTGATGTTAACCTGAAAGTAGTCCCTCTGATGTTAACCTGAAAGTAGTCCCTCTCTGATGTTAACCTGAAAGTAGTCCCTCTTGATGTTAACCTGAAAGTAGTCCCTCTGATGTTAACCTGAAAGTAGTCCCTCTCTGATGTTAACCTGAAAGTAGTCCCTCTGATGTTAACCTGAAAGTAGTCACTCTGATGTTAACCTGAAAGTAGTCCCTCTCTGATGTTAACCTGAAAGTAGTCCCTCTCTGATGCTAACCTGAAAGTAGTCCCTCTGATGTTAACCTGAAAGTAGTCCCTCTGATGTTAACCTGAAAGTAGTCCCTCTGATGTTAACCTGAAAGTAGTCCCTCTGATGTTAACCTGAAAGTAGTCCCTCATTGATGTTAACCTGAAGTAGTCCCTGATGTTAACCTGAAAGTAGTCACTCTGATGTTAACCTGAAAGTAGTCCCTCTGATGTTAACCTGAAAGTAGTCCCTCTGATGTTAACCTGAAAGTAGTCACTCTGATGTTAACCTGAAAGTAGTCCTCTGATGTTAACCTGAAAGTAGTCCCTCTGATGTTAACCTGAAAGTAGTCCCTCTCTGATGTTAACCTGAAAGTAGTCCTCTCTGATGCTAACCTGAAAGTAGTCCCTCTGATGTTAACCTGAAAGTAGTCCCTCTGATGTTAACCTGAAAGTAAGTCCCTCTGATGTTAACCCTGAAAGTAGTCCCCTCTGATGTTAACCTGAAGTAGTCCCTCATGATGTTAACCCTGAAAGTAGTCCCTCTCTGATGTTACCTGAAAGTAGTCCCTCTGATGTTAACCTGAAAGTAGCCCTCCTGATGTTTAACCTGAAAGTAGTTCCTCTGCTGTTAACCTGAAAGTAGTCCCCTCTGATGTTAACCTGAAGTAGTCCCTCATGATGTTAACCTGAAAGTAGTCCCTCTCTGATGTTAACCTGAAAGTAGTCCCCTCTCTGATGTTAACCTGAAAGTAGTCCCTCTGATGTTAACCTGAAAGTAGTCCCTACTGATGTTAACTGAAAGTAGTCCCTCTCTGATGTTAATCTGAAAGTAGTCCCTCTCTGATGTTAACCTGAAAGTAGTCCCTCTTGATGTTAACCTGAAAGTAGTCCCTCTGATGTTAAACCTGAAAGTAGTCCCTCTGATGTTAACCTGAAAGTAGTCCCTCTCTGATGTTAACCTGAAAGTAGTCCCTCTCTGATGTTAACCTGAAAGTAGTCCCTCTGATGTTAAACCCTGAAAGTTAGTCCCCTCTGATGTTAACCTGAAAGTAGTCCTCTCTGATGTTAACCTGAAAGTAGTCCCTCTGATGTTAACCTGAAAGTAGTCACTCTGATGTTAACCTGAAAGTAGTCCTCTCTGATGTTAACCTGAAAAGTAGTTCCCTCTCTGATGCTACCTGAAAGTAGTCCTCTGATTTAACCTTGAAAGTAGTCCCTCTGATGTTAACCTGAAAGTAGTCCCTCTGATGTTAACCTGAAAGTAGTCCCTCTGATGTTAACCTGAAAGTAGTCCCTCATGATGTTAACCTGAAAGTAGTCCTCTGATGTTAACCTGAAAGTAGTCACTCTGATGTTAACCTGAAAGTAGTCCCTCTGATGTTAACCTGAAAGTAGTCCCTCTGATGTTAACCTGAAAGTAGTCACTCTGATGTAACCTGAAGTAGTCCCTCTGATGTTAACCTGAAAGTAGTCCCCCTGATGTTAACCTGAAGTAGTCCTCTCTGATGTTAAACCTGAAAGTAGTCCCTCTTGATGCTTTAACCTGAAAGTAGTCCCTCTGATGTTAACCTGAAAGTAGTCCCTCTGATGTTAACCTGAAAGTAGTCCCTCTGATGTTAACCTGAAAGTAGTCCCTCTGATGTTAACCTGAAAGTAGTCCCTCATTGATGTTAACCTGAAAGTAGTCCCTCTGATGTTAACCTGAAAGTAGTCCACTCTGATGTTAACCTGAAAGTAGTCCCTCTGATGTTAACCTGAAAGTAGTCCCTCTGATGTTAACCTGAAAGTAGTCCCTCTGATGTTAACCTGAAAGTAGTCCCTCATTGATGTTAACCTGAAAGTAGTCCCTCTGATGTTAACCTGAAAGTAGTCACTCTGATGTTAACCTGAAAGTAGTCCCTCTGATGTTAACCTGAAAGTAGTCCCTCTGATGTTAACCTGAAAGTAGTCCCTCTGATGTTAACCTGAAAGTAGTCCCTCTCTGATGTTAACCTGAAAGTAGTCCCTCTGATGTTAACCTGAAAGTAGTCCCTCTGATGTTAACCTGAAAGTAGTCCCTCATTGATGTTAACCTGAAAGTAGTCCCTCTGATGTTAACCTGAAAGTAGTCCCTCTGATGTTAACCTGAAAGTAGTCCCTCACTGATGTTAACCTGAAAGTAGTCCCTCATTGATGTTAACCTGAAAGTAGTCCCTCTCTGATGTTAACCTGAAAGTAGTCCCTCTGATGTTAACCTGAAAGTAGTCCCTCACTGATGTTAACCTGAAAGTAGTCCCTCTGATGTTAACCTGAAAGTAGTCCCTCTCTGATGTTAATCTGAAAGTAGTCCCTCACTGATGTTAACCTGAAAGTAGTCCCTCTGATGTTAACCTGAAAGTAGTCCCTCTCTGATGTTAACCTGAAAGTAGTCCCTCTGATGTTAACCTGAAAGTAGTCCCTCACTGATGTTAACCTGAAAGTAGTCCCTCTGATGTTAACCTGAAATTAGTCCCTCACTGATGTTAACCTGAAAGTAGTCCCTCTCTGATGTTAACCTGAAAGTAGTCCCTCACTGATGTTAACCTGCAAGTAGTCCCTCTGATGTTAACCTGAAAGTAGTCCCTCTCTGATGTTAACCTGAAAGTAGTCCCTCTGATGTTAACCTGAAAGTAGTCCCTCACTGATGTTAACCTGAAAGTAGTCCCTCACTGATGTTAACCTGAAAGTAGTCCCTCTCTGATGTTAACCTGAAAGTAGTCCCTCACTGATGTTAACCTGAAAGTAGTCCCTCACTGATGTTAACCTGAAAGTAGTCCCTCTGATGTTAACCTGAAAGTAGTCCCTCTGATGTTAACCTGAAAGTAGTCCCTCTGATGTTAACCTGAAAGTAGTCCCTCACTGATGTTAACCTGAAAGTAGTCCCTCTGATGTTAACCTGAAAGTAGTCCCTCTCTGATGTTAACCTGAAAGTAGTCCCTCTCTGATGTTAACCTGAAAGTAGTCCCTCATTGATGTTAACCTGACCTCTGATCCCTCTGATGTTAACCTGAAAGTAGTCCCTCACTGATGTTAACCTGAAAGTAGTCCCTCTGATGTTAACCTGAAAGTAGTCCCTCTGATGTTAACCTGAAAGTAGTCCCTCTCTGATGCTAACCTGAAAGTAGTCCCTCATTGATGTTAACCTGAAAGTAGTCCCTCTGATGTTAACCTGAAAGTAGTCCCTCTGATGTTAACCTGAAAGTAGTCCCTCTCTGATGCTAACCTGAAAGTAGTCCCTCATTGATGTTAACCTGAAAGTAGTCCCTCTGATGTTAACCTGAAAGTAGTCCCTCTGATGTTAACCTGAAAGTAGTCCCTCACTGATGTTAACCTGAAAGTAGTCCCTCTGATGTTAACCTGAAAGTAGTCCCTCTCTGATGTTAACCTGAAAGTAGTCCCTCTGATGTTAACCTGACCTCTGATCCCTCTGATGTTAACCTGACCTCTGATCCCTCTGATGTTAACCTGACCTCTGACCTCTCTAACCCTGACCCTGACCTCTGACCCTATCAGGGCCCATGCTGATGATCACTGAGTACTGTAGCCATGGCGACCTGCTGAACTTCCTGCGGGCTCACGCTCACCACTTCCTGTCAGAACTGAGCGTCGACGAGAAGTCG
This sequence comes from Pogonophryne albipinna, assembly GCA_028583405.1. Classification (NCBI taxonomy): domain Eukaryota; kingdom Metazoa; phylum Chordata; class Actinopteri; order Perciformes; family Artedidraconidae; genus Pogonophryne; species Pogonophryne albipinna. The sequence goes on from JAPTMU010000295.1 coordinate 147,713, forward strand.
GGAGACGCTTTCTATAAAAACACAGCTGGAGGAAGGGTTCGCAGGTAGATTCACCTGTCTGAGTCTCACCTGTCTGAGTCTCACCTGTCTCACCACTTTCACCTGTCTGAGTCTCACCTGTCTGAGTCTCACCTGTCTGAGTCTCACCTGTCTCACCACTTTCACCTGTCTGAGTCTCACCTGTCTGAGTCTAACCTGTCTGAGTCTCACCTGTCTGAGTCTCACCTGTCTGAGTCTCACCTGTCTGAGTCTCACCTGTCTGAGTCTCACCTGTCTGAGTCTCACCTGTCTCACCACTCTCACCTGTCTGAGTCTCACCAGTCTGAGTCTAACCTGTCTGAGTCTCACCTGTCTGAGTCTCACCTGTCTCACCACTCTCACCTGTCTGAGTCTAACCTGTCTGAGTCTCACCTGTCTGAGTCTAACCTGTCTGAGTCTCACCTGTCTGAGTCTCACCTGTCTCACCACTCTCACCTGTGTGAGTCTCACCTGTCTGAGTCTATCCTGTCTGAGTCTCACCTGTCTCACCACTCTCACCTGTCTGAGTCTCACCTGTCTGAGTCTCACCTGTCTCACCACTCTCACCTGTCTGAGTCTAACCTGTCTGAGTAGTCTAACCTGTCTGAGTCTAACCTGTCTGAGTCTCACCTGTCTGAGTCTCACCTGTCTGAGTCTCACCTGTCTCACCACTCTCACTTGTCTCACCTGTCCCACCTGTCTCACCACTCTCACCTGTCTGAGTCTAACCTGTCTCACTTTTCTCACCTGTCTGAGTCTCACCTGTCTCACCTGTCTGAGTCTCACTTGTCTCACCTGTCCCACATGTCTCACCACTTTCACCTTTCTCACCTGTCGCATCTCTCTCACCTGTCTCACCTGTCTGAGTCTCACCTGTCTCACCTGTCTGAGTCTCACCTGTCTCACTTTTCTCACCTGTCTGAGTCTCACCTGTCTCACCTGTCTGAGTCTCACTTGTCCCACATGTCTCACCACTCTCACCTGTCTCACCTGTCGCATCTCTCTCACCTGTCTCACCTGTCTCACCTGTCTCACCTGTCTGAGTCTCACCTGTCTCACCTGTCTGAGTCTCACCTGTCTGAGTCTCACCTGTCTGAGTCTCACCTTTCTCACCTGTCTCACCACTCTCACCTGTCTCACCTGTCTGAGTCTCACCTGTCTCACTTTTCTCACCTGTCTGAGTCTCACCTGTCTCACCTGTCTCACTTTTTTCACCTGTCTGAGTCTCACCTCTCTCACCTGTCTCACCACTCTCACCTGTCTCACCTTTCTCACCTGTCTCACCTCTCTCACCTGTCTGAGTCTCACCTGTCTCACCTGTCTCACCTGTCTCACCTGTCGCACCTCTCTCACCTGTCTCACTTGTCTCACCACTCTCACTTGTCTCACCTGTCCCACCTGTCTCACCACTCTGACCTGTCTGAGTCTCACCTTTCTCACCTGTCTCACCTGTCTCACTTTTCTCACCTGTCTGAGTCTCACCTGTCTGAGTTTCACCTGTCTGAGTCTCACCTGTCTGAGTCTCACCTGTCTCACCTGTCTGAGTCTCACCTGTCTGAGTCTCACCTGTCTGAGTCTCACCTGTCTCACCTGTCTGAGTCTCACCTGTCTCACCTGTCTGAGTCTCACCTGTCTGAGTCTCACCTGTCTGAGTCTCACCTGTCTCACCTGTCTGAGTCTCACCTGTCTCACTTTTCTCACCTGTCTGAGTCTCACCTGTCTCACCTGTCTGAGTCTCACCTGTCTGGGTCTCACCTGTCTCACCTGTCTGAGTCTCACCTGTCTGAGTCTCACCTGTCTCACCTGTCTGAGTCTCACCTGTCTCACCTGTCTCACCTGTCTCACCTGTCTCTCTGTGTTTCAGTGACAGTGGGATCTCCTGCTGCTCTGAGTACCAGGAGATGCTGACTCCAGGACAGAAACTAACAGGTACAAAACATAATTAACCCATCCCTCAGGTAATCTGTTACCTTTACTTCTGATTCCTAACCACCTGTCTGTCTTTCAGGTGTGCAGACAGACAGTGTCTCTGTCGGTGACCTCATCAGGTTTTCCTACCAGGTGTCTCAGGGTCTGGACTTCCTGTCCAGCAGAAACGTGAGGACATGATTATTTTCCTAACATCCAATCATCGGAATAACTGTAGAGGAACTATGCTAACCATGCTAATCATGCTAACTGCCTGCCTGTCTGCCTGTCTGTCTGTCTGTCTGCCTGTCTCTCTGTCTGTCTGTCTGTCTGTCTGTCTGTCTGTCTGTCTGTCTGTCTGTCTGTCTGTCTGTCTGACTGTCTGTCTGCCTGTCTGCCTGTCTGTCTGTCTGTCTGTCTGTCTGTCTGTCTGTCTGTCTGTCTGTCTGTCTGTCTGCCTGTCTCTCTGTCTGTCTGTCTGCCTGCCTGTCTGTCTGTCTGTCTGTCTGTCTGTCTGTCTGTCTGTCTGTCTGTCTGTCTGTCTGTCTGTCTGTCTGTCTCTCTGTCTGTCTGTCTGTCTGTCTGTCTGTCTGTCTGTCTGTCTGTCTGTCTGTCTGTCTGTCTGTCTGTCTGTCTGTCTGTCTGTCTGCCTGCCTGTCTGTCTGCCTGCCTGTCTGTCTGTCTGTCTGTCTGTCTGTCTGTCTGTCTGTCTGCCTGCCTGTCTGTCTGTCTGTCTGTCTGTCTGTCTGTCTGCCTGTCTGTCTGTCTGTCTGCCTGCCTGTCTGTCTGCCTGCCTGTCTCTCTGTATGTCTGCAGTGTATCCACAGAGACGTAGCAGCGAGGAACGTCCTGCTGACGGACCGTCGTGTTGCAAAGATCTGTGACTTCGGATTGGCCCGAGATATCCGCAACGATGACAGTTACATCGTGCAGGGCAACGTGAGAACAACCAGTCCACTAAACACTTCGTACACTACACCGGAAACTTCGTACACTACACCAGAGACTACGTACACTACACCGGACACTTCATACACTACGAAGGACACTTTGTACACTAAGAAGGAGACTTCGTACACAACAACGGACACTACGTATAATACAAAATACACTACGTACACTCGACAGAGACAACGTACACTACGAAGGACACTTTGTATACAACGACAGACACTTCGTGCACAACGAACAGGACGCAGACGTGCAGACTTTACTCCTTCAGCTTCCTGTCTGCAGGCGCGGCTCCCGGTGAAATGGATGTCTCCGGAGAGCATCTTCGGCTGCGTCTACACGGTTCAGAGCGACGTCTGGTCCTACGGCGTCTTCCTGTGGGAGACCTTCTCTCTGGGTAACCAATCACAGCGCAGCTCCACAGAACACCTTTACCTTGAATGTGTCTGAATAACATCAACCAATCTGACTGTGTCTACCTGTTCAGGTAAGAGCCCGTACCCAAACGTTGCCGTGGATACCAACTTCTACAAGATGATCCAAGATGGCCGCCACATGGAGCAGCCAGACTTCGCTCCGGCAGAAATGTGAGCAGATTTAACTTCCTGTCAATAAAGTTATTCTGAATCTCAGGTATCTGTTAATAAAGTTATTTTGTATCTCAGGTATCTGTTAACAAAGTTATTTTGTATCTCAGGTATCTGTTAACAAAGTTATTTTGTATTTCAGGTATTGGTTAATAAAGTTATTTTGTATCTCAGGTATCTGTCAACAAAGTTATTTTGTATCTCAGGTATCTGTTAACAAAGTTATTTTGTATCTCAGGTATCTGTTAACAAAGTTATTTTGTATTTCAGGTATTGGTTAATAAAGTTATTTTGTATCTCAGGTATCTGTCAACAAAGTTATTTTGAATCTCAGGTATCTGTTAGTAAAGTTATTTTGTATCTCAGGTATCTGTTAATAAAGTTATTTTGTATCTCAGGTATCTGTTAGTAAAGTTATTTTGTATCTCAGGTATCTGTTAACAAAGTTATTTTGTATTTCAGGTATTGGTTAATAAAGTTATTTTGTATCTCAGGTATCTGTTAACAAAGTTATTTTGTATCTCAGGTATCTGTTAACAAAGTTATTTTGTATCTCAGGTATCTGTTAACAAAGTTATTTTGTATTTCAGGTATTGGTTAATAAAGTTATTTTGTATCTCAGGTATCTGTCAACAAAGTTATTTTGAATCTCAGGTATCTGTTAGTAAAGTTATTTTGAATATCAGGTATCAGCTGATGACGTGCTGCTGGAGTCTGGAACCCACGGACAGACCGACCTTTAACATGATTGGTCAGCTCATTAACAGGCTCCTCCCATCGTCCAATGAGACGTCGCCACATCACAGCGAGAAGGTGAGAAACTGCCGCCATTACGTTGAGATAACATCTCGTTAAAGGAGATAACATCTCGTTAGTGGAGATAACATCTCGTTAGGGGAGATAACATCTCGTTAGCGGAGATAACATCTCGTTAGCGGAGATAACATCTCGTTAGTGGAGATAACATCTCGTTAAAGGAGATAACATCTCGTTAGTGGAGATAACATCTCGTTAAAGGAGATAACATCTCGTTAGGGGAGAGAACATCTCGTTAAAGGAGAGAACATCTCGTTAAA
>JAPTMU010000295.1:159752-192963 GCA_028583405.1 Pogonophryne albipinna
TCATCTACTGCTTCGTCTAATCTGCTTCATCTAATCTGCTTCGTCTAATCTGCTTAATCTAATCTGCTTCATCTAATCTGCTTCGTCTAATCTGCTTCATCTAATCTGCTTCATCTAATCTGCTTCGTCTAATCTGCTTCATCTAATCTCCTTCATCTAATCTGCTTCGTCTACTCTGCTTCATCTAATCTGCTTCGTCTAATATGCTTCATCTAATCTGCTTCGTCTAATCTACTTCGTCTAATCTGCTTCGTCTAATCTGCTTCATCTACTGCTTCATCTAATCTGCTTCATCTAATCTGCTTCGTCTAATCTGCTTCATCTACTGCTTCATCTAATCTGCTTCGTCTAATCTGCTTCGTCTAATCTGCTTCATCTAATCTGCTTCATCTAATCTGCTTCGTCTAATCTGCTTCATCTAATCTCCTTCATCTAATCTGCTTCGTCTACTCTGCTTCATCTAATCTGCTTCGTCTAATATGCTTCATCTACTGCTTCATCTAATCTGCTTCGTCTAATCTACTTCGTCTAATCTGCTTCGTCTAATCTGCTTCATCTACTGCTTCATCTAATCTGCTTCGTCTAATCTGCTTCATCTAATCTGCTTCATCTAATCTGCTTCATCTAATCTGCTTAATCTAATCTGCTTCGTCTAATCTGCTTCATCTACTGCTTCATCTAATCTGCTTCGTCTAATCTGCTTCATCTAATCTGCTTAATCTAATCTGCTTCGTCTAATCTGCTTCATCTACTGCTTCATCTAATCTGCTTCGTCTAATCTGCTTCATCTAATCTGCTTCATCTAATCTGCTTCATCTAATCTGCTTAATCTAATCTGCTTCGTCTAATCTGGTTCATCTACTGCTTCATCTAATCTGCTTCGTCTAATCTGCTTCATCTACTGCTTCATCTAATCTGCTTCGTCTAATCTGCTTCGTCTAATCTGCTTCATCTAATCTGCTTCATCTAATCTGCTTCGTCTAATCTGCTTCATCTAATCTCCTTCATCTAATCTGCTTCGTCTACTCTGCTTCATCTAATCTGCTTCGTCTAATATGCTTAATCTAATCTGCTTCGTCTAATCTACTTCGTCTAATCTGCTTCGTCTAATCTGCTTCATCTACTGCTTCATCTAATCTGCTTCGTCTAATCTGCTTCATCTAATCTGCTTCATCTAATCTGCTTCATCTAATCTGTTTAATCTAATCTGCTTTGTCTAATCTGCTTCATCTACTGCTTCATCTAATCTGCTTCATCTAATCTGCTTCTTCTAATCTGCTTCATCTAATCTGCTTCGTCTACTCTGCTTCATCTACTGCTTCGTCTAATCTGCTTCATCTACTGCTTCGTCTAATCTGCTTCATCTACTGCTTCATCTAATCTGCTTCATCTAATCTGCTTCATCTAATCTGCTTCATCTACTGCTTCATCTAATCTGCTTCATCTAATCTGCTTCATCTAATCTGCTTCGTCTAATCTGCTTCATCTAATCTGCTTCGTCTAATCTGCTTCATCTAATCTGCTTCATCTACTGCTTCATCTAATCTGCTTCATCTACTGCTTCGTCTAATCTGCTTCATCTAATCTGCTTCATCTAATCTGCTTCGTCTAATCTGCTTCATCTAATCTCCTTCATCTAATCTGCTTCGTCTACTCTGCTTCATCTAATCTGCTTCGTCTAATATGCTTCATCTAATCTGCTTCGTCTAATCTACTTCGTCTAATCTGCTTCGTCTAATCTGCTTCATCTAATCTGCTTCATCTACTGCTTCGTCTAATCTGCTTCATCTAATCTGCTTCGTCTAATCTGCTTAATCTAATCTGCTTCATCTAATCTGCTTCATCTAATCTGCTTCGTCTAATCTGCTTCATCTAATCTCCTTCATCTAATCTGCTTCGTCTACTCTGCTTCATCTAATCTGCTTCGTCTAATATGCTTCATCTAATCTGCTTCGTCTAATCTACTTCGTCTAATCTGCTTCGTCTAATCTGCTTCATCTACTGCTTCATCTAATCTGCTTCATCTAATCTGCTTCATCTAATCTGCTTCATCTAATCTGCTTAATCTAATCTGCTTCGTCTAATCTGGTTCATCTACTGCTTCATCTAATCTGCTTCGTCTAATCTGCTTCATCTACTGCTTCATCTAATCTGCTTCGTCTAATCTGCTTCGTCTAAATCTAATCTGCTTCATCTAATCTGCTTCGTCTAATCTGCTTCATCTAATCTCCTTCATCTAATCTGCTTCGTCTACTCTGCTTCATCTAATCTGCTTCGTCTAATATGCTTCATCTAATCTGCTTCGTCTAATCTGCTTCGTCTAATCTGCTTCATCTACTGCTTCATCTAATCTGCTTCGTCTAATCTGCTTCATCTAATCTGCTTCATCTAATCTGCTTCATCTAATCTGCTTAATCTAATCTGCTTCGTCTAATCTGCTTCATCTACTGCTTCATCTAATCTGCTTCGTCTAATCTGTTTAATCTAATCTGCTTAATCTAATCTGCTTCGTCTAATCTGCTTCATCTACTGCTTCATCTAATCTGCTTCGTCTAATCTGCTTCATCTAATCTGCTTCATCTAATCTGCTTCATCTAATCTGCTTAATCTAATCTGCTTTGTCTAATCTGGTTCATCTACTGCTTCATCTAATCTGCTTCGTCTAATCTGCTTCATCTACTGCTTCATCTAATCTGCTTCGTCTAATCTGCTTCGTCTAATCTGCTTCATCTAATCTGCTTCATCTAATCTGCTTCGTCTAATCTGCTTCATCTAATCTCCTTCATCTAATCTGCTTCGTCTACTCTGCTTCATCTAATCTGCTTCGTCTAATATGCTTCATCTAATCTGCTTCGTCTAATCTACTTCGTCTAATCTGCTTCGTCTAATCTGCTTCATCTACTGCTTCATCTAATCTGCTTCGTCTAATCTGCTTCATCTAATCTGCTTCATCTAATCTGCTTCATCTAATCTGTTTAATCTAATCTGCTTCGTCTAATCTGCTTCATCTACTGCTTCATCTAATCTGCTTCGTCTAATCTGCTTCATCTAATCTGCTTCATCTAATCTGCTTCGTCTAATCTGGTTCATCTAATCTGCTTCATCTAATCTGGTTCAATGAAGTGCTCTCATTTCATCTGGCTCATGCTAACATGATTTTTTTTTGTTGTGCCGAGGTGCCGTTGAGTCCACAGAGTTGAGCGGCCGCATGCTGATCACAGAGGGAGCGTTTTATTCTGAAGAGCTGAAGAACTCCAGCAGTCTGCGGTTCAAATCCCTGGCCTACGATGTCCAACACCTGGTGAGAGCAGAGGCTTTTATTGTGAAATAACAAGAAGCTTTAACGTCCAACACCTGGTGAGAGCAGAGGCTTTTATTGTGAAATAACAGGAAGCTTTAACGTCCAACACCTGGTGAGAGCAGAGGCTTTTATTGTGAAATAACAGGAAGCTTTAACGTCCAACACCTGGTGAGAGCAGAGGCTTTTATTGTGAAATAACAGGAAGCTTTAACGTCCAACACCTGGTGAGAGCAGAGGCTTTTATTGTGAAATAACAGGAAGCTTTAACGTCCAACACCTGGTGAGAGCAGAGGCTTTTATTGTGAAATATCAGGAAGCTTTAACGTCCAACACCTGGTGAGAGCAGAGGCTTTTATTGTGAAATAACAGGAAGCTTTAACGTCCAACACCTGGTGAGAGCAGAGGCTTTTATTGTGAAATAACAAGAAGCTTTAACGTCCAACACCTGGTGAGAGCAGAGGCTTTTATTGTGAAATAACAGGAAGCTTTAACGTCCAACACCTGGTGAGAGCAGAGGCTTTTATTGTGAAATAACAGGAAGCTTTAACGTCCAACACCTGGTGAGAGCAGAGGCTTTTATTGTGAAATAACAGGAAGCTTTAACGTCCAACACCTGGTGAGAGAAGAGGCTTTTATTGTGAAATAACAGCAAGCTTTAACGTCCAACACCTGGTGAGAGCAGAGGCTTTTATTGTGAAATAACAGGAAGCTTTAACGTCCAACACCTGGTGAGAGCAGAGGCTTTTATTGTGAAATAACAGGAAGCTTTAACGTCCAACACCTGGTGAGAGCAGAGGCTTTTATTGTGAAATAACAGCAAGCTTTAACGTCCAACACCTGGTGAGAGCAGATGCTTTTATTGTGAAATATCAGGAAGCTTTAACGTCCAACATCTGGTGAGAGCAGATGCTTTTATTGTGAAATATCAGGAAGCTTTAACGTCCAACACCTGGTGAGAGCAGAGGCTTTTATTGTGAAATAACAGGAAGCTTTAACGTCCAACACCTGGTGAGAGCAGATGCTTTTATTGTGAAATATCAGGAAGCTTTAACGTCCAACATCTGGTGAGAGCAGAGGCTTTTATTGTGAAATATCAGGAAGCTTTAACGTCCAACACCTGGTGAGAGCAGATGCTTTTATTGTGAAATATCAGGAAGCTTTAACGTCCAACACCTGGTGAGAGCTGAGGCTTTTATTGTGAAATAACAGGAAGCTTTAACGTCCAACACCTGGTGAGAGCAGATGCTTTTATTGTGAAATAACAGGAAGCTTTAAACGTCCAACACCTGGTGAGAGCAGAGGCTTTTATTGTGAAATAACAGGAAGCTTTAAACGTCCAACACCTGGTGAGAGCAGATGCTTTTATTGTGAAATAACAGGAAGCTTTAAACGTCCAACACCTGGTGAGAGCAGAGGCTTTTATTGTGAAATAACAGGAAGCTTTAAACGTCCAACACCTGGTGAGAGCAGAGGCTTTTATTGTGAAATAACAGGAAGCTTTAACGTCCAACACCTGGTGAGAGAAGAGGCTTTTATTGTGAAATGTCAGGAAGCTTTAACGTCCAACACCTGGTGAGAGCAGAGGCTTTTATTGTGAAATGTCAGGAAGCTTTAACGTCCAACACCTGGTGAGAGCTGAGGCTTTTATTGTGAAATAACAGGAAGCTTTAACGTTCAACACCTGGTGAGAGCTGAGGCTTTTATTGTGAAATAACAGGAAGCTTTAACGTCCAACACCTGGTGAGAGCAGAGGCTTTTATTGTGAAATAACAGGAATCTTTAACGTCCAACACCTGGTGAGAGCAGAGGCTTTTATTGTGAAATAACAGGAATCTTTAACGTCCAACACCTGGTGAGAGCAGAGGCTTTTATTGTGAAATATCAGGAAGCTTTAACGTCCAACACCTGGTGAGAGCAGAGGCTTTTATTGTGAAATGTCAGGAAGCTTTAACGTCCAACACCTGGTGAGAGCAGAGGCTTTTATTGTGAAATAACAGGAAGCTTGGTCCCTCTGATTGGTCGACAGGTGTCGGAGGCGTTTGGTCACAGCGAGCTCAAACAGCACTTCCTTTCCTGCCAGGTGAACTCTTTCAGGTGAGTGAACGGTTACCATGGAGACAGGTTCAGGTACCTGTCGATCAGCTGACCTCTGATCTGTGTCCTCAGTCAGGGCAGCGTGGCTGTGACCTTTGACCTCTGGTTCAATCAGCTGGTCGATCTGAAGGAGGCGGAGCAGCAGCTGGGGGTGGGGCTTCAGGAGGCCGGAGGCACGGGATGGGTCATCGACCGAAACAGCATCCAGATCACAGGTGAGGTCAGAAAGAGGTCGAATCCTTACCTGTGATCCAATTTAAACTCTGATTTAAATGTAATTTAAACTCTGATTTAGACTCTGATTTAAATGTAATTTAAACTCTGATTTAGACTCTGATTTAAACTCTGATTTAAATGTAATTTAAACTCTGATTTAGACTCTGATTTAGATGTAATTTAAACTCTGATTTAGACTCTGATTTAAACTCTGATTTAAATGTAATTTAAACTCTGATTTAAACTCTGATTTAAATGTAATTTAAACTCTGATTTAGACTCTGATTTAAATGTAATTTAAACTCTGATTTAGACTCTGATTTAAACTCTGATTTAAATGTAATTTAAACTCTGATTTAGACTCTGATTTAAATGTAATTTAAACTCTGATTTAGACTCTGATTTAGACTCTGATTTAGATGTAATTTAAACTCTGATTTAGACTCTGATTTAAACTCTGATTTAAATGTAATTTAAACTCTGATTTAGACTCTGATTTAAATGTAATTTAAACTCTGATTTAGACTCTGATTTAAACTCTGATTTAAATGTAATTTAAACTCTGATTTAGACTCTGATTTAAATGTAATTTAAACTCTGATTTAAACTCTGATTTAGACTCTGATTTAAATCCAATTTAAACTCTGATTTAAACTCTGATTTAAATCCAATTTAAGCTCTGATTTAAACTCTGATTTAAACTCTGATTTAAATGTAATTTAAATCTAATTTAAACTCTGATTTAAATCTGATTTAGACTCTGATTTAAATCTGATTTAGACTCTGATTTAAATCCAATTTAAACTCTGATTTAAATCTAATTTAAACTCTGATTTAAACTCTGATTTAAATGTAATTTAAATCTAATTTAAACTCTGATTTAAACTCTGATTTAGACTCTAATTTAAACTCTGATTTAGACTCTGATTTAAATCTAATTTAAACTCTGATTTAAACTCTGATTTAAATCTAATTTAAATCTAATTTAAACTCTGATTTAAACTCTGATTTAAATCCAATTTAAGCTCTGATTTAAACTCTGATTTAAATCTAATTTAAATCTAATTTAAACTCTGATTTAAACTCTGATTTAGACTCTGATTTAAATCTAATTTAAACTCTGATTTAAATGTAATTTAAACTCTGATTCAAACTCTAATTTAAACTCTAATTCAAACTCTGATTTAAACTCTAATTTAAACTCTGATTCAAACTCTAATTTAAACTCTAATTTAAACTCTGATTCAAACTCTAATTTAAACTCTGATTTAAACTCTAATTTAAACTCTAATTTAAACTCTGATTCAAACTCTAATTTAAACTCTAATTTAAACTCTGATTTAAACTCTAATTTAAACTCTGATTTAAACTCTAATTTAAACTCTGATTCAAACTCTAATTTAAACTCTAATTTAAACTCTAATTTAAACTCTAATTTAAACTCTGATTTAAACTCTGATTTAAACTCTGATTTAAATCTGATTCAAACTCTAATTTAAACTCTAATTTAAACTCTGATTTAAACTCTGATTTAAACTCTAATTGAAACTCTAATTTAAAGAGCCTGTGACACGAGTTTCCCCCATCATCCAAACCCATCAATTTGAGTAAATATTGTCCCCTTGAAAACCGTTACTGAACTGATTTTGGATATTTGTACTTTGATAACCATTCATCTCAATGTTGACCATTTTCTGGATCTTCTCGGGGATTCTTCAAGTCCCGCCAAATGATGTGTGACGTCATTGCGGGCACAGCGCTCCAGCTGCACCGTTCAGGATCCCAGCATCTGCATGTAAACGCACGATGGTGCACACAGCAGCAAGCTCAGACAGCGATGACAGTTTCATTTTGAACGTGTCTGAGAGCTCATATGAGGCTGAAGGATCGGTTTATGTTGTATCTGTTAGAAGTTTAGGAATTAGGTCAATATGGGCGATCATACGGTCATGTAGCCAGTGATGGACTGGGACTAAAAATCATCCCGGGACTCTCGACCGGCCCACTTCGGTACCGCTAGTAAATTGTCAACGGGGGGAGTGGGGGATGTATAGTGACTTATCCGACCGGCCCACTTCGGTACCGGCCCATCGGGATTCGTCCCGATGGCCAGTCCGCCACTGCACCCAGCCCACGTAAACTGTCAACGGGGGGAGCCTCGCTGCGGGGACACGGTGGACCTAGTGTCCCGATCGGAGTGGGAATAATAATAATAATAATAATAATCTGTGCATTTTATCCATTAATTTCCCAACATTGTGGTAAAAAAACCACACGTTTAATCCATGTTGGTGTTCAACTACAAAAAGCATCGGTTTGTTTTCTCATCAGGAAATGCAGACCGGCTCAAACTAACGATTTGTAATCATCATCCTCACGATCATTTATGTTCATGTTCGCCGAATTGACATGAAAGCACTGAAGAATATGAATATACTGTAGTCAACTTCATTAAAACGTTATTAACGTGCCTAAACTCAGTAATTCACCATTTCTACGCATGACAACACACTTTGTCCGTGTTTGGCTCTCTCACCGCACAGTGAAGCGTTCCCGCATTGACGTCACTTCCGGCTTCCCCCAAAACTTCAAAATGACTCGAAGGAATTTCCCCGCGATGTTCGAAATTATTGATATTTATCAGAACGGTATCGCACCTTCTTTTTTAAACTGACGGTTCGAGATGACTAGTAGCCCAATATTTCATTGCACAACAGTTGTTGGGATGCTGTCACAGGCTCTTTAAGTACACTAACAAAGTATTTGTACTCCACTACTTCCCTCCTCTGGTTATTGTTGGGTTATTGGTTATTATTGTCCACAGGCTCTTTAAGTACTGTTAATATCTTTACTGTTATACCCTAACCCTTTAAGTTTAATTCAAACTCTGATTTAAACTCTAATTTAAACTCTAATTTAAACTCTGATTTAAACTCTGATTTAAACTCTGATTTAAACTGTGATTTAAACTCTGATTTAAACTCTGATTTAAACTCTAATTTAAACTCTAATTTAAACTCTAATTTAAACTCTGATTTAAACTCTAATTTAAACTCTAATTTAAACTCTAATTTAAACTCTGATTTAAACTCTGATTTAAACTCTGATTTAAACTGTGATTTAAACTCTAATTTAAATCTGATTCAAACTCTGATTTAAACTCTGATTTAACTCTGATTTAAACTCTAATTTAAACTCTGATTTAAACTCTAATTTAAATCTGATTCAAACTCTGATTTAAACTCTGATTTAAACTCTAATTTAAACTCTGATTTAAACTCTGATTTAAACTCTAATTTAAACTCTGATTTAAACTCTGATTTAAATCTGATTCAAACTCTGATTTAAACTCTAATTTAAACTCTGATTTAAACTCTAATTTAAATCTGATTCAAACTCTGATTTAAACTCTGATTTAAACTCTAATTTAAACTCTGATTTAAACTCTGATTTAAACTCTAATTTAAACTCTGATTTAAACTCTGATTTAAACTCTAATTTAAACTCTGATTCAAACTCTGATTTAAACTCTGATTTAAACTCTAATTTAAATTCTGATTTAAACTCTAATTTAAACTCTGATTTAAACTCTAATTTAAACTCTGATTTAAACTCTAATTTAAACTCTGATTTAAACTCTAATTTAAACTCTGATTTAAACTCTGATTTAAACTCTGATTTAAACTCTAATTTAAACTCTGATTTAAACTCTAATTTAAACTCTAATTTAAACTCTGATTCAAACTCTGATTTAAACTCTAATTTAAACTCTGATTTAAACTCTAATTTAAATCTGATTCAAACTCTGATTTAAACTCTAATTTAAACTCTGATTTAAACTCTGATTTAAACTCTAATTTAAACTCTGATTTAAACTCTAATTTAAATCTGATTCAAACTCTGATTTAAATGTAATTTAAACTCTAATTTAAACTCTAATTTAAATCTGATTCAAACTCTAATTTAAACTCTAATTTAAACTCTGATTTAAACTCTAATTTAAACTCTAATTTAAACTCTAATTTAAACTCTGATTTAAACTCTGATTTAAACTCTGATTTAAACTCTAATTTAAACTCTGATTTAAACTCTAATTTAAACTCTGATTTAAACTCTGATTTAAACTCTGATTTAAACTCTAATTTAAACTCTGATTCAAACTCTAATTTAAACTCTAATTTAAACTCTGATTTAAACTCTGATTTAAACTCTAATTTAAACTCTGATATAAACTCTAATTTAAACTCTGATTTAAACTCTGATTTAAACTCTGATTTAAACTCTAATTTAAACTCTGATTTAAACTCTAATTTAAACTCTGATTTAAACTCTGATTTAAACTCTAATTTAAACTCTGATTTAAACTCTGATTTAAACTCTAATTTAAACTCTAATTCAAACTCTAATTTAAACTCTAATTCAAACTCTAATTTAAACTCTGATTTAAACTCTAATTTAAACTCTGATTTAAACTCTGATTTAAACTCTAATTTAAACTCTGATTTAAACTCTGATTTAAACTCTAATTTAAACTCTGATTTAAACTCTAATTTAAACTCTAATTTAAACTCTGATTTAAACTCTGATTTAAACTCTAATTTAAACTCTAATTTAAACTCTAATTTAAACTCTAATTCAAACTCTAATTTAAACTCTAATTTAAACTCTGATTTAAACTCTGATTTAAACTCTAATTTAAACTCTAATTTAAACTCTGATTTAAACTCTGATTTAAACTCTAATTTAAACTCTGATTTAAACTCTAATTTAAACTCTAATTTAAACTCTAATTTAAACTCTAATTTAAACTCTAATTTAAACTCTAATTCAAACTCTAATTTAAACTCTAATTTAAACTCTGATTTAAACTCTGATTCAAACTCTAATTTAAACTCTAATTTAAACTCTAATTTAAACTCTAATTTAAACTCTAATTTAAACTCTAATTTAAACTCTAATTCAAACTCTAATTTAAACTCTAATTTAAACTCTGATTTAAACTCTGATTCAAACTCTAATTTAAACTCTAATTTAAACTCTAATTTAAACTCTAATTTAAACTCTAATTTAAACTCTAATTTAAACTCTGATTCAAACTCTAATTTAAACTCTAATTTAAACTCTAATTTAAACTCTAATTTAAACTCTAATTTAAACTCTAATTTAAACTCTAATTCAAACTCTAATTTAAACTCTAATTTAAACTCTGATTTAAACTCTAATTTAAACTCTAATTTAAACTCTAATTTAAACTCTGATTTAAACTCTGATTTAAACTCTAATTTAAATCTGATTCAAACTCTAATTTAAACTCTGATTTAAATGTAATTTAAACTCTGATTTAAACTCTGATTTAAATGTAATTTAAACTCTGATTTAAATGTAATTTAAACTCTGATTTAAACTCTGATTTAAACTCTAATTTAAACTCTAATTTAAACTCTAATTTAAACTCTAATTTAAACTCTGATTCAAACTCTAATTTAAACTCTAATTTAAACTCTGATTCAAACTCTAATTTAAACTCTAATTTAAACTCTGATTCAAACTCTAATTTAAACTCTAATTTAAACTCTAATTTAAACTCTAATTTAAACTCTGATTCAAACTCTGATTTAAACTCTGATTTAAACTCTAATTTAAACTCTAATTTAAACTCTAATTTAAACTCTAATTTAAACTCTGATTTAAACTCTGATTTAAACTCTAATTTAAACTCTAATTTAAACTCTAATTCAAACTCTAATTTAAACTCTAATTTAAACTCTAATTTAAACTCTGATTTAAACTCTGATTTAAACTCTGATTTAAACTCTAATTTAAACTCTAATTTAAACTCTAATTCAAACTCTAATTTAAACTCTAATTTAAACTCTGATTTAAACTCTAATTTAAACTCTAATTTAAACTCTAATTTAAACTCTAATTTAAACTCTGATTTAAACTCTGATTTAAACTCTAATTTAAACTCTGATTTAAACTCTGATTCAAACTCTAATTTAAACTCTGATTTAAATGTAATTTAAACTCTGATTTAAACTCTGATTTAAATGTAATTTAAACTCTGATTTAAACTCTGATTTAAACTCTGATTCAAACTCTGATTTAAACTCTAATTTAAACTCTGATTTAAACTCTGATTTAAACTCTAATTTAAACTCTGATTCAAACTCTAATTTAAACTCTAATTTAAACTCTGATTTAAACTCTGATTTAAACTCTAATTTAAACTCTGATTTAAACTCTGATTTAAACTCTGATTTAAACTCTAATTTAAACTCTGATTTAAACTCTAATTTAAACTCTGATTTAAACTCTAATTTAAACTCTGATTTAAACTCTAATTTAAACTCTGATTTAAACTCTAATTTAAACTCTGATTCAAACTCTAATTTAAACTCTAATTTAAACTCTGATTCAAACTCTAATTTAAACTCTGATTTAAACTCTAATTTAAACTCTAATTTAAACTCTGATTCAAACTCTAATTTAAACTCTAATTTAAACTCTGATTTAAACTCTAATTTAAACTCTGATTTAAACTCTAATTTAAACTCTGATTCAAACTCTAATTTAAACTCGAATTTAAACTCTAATTTAAACTCTAATTTAAACTCTGATTTAAACTCTGATTTAAACTCTGATTTAAACTCTAATTTAAACTCTGATTTAAACTCTAATTTAAACTCTGATTTAAACTCTGATTTAAACTCTAATTTAAACTCTGATTTAAACTCTAATTTAAACTCTAATTTAAACTCTGATTTAAACTCTGATTTAAACTCTGATTTAAACTCTAATTTAAACTCTGATTTAAACTCTAATTTAAACTCTGATTTAAACTCTGATTTAAACTCTAATTTAAACTCTGATTTAAACTCTAATTTAAACTCTAATTTAAACTCTGATTTAAACTCTGATTTAAACTCTGATTTAAACTCTAATTTAAACTCTGATTTAAACTCTGATTTAAACTCTGATTTAAACTCTAATTTAAACTCTAATTTAAACTCTGATTTAAACTCTAATTTAAACTCTAATTTAAACTCTGATTTAAACTCTAATTTAAACTCTGATTCAAACTCTGATTTAAACTCTAATTTAAACTCTAATTTAAACTCTAATTTAAACTCTAATTTAAACTCTGATTTAAACTCTGATTTAAACTCTAATTTAAACTCTAATTTAAACTCTGATTCAAACTCTGATTTAAACTCTAATTTAAACTCTGATTCAAACTCTAATTTAAACTCTAATTTAAACTCTGATTTAAACTCTAATTTAAACTCTAATTTAAACTCTAATTTAAACTCTAATTTAAACTCTGATTCAAACTCTGATTCAAACTCTGATTTAAACTCTGATTTAAACTCTAATTTAAACTCTGATTTAAACTCTAATTTAAACTCTGATTCAAACTCTAATTTAAACTCTAATTTAAACTCTGATTTAAACTCTAATTTAAACTCTGATTCAAACTCTAATTTAAACTCTAATTTAAACTCTGATTTAAACTCTAATTTAAACTCTAATTTAAACTCTAATTTAAACTCTGATTTAAACTCTGATTTAAACTCTAATTTAAACTCTGATTTAAACTCTGATTTAAACTCTGATTTAAACTCTGATTTAAACTCTAATTTAAACTCTGATTTAAACTCTGATTTAAACTCTAATTTAAACTCTGATTTAAACTCTGATTTAAACTCTGATTCAACTCTGATTTAAACTCTGATTTAAACTCTGATTCAAACTCTGATTTAACTCTGATTTAAACTCTGATTTAAACTCTAATTTAAACTCTGATTAAACTCTGATTTAAACTCTGATTTAAACTCTAATTTAAACTCTGATTTAAACTCTAATTTAAACTCTGATTTAACTCTGATTTAAACTCTGATTTAAACTCTAATTTAAACTCTGATTTAAACTCTGATTTAAACTCTGATTTAAACTCTAATTTAAACTCTGATTTAAACTCTGATTTAAACTCTGATTTAAACTCTGATTTAAACTCTGATTTAAACTCTGATTTAAACTCTGATTTAACTCTGATTCAAACTCTGATTTAAATCTGATTCAAACTCTAATTTAAACTCTAATTTAAACTCTGATTTAAACTCTGATTTAAACTCTAATTTAAACTCTGATTTAAACTCTGATTTAAACTCTGATTTAAACTCTGATTTAAACTCTGATTTAAACTCTGATTTAAACTCTGATTTAACTCTGATTCAAACTCTGATTTAACTCTGATTTAAACTCTGATTTAAACTCTGATTTAAACTCTAATTTAAACTCTGATTAAACTCTGATTTAAACTCTGATTTAAACTCTAATTTAAACTCTGATTTAAACTCTAATTTAAACTCTGATTTAACTCTGATTTAAACTCTGATTTAAATGTAATTTAAACTCTGATTCAAACTCTGATTTAAATCTGATTCAAACTCTAATTTAAACTCTGATTTAAACTCTGATTTAAATGTAATTTAAACTCTAATTTAAACTCTAATTTAAATCTGATTTAAACTCTGATTTAAACTCTGATTTGTTCCTGCAGGGAAACAGGAAGTAACAACGGCTGCTCCGACAGGTGTCTCACCTACAGCAGGTGAGGTGGGGTCAGGTGAGGGGGGGTCATGTGAGGGGGGTCAGGTGAGTGGGGGGTCTGATAGTAACTTCCTGTCTGATAGTAACTTCCTGTCTGATAGTAACTTCCTGTCTGTCCTCAGAGGCGTGTCCTCCCCAGCAGACGTCCTGTGCTGATCCGTCTCTCTGCATCCTGATTGGTCGGCTCTGTGACGGACACCGGGACTGTCCCGACGGCTCGGACGAAGACGCTGCCCGCTGTGGTGAGGAGTCACATGACACCTGTCAGAGTCACGTGACACCTGAGAGGAGTCACATGACAACAGGTAAGCCTCACTGTTAGCTTCATCACTGAGACGGCATGTCCTTGTCTCCGTAGCGACGGCGTGTGACGGACAGTTCATCCTGATTGGTCCGAGTGGCTCGTTCAGTTCAGACAAAAGCAGCAGATTCTGTCGCTGGATCATCAGGTATTTCTATCAATAACATCACACTGTGGGGACAAACTATCTCTGACGGGTATCTTTCTTCTGTCCTCTGTCTTCTGTCCTCTCTCCTCTGTCTCTCTCCTCTGTCTCTGTCCTCTGTCTCTGACGGGTATCTTTCCTCTGTCCTCTGTCTTCTGTCCTCTCTCCTCTGTCTCTGTCCTCTGTCTCTGTCCTCTGTCTCTGACGGGTATCTTTCCTCTGTCCTCTGTCCTCTCTCCTCTGTCCTCTGTCTCTGTCCTCTGTCTCTGACGGGTATCTTTCCTCTGTCTTCTGTCCTCTGTCTCTGTCCTCTGTCTCCTCTGTCTCTGTCCTCTGTCTCTGACCGTTATCTGTCCTCTGTCTCTGACGGGTATCTTTCCTCTGTCCTCTGTCTTCTGTCCTCTCTCCTCTGTCTCTGTCCTCTGTCTCTGTCCTCTGTCTCTGACGGGTATCTTTCCTCTGTCTTCTGTCCTCTCTCCTCTGTCTCTGTCCTCTGTCTCCTCTGTCTCTGTCCTCTGTCTCTGACGGGTATCTTTCCTCTGTCCTCTGTCTTCTGTCCTCTGTCTCTGTCCTCTGTCCTCTCTCCTCTGTCTCTGTCCTATGTCTCTGACGGGTATCTGTCCTCTGTCTTTGACGGGTATATTTCCTCTGTCTCTGTCCTCTGTCTCCTGTCCTCTGTCCTTTGTCTCTGTCCTCTGTCCTCAGGCTGGACCGAGGACTCTCTCTTCAGATTAACTTCCTGAGGTTTGACACGCAGGAGAACGTGGAACGACTGAAACTCTACGAGGGGGTCGGAGAGGACAGACATCTGAGAGGTGGGCACGCACGCACGCACGCACGCACGCACGCACGCACGCACGCACGCACGCACGCACGCACGCACGCACGCACGCACGCACGCACGCACGCACGCACGCACGCACGCACGCACGCACGCACGCACGCACGCACGCACGCACGCACGCACACACACACACACACACACACACACACACACACACACACACACACACACACACACACACACACACACACACACACACACACACACACACACACACACACACACACACACAGTGACTCACTCTTCTCTCTGATTGGCAGCTGAGCTCTCAGGCTCCGCCCACCCAGGGACAGTGTGGCTGCTCAGCGACCAATCAACGGTGGAGTTCATCTCTGATGATGCCAACAACCTGTCAGGGTTCAACGCCACCTACAGCGCGGCCAACACCTCCACGCTCTCCAGTAACACACACACACACACACACACACACACACACACAAACATACACACACACACAAACACAACATTGTTCTCAGAATTTACTTTTGTCAGGGCTCTTTTAACACAAACACAGCTTTTTTACTGTTCCTGACTTTGTGTGTGTGTGTGTGTGTGTGTGTGTGTGTGTGTTTGTGCAGACCAGCAGAAGCTGACCTGCTCCTTTGAGCAGGGCATGTGTTTCTGGAGGCAGGATGATGCAGATGATGGAGACTGGTATCGAACCAGCGGCTCAACGTTCCCCCCCCTCAGCGGCCCGAGTGCCGACCACACACTGGGAAACAGCTCCGGTTGGTATTATTATCATTCTGTGCGACTGGCGAAGCAGAAAACTGCCTTTGACTGAAATCCATTCTAACAGAGCTCAACAACACCCCACTTTGACCCCATACAGATTCTGCATACTTTAACACTATAACCGTCAGGGGTCGCTGTATACCTAAAACCGCCAACGGGTAAAATGTACCCGCTATTAGAATAAATAGATTTTCAAGGTACAATGTTCTTTTATTTATCATACTAGAACATAGGGTTAAGAGTGCGTTTTGATCTATCTATCTATCTCTCTAGGAACCGCAGTAAACAACAGGCGTTGCTATAGCAACACGTCATGTTTATGCTTTCACGAGAGATCAATAGCGCGAAAATCACTGCATTTTCTATAAGGTAAATATTACCCACTGGCGCTGATGGGTATAAATGGCTAGCGTTAACGTAGAACAGAAATTACAAGTTTAAAAGTCTGAAACATTTGTTTCCAACTATTGCTCGGCTGGCCACAATTTTCACTCTTCATACATCATTTGGTGATCATCATGTAGGGAAATGTGTCACGGCCGCACCGATATGCTAACATTACCCCCGCTGGGTAAAGCGGGGGTAATGTTAGCATCGGGACGCGCACACAAGGTTCCAAGTCAAAGTCAACTTTAATGTCAATCTTACTCAGTTTATGTTTACAAAGAGATCAAAATGACGTTTCCAGCAATCCCGAATATACAATTATACAATATACAGATATGTATAAATATGTATAAATATGTATATATTAGGGCTGGCAGTCGATTAAAATAGTTAATCGCGATTAATCACAAATTAATCGCACATTTTGTATCTGTTCTAAATGTTCCTTAGAGGAATATTTTTCAAGTTTTTAATACTCTTATCAACAGATGAGTGGACAAATATGCTTTATGCAAATGTTTGTTTCATTTGAACAATGACAAATATTCTCATGAATATTAAACACAACAACCTGGAACCTCTCTCATACAGTGTGTGTGTGTGTGTGTGTGTGTGTGTGTGTGTGTGTGTGTGTGTGTGTGTGTGTGTGTGTGTGATGGATCGTTGGAGCTATGTGCAACTCAAGGCATATGCTCGAACGGGAGCTGCCTGGACGCTGTAAGGTCTCTCTCTCGCTCGCGCCAAACACACACACACACACACACACACACACACACACACACACACCCTCCCGATGGCCAGTCGCTGCCTGCCGGTGAGCGTGGAAGTGGGGTCTGCTGCAAGCAGGCAGCAGGAGCGGGGCTGTCAGCATCAGCTTGTAGATGGTATTTTAAACTCGATGCTCTGAAACTACGGGGCGGCCGAGGACAAACAATACACATGCGTTAACGCGTCGTTAACGTCCTAGTATAAATATATATATACAGTATAAATATGTATAAAATATGTATATCCTATACACACAATCAACAGACAGATTTACACACAGATTAAGATAAAAAACACAGTCAACATTTCTCGGAATTTTCTAGTTATTGTTATTATTATTATTATTGTTATTATTGTCATACTGTACTTTATTGTTGTTCTTGTTTGTTTGACAGGTTTCTACATCGTCACCCCTCGGAGTCCCGGCCAATGGCTGAAGAGCTTCAGGATCCAAAGCCTCCCTCTGAGCCCGCACCCCGAAGCCATGTGTCTGAGCTTCTGGTAAACAAACAACAACAAACAAAAACATGTACACTTGTAAACATGTAAACAACAGAACTGTAAACATGTAAACAACAGGACTGTAAACATTTAAACAACATGACTGTAAACATGTAATCAACAGGAGTATAAACATGTAAACAACATGACTGTAAACATGTAATCAACAGAACTGTAAACATGTAAACAACATGACTGTAAACATGTAAACAACAGGACTGTAAACATGTAAACAACATGACTGTAAACATGTAGACAACAGGGCCCTTTCTCATTTATCTAACTCCCCTCCTCGACTCCTATCCTCGATACTTAGTCCCGCCCACAGGAGATGTGAGCCGAGGAGCCGAGGAGGGGAACCGAGGAGAGAGGAGGGGAACCGAGGAGAGAGGAGGGGAAGCAGCAGGCGGTTAGAGAAAGGAGAACTCCTCTCCTCTGAGCGGTCATTTTAAAGAGACGTCCATTAATGATGACAGGAGGCACAGCAGCCCTCTGTCTGATGGACAGATGAGTTCATGACCACTTCTTTACTTTGATTCATTCACAGTGAGACAATAACAGGCTACAGATGAGGACACACACACACACACATATATATATGTATATATTTATATACATATATACAATTTCAGAATCAAACAGAGCACTCTCATAATAACGTAACACTATCAGAGACAGGATATATCCCCCCCCCCCCTCTCTGGTCGCTACAATGAGGAAAATAAATGACGGACCAAAAGTTTTATTTACAAGTATTAAAAGTAAGCAGAGGACACCAAACCAACTGAGACCTGTCTGTCCGCTGCATCTACACACACACTGTACCACACACACACACACACACACACACACGCACACACTGTACCACATACACACACACACCTACAGCTAACAGCCTAACAGCCGTTGTGTATTTTATTTTGTGAAGCACTAAATGGTTTTAGAAACATCTGGACTCTTTGTTTGTAGATATCTACTAAACTACAGCAAAGAGAGTAGGCCTGTTCTACTGAGTGATATATATTATACACACTGCTCTGCTTTCTGCACGGACCTCACAGCTGTTCTCTCTGGAAACATCGCGTCGCGATGAAAGCAGTTAATAAAATAATATCCAGGGGATGCATGCAGAGCTGTGATTGGCTGAGATCAGTCCGGCCGTGCGTCACGACTCTTTGAAACATCTCTGTTGCCGGAAATGCATCCACGAAGGAGCCGTGGAGGACCGTGGAGGACCCATCAGTGTATCCTCGGTTAGAGCTCCTCCAGAGAGCCTCCTCTCTCCTCTCTCCTCTCTCCTCGGTTAGAGCTCCTCCAGAGAGCCTCCTCGATGCTCGATGCTCGGTCCTCGAAGTGCATTTAGAGAAATGAGATGTCCTTCAACATGGCGCGCTGAAATTCATTTCCGGGTCACTACCGGAGGACCGAGGAGTCGAGGAGTCGAGGAGGGGGATTTGCTGAAATGAGAAAGGGCCCAGGAGTATAAACATGTAAACAACATGAATGTAAACATGTAAACAACAGGACTGTAAACATGTAAACAACATGACTGTAAACATGTAGACAACAGGACTGTAAACATGTAAACAACATGACTGTAAACATGTAAACAACATGACTGTAAACATGTAAACAACAGGACTGTAAACATGTAAACAACATGACTGTAAACATGTAAACAACAGGACTGTAAACATGTAAACAACATGACTGTAAACATGTAGACAACAGGACTGTAAACATGTAAACAACATGACTGTAAACATGTAAACAACATGACTGTAAACATGTAAACAACAGGACTGTAAACATGTAAAAAACAGGACTGTAAACATGTAAACAACATGACTGTAAACATGTAAACAACATGACTGTAAACATGTAAACAACAGGACTGTAAACATGTAAAAAACAGGACTGTAAACATGTAAACAACATGACTGTAAACATGTAAACAACAGGACTGTAAACATGTAAACAACATGACTGTAAACATGTAATCAACAGGAGTATAAACATGTAATCAACAGGAGTATAAACATGTAAACAACATGACTGTAAACATGTAGACAACAGGAGTATAAACATGTAAACAACATGACTGTAAACATGTAGACAACAGGAGTATAAACATGTAATCAACAGGAGTATAAACATGTAAACAACATGACTGTAAACATGTAAACAACAGGACTGTAAACATGTAAACAACATGACTGTAAACATGTAAACATGTAAACAACAGGACTGTAAACATGTAAACAACATGACTGTAAACATGTAATCAACAGGAGTATAAACATGTAATCAACAGGAGTATAAACATGTAAACAACATGACTGTAAACATGTAAACAACATGACTGTAAACATGTAGACAACAGGACTGTAAACATGTAAACAACATGACTGTAAACATGTAAACAACATGACTGTAAACATGTAAACAACAGGACTGTAAACATGTAAACAACATGACTGTAAACATGTAAACAACAGGACTGTAAACATGTAAACAACATGACTGTAAACATGTAGACAACAGGACTGTAAACATGTAAACAACATGACTGTAAACATGTAAACAACATGACTGTAAACATGTAAACAACAGGACTGTAAACATGTAAAAAACAGGACTGTAAACATGTAAACAACATGACTGTAAACATGTAAACAACATGACTGTAAACATGTAAACAACAGGACTGTAAACATGTAAAAAACAGGACTGTAAACATGTAAACAACATGACTGTAAACATGTAAACAACAGGACTGTAAACATGTAAACAACATGACTGTAAACATGTAATCAACAGGAGTATAAACATGTAATCAACAGGAGTATAAACATGTAAACAACATGACTGTAAACATGTAGACAACAGGAGTATAAACATGTAAACAACATGACTGTAAACATGTAGACAACAGGAGTATAAACATGTAATCAACAGGAGTATAAACATGTAAACAACATGACTGTAAACATGTAAACAACAGGACTGTAAACATGTAAACAACATGACTGTAAACATGTAAACATGTAAACAACAGGACTGTAAACATGTAAACAACATGACTGTAAACATGTAATCAACAGGAGTATAAACATGTAATCAACAGGAGTATAAACATGTAAACAACATGACTGTAAACATGTAGACAACAGGACTGTAAACATGTAAACAACATGACTGTAAACATGTAATCAACAGGAGTATAAACATGTAATCAACAGGAGTATAAACATGTAAACAACATGACTGTAAACATGTAGACAACAGGAGTATAAACATGTAAACAACATGACTGTAAACATGTAGACAACAGGAGTATAAACATGTAATCAACAGGAGTATAAACATGTAAACAACATGACTGTAAACATGTAAACAACAGGACTGTAAACATGTAAACAACATGACTGTAAACATGTAAACAACAGGACTGTAAACATGTAAACAACATGACTGTAAACATGTAGACAACAGGAGTATAAACATGTAATCAACAGGAGTATAAACATGTAAACAACATGACTGTAAACATGTAAACAACAGGACTGTAAACATGTAAACAACAGGACTGTAAACATGTAAACAACATGACTGTAAACATGTAAACAACAGGACTGTAAACATGTAAACAACATGACTGTAAACATGTAATCAACAGGAGTATAAACATGTAAACAACATGACTGTAAACATGTAGACAACAGGAGTATAAACATGTAAACAACATGACTGTAAACATGTAGACAACAGGAGTATAAACATGTAAACAACATGACTGTAAACATGTAGACAACAGGAGTATAAACATGTAATCAACAGGAGTATAAACATGTAAACAACATGACTGTAAACATGTAAACAACAGGACTGTAAACATGTAAAAAACAGGACTGTAAACATGTAAACAACATGACTGTAAACATGTAAACAACATGACTGTAAACATGTAAACAACAGGACTGTAAACATGTAAAAAACAGGACTGTAAACATGTAAACAACATGACTGTAAACATGTAAACAACAGGACTGTAAACATGTAAACAACATGACTGTAAACATGTAATCAACAGGAGTATAAACATGTAATCAACAGGAGTATAAACATGTAAACAACATGACTGTAAACATGTAGACAACAGGAGTATAAACATGTAAACAACATGACTGTAAACATGTAGACAACAGGAGTATAAACATGTAATCAACAGGAGTATAAACATGTAAACAACATGACTGTAAACATGTAAACAACAGGACTGTAAACATGTAAACAACATGACTGTAAACATGTAAACATGTAAACAACAGGACTGTAAACATGTAAACAACATGACTGTAAACATGTAATCAACAGGAGTATAAACATGTAATCAACAGGAGTATAAACATGTAAACAACATGACTGTAAACATGTAGACAACAGGACTGTAAACATGTAAACAACATGACTGTAAACATGTAATCAACAGGAGTATAAACATGTAATCAACAGGAGTATAAACATGTAAACAACATGACTGTAAACATGTAGACAACAGGAGTATAAACATGTAAACAACATGACTGTAAACATGTAGACAACAGGAGTATAAACATGTAATCAACAGGAGTATAAACATGTAAACAACATGACTGTAAACATGTAAACAACAGGACTGTAAACATGTAAACAACATGACTGTAAACATGTAAACAACAGGACTGTAAACATGTAAACAACATGACTGTAAACATGTAGACAACAGGAGTATAAACATGTAATCAACAGGAGTATAAACATGTAAACAACATGACTGTAAACATGTAAACAACAGGACTGTAAACATGTAAACAACAGGACTGTAAACATGTAAACAACATGACTGTAAACATGTAAACAACAGGACTGTAAACATGTAAACAACATGACTGTAAACATGTAATCAACAGGAGTATAAACATGTAAACAACATGACTGTAAACATGTAGACAACAGGAGTATAAACATGTAAACAACATGACTGTAAACATGTAGACAACAGGAGTATAAACATGTAAACAACATGACTGTAAACATGTAGACAACAGGAGTATAAACATGTAATCAACAGGAGTATAAACATGTAAACAACATGACTGTAAAATGTAAACAACAGGACTGTAAACATGTAAACAACATGACTGTAAACATGTAATCAACAGGAGTATAAACATGTAATCAACAGGAGTATAAACATGTAAACAACATGACTGTAAACATGTAAACAACATGACTGTAAACATGTAAACAACAGGAGTATAAACATGTAATCAACAGGAGTATAAACATGTAAACAACATGACTGTAAACATGTAAACAACAGGACTGTAAACATGTAAACAACATGACTGTAAACATGTAAACAACAGGACTGTAAACATGTAAACAACATGACTGTAAACATGTAGACAACAGGACTGTAAACATGTAAACAACATGACTGTAAACATGTAAACAACAGGAGTATAAACATGTAAACAACATGACTGTAAACATGTAAACAACAGGACTGTAAACATGTAAACAACATGACTGTAAACATGTAGACAACAGGACTGTAAACATGTAAACAACATGACTGTAAACATGTAAACAACAGGAGTGTAAACATGTAAACAACATGACTGTAAACATGTAATCAACAGGAGTATAAACATGTAATCAACAGGAGTATAAACATGTAAACAACATGACTGTAAACATGTAGACAACAGGAGTATAAACATGTAAACAACATGACTGTAAACATGTAGACAACAGGAGTATAAACATGTAATCAACAGGAGTATAAACATGTAAACAACATGACTGTAAACATGTAAACAACAGGACTGTAAACATGTAAACAACATGACTGTAAACATGTAAACATGTAAACAACAGGACTGTAAACATGTAAACAACAGGACTGTAAACATGTAAACAACATGACTGTAAACATGTAATCAACAGGAGTATAAACATGTAATCAACAGGAGTATAAACATGTAAACAACATGACTGTAAACATGTAGACAACAGGACTGTAAACATGTAAACAACATGACTGTAAACATGTAATCAACAGGAGTATAAACATGTAATCAACAGGAGTATAAACATGTAAACAACATGACTGTAAACATGTAGACAACAGGAGTATAAACATGTAAACAACATGACTGTAAACATGTAGACAACAGGAGTATAAACATGTAATCAACAGGAGTATAAACATGTAAACAACATGACTGTAAACATGTAAACAACAGGACTGTAAACATGTAAACAACATGACTGTAAACATGTAAACAACAGGACTGTAAACATGTAAACAACATGACTGTAAACATGTAGACAACAGGAGTATAAACATGTAATCAACAGGAGTATAAACATGTAAACAACATGACTGTAAACATGTAAACAACAGGACTGTAAACATGTAAACAACAGGACTGTAAACATGTAAACAACATGACTGTAAACATGTAAACAACAGGACTGTAAACATGTAAACAACATGACTGTAAACATGTAATCAACAGGAGTATAAACATGTAAACAACATGACTGTAAACATGTAGACAACAGGAGTATAAACATGTAAACAACATGACTGTAAACATGTAGACAACAGGAGTATAAACATGTAAACAACATGACTGTAAACATGTAGACAACAGGAGTATAAACATGTAATCAACAGGAGTATAAACATGTAAACAACATGACTGTAAACATGTAAACAACAGGACTGTAAACATGTAAAAACAGGACTGTAAACATGTAAACAACATGACTGTAAACATGTAAACAACATGACTGTAAACATGTAAACAACAGGACTGTAAACATGTAAAAAACAGGACTGTAAACATGTAAACAACATGACTGTAAACATGTAAACAACAGGACTGTAAACATGTAAACAACATGACTGTAAACATGTAATCAACAGGAGTATAAACATGTAATCAACAGGAGTATAAACATGTAAACAACATGACTGTAAACATGTAGACAACAGGAGTATAAACATGTAAACAACATGACTGTAAACATGTAGACAACAGGAAGTATAAACATGTAATCAACAGGAGTATAAACATGTAAACAACATGACTGTAAACATGTAAACAACAGGACTGTAAACATGTAAACAACATGACTGTAAACATGTAAACATGTAAACAACAGGACTGTAAACATGTAAACAACATGACTGTAAACATGTAATCAACAGGAGTATAAACATGTAATCAACAGGAGTATAAACATGTAAACAACATGACTGTAAACATGTAGACAACAGGACTGTAAACATGTAAACAACATGACTGTAAACATGTAATCAACAGGAGTATAAACATGTAATCAACAGGAGTATAAACATGTAACAACATGACTGTAAACATGTAGACAACAGGAGTATAAACATGTAAACAACATGACTGTAAACATGTAGACAACAGGAGTATAAACATGTAATCAACAGGAGTATAAACATGTAAACAACATGACTGTAAACATGTAAACAACAGGACTGTAAACATGTAAACAACATGACTGTAAACATGTAAACAACAGGACTGTAAACATGTAAACAACATGACTGTAAACATGTAGACAACAGGAGTATAAACATGTAATCAACAGGAGTATAAACATGTAAACAACATGACTGTAAACATGTAAACAACAGGACTGTAAACATGTAACAACAGGACTGTAAACATGTAACAACATGACTGTAAACATGTAAACAACAGGACTGTAAACATGTAAACAACATGACTGTAAACATGTAAACAACAGGACTGTAAACATGTAAACAACATGACTGTAAACATGTAGACAACAGGAGTATAAACATGTAATCAACAGGAGTATAAACATGTAAACAACATGACTGTAAACATGTAAACAACAGGACTGTAAACATGTAAACAACAGGACTGTAAACATGTAAACAACATGACTGTAAACATGTAAACAACAGGACTGTAAACATGTAAACAACATGACTGTAAACATGTAATCAACAGGAGTATAAACATGTAAACAACATGACTGTAAACATGTAGACAACAGGAGTATAAACATGTAAACAACATGACTGTAAACATGTAGACAACAGGAGTATAAACATGTAAACAACATGACTGTAAACATGTAGACAACAGGAGTATAAACATGTAATCAACAGGAGTATAAACATGTAAACAACATGACTGTAAAATGTAAACAACAGGACTGTAAACATGTAAACAACATGACTGTAAACATGTAATCAACAGGAGTATAAACATGTAATCAACAGGAGTATAAACATGTAAACAACATGACTGTAAACATGTAAACAACATGACTGTAAACATGTAAACAACAGGAGTATAAACATGTAATCAACAGGAGTATAAACATGTAAACAACATGACTGTAAACATGTAAACAACAGGACTGTAAACATGTAAACAACATGACTGTAAACATGTAAACAACAGGACTGTAAACATGTAGACAACAGGACTGTAAACATGTAAACAACATGACTGTAAACATGTAAACAACAGGAGTATAAACATGTAAACAACATGACTGTAAACATGTAAACAACAGGACTGTAAACATGTAAACAACATGACTGTAAACATGTAGACAACAGGACTGTAAACATGTAAACAACATGACTGTAAACATGTAAACAACAGGAGTATAAACATGTAAACAACATGACTGTAAACATGTAGACAACAGGAGTATAAACATGTAATCAACAGGAGTATAAACATGTAAACAACATGACTGTAAACATGTAAACAACATGACTGTAAACATGTAAAACAACAGGACTGTAAACATGTAAACACATGACTGTAAACATGTAATCAACAGGAGTATAAACATGTAATCAACAGGAGTATAAACATGTAAACAACATGACTGTAAACATGTAGACAACAGGACTGTAAACATGTAGACAACAGGAGTATAAACATGTAAACAACATGACTGTAAACATGTAGACAACAGGACTGTAAACATGTAAACAACATGACTGTAAACATGTAGACAACAGGACTGTAAACATGTAAACAACATGACTGTAAACATGTAGACAACAGGAGTATAAACATGTAATCAACAGGAGTATAAACATGTAAACAACATGACTGTAAACATGTAAACAACAGGACTGTAAACATGTAAACAACATGACTGTAAACATGTAATCAACAGGAGTATAAACATGTAAACAACAGGAGTATAAACATGTAATCAACAGGAGTATAAACATGTAAACAACATGACTGTAAACATGTAGACAACAGGAGTATAAACATGTAAACAACATGACTGTAAACATGTAAACAACAGGACTGTAAACATGTAAACAACATGACTGTAAACATGTAAACAACAGGACTGTAAACATGTAAACAACATGACTGTAAACATGTAGACAACAGGAGTATAAACATGTAATCAACAGGAGTATAAACATGTAAACAACATGACTGTAAACATGTAAACAACCAGGACTGTAAACATGTAAACAACATGACTGTAAACATGTAAACAACAGGACTGTAAACATGTAAACAACATGACTGTAAACATGTAATCAACAGGAGTATAAACATGTAATCAACAGGAGTATAAACATGTAATCAACAGGAGTATAAACATGTAAACAACATGACTGTAAACATGTAAACAACAGGACTGTAAACATGTAAACAACATGACTGTAAACATGTAAACAACAGGACTGTAAACATGTAAACAACATGACTGTAAACATGTAATCAACAGGAGTATAAACATGTAATCAACAGGAGTATAAACATGTAAACACATGACTGTAAACATGTAGACAACAGGACTGTAAACATGTAACAACAGGACTGTAAACATGTAAACAACATGACTGTAAACATGTAATCAACAGGAGTAATAAACATGTAATCAACAGGAGTATAAACATGTAAACAACATGACTGTAAACATGTAGACAACAGGAGTATAAACATGTAAACAACATGACTGTAAACATGTAGACAAAAGGACTGTAAACATGTAGACAACAGGAGTATAAACATGTAAACAACATGACTGTAAACATGTAGACAACAGGACTGTAAACATGTAATCAACAGGAGTATAAACATGTAAACAACATGACTGTAAACATGTAGACAACAGGGAGTATAAACATGTAATCAACAGGAGTATAAACATGTAAACAACATGACTGTAAACATGTAGACAACAGAGTATAAACATGTAATCAACAGGAGTATAAAACATGTAAACAACATGACTGTAAACATGTAATCAACAGGAGTATAAACATGTAATCAACAGGAATGTGAAAGTAAACAACAGGACTGTAAACATGTAAACAGGTACCACATGTTTGGCGAGGAGGTGCACCGTCTCCAGGTGTTTCTGGAGGACTCGGCCGTTACCGTGGTGTTCCAGAGAGACGGTAACTATGGCGACAACTGGAAACTACGGCCAGGTGACGCTGCACCTGACGACGAAGACAAAGGTCAGTGACATCACACAGGAAGTGACATCACAACAGGCAGTCAGCTGACCTCTGACCTCTGCAGGTGGTGTTCGAGGCGCTGAAGGAGGGCGGCATGAGGAGCGACATCGCTCTGGATGACATCGCACTGACCGCTGACCCCTGTGGCCCCGCCCCCCCTGAACCAACCAATGTCCCGCCTCCAACAACGACAGCCCCTATACCAGGTAAGAACAAGCCCCCCGCCCCCTTTAGCAGGTTAGAACAAGGCCATGCCCCCCTTTACCAAGCTAGAAAAGGCCATGCCCCCTTTACCAGGTAAGAAACAAGGCCATGCCCCCTTTACCAAGGCTAGAACAAGGCCATGCCCCCTTTACACACGGCATCTATTGCACGTCTGTCCGTCCTGGGAGAGGGATCCCTCCTCTGTTGCTCTCCCTGAGGTTTCTCCCATGTTCCCTTTAAACTGTGGGGTTTCTCTGGAAGTTTTTCCTTGTACGATATGAGGGTCTAAGGACAGAGGGTCTAAGGACAGAGGGTCTGAGGACAGAGGGTCAAAGGACAGAGGGTATAAGGACAGAGGGTCTGAGGACAGAGGGTCTGAGGACAGAGGGTATAAGGACAGAGGGTCTGAGGACAGAGGGTCTAAGGACAGAGGGTGTCGTTTTCTCACACTGATATTCTGAACAATCTGTGCTGTTGTATTTGCTGTAAAAGTGTCTCTACTGTAGGCTGTTTGTATTATATGTTCAGCACTTTGGCTCCACCAAACATCGTTGATAAATGTGCTTTATAAATAAAACTTGATTTGATTTGATACCAGGCTAGAACAAGGCCCTGACCCCTTTACCAGGCTAGACAAGGCCCTGACCCCTTTACCAGTTAGAACAAGGCCCTGGCCCCTTTACCAGGCTAGAACAAGGCCTTGGCCACCTTTACCATGTTAGAACAAGGCCCCGCCCCCCTTTACCAGGCTAGAACAAGGCCCTGGCCCCTTTACCATGTTAGAACAAGGCCCCGCCCCCTTTACCAGACTAGAACATGCCCACGCCCCTTTTACCATGTTATAACAAGGTCACGCCCCCTTTTACCAGGTTAGATCAAGGCCACGCCCCCTTTACCAGGTTACATCAAGGCCACCAATGTTCTCTGACTCCAACCCTCTGCTCTGACTGATGCAGTTGACTGCGGTGGACCCTTTGATCTCTGGGAGCCGAACTCCACCTTCAGCTCTCCAAATTACCCACAATCCTACGGGAACAAGGCTCAGTGTGAGTACAGCTCTTGATGTTTATTTACCCATGATGCATTGCTGCAGGCCTTTTGATTGTTATTTACCCATGATGCCTTGCAGGCCAGTGGACGCTGCAACGCCGCTGCCGGTCGGGAAACCTGGCACTACTTCACTTCCTGGACTTTGACGTGGAGGCTGGGGTTTGATGTGGTGGAGGTGCGGGAGGGCGCGGGGCTTAACTCCACCTTACTGGGTGAGGATGTGTTTTAACCCAGCATGCTTTGCAGCTCTCACCTGTGTACTCACCTGTGTGATAACACCTCACCTGTGTCTTACCTGGGTCTCACCTGTGTCTCACCTGGGTCTCACCTGTGGTCTCACCTGGGTCTCACCTGTGTCTCACCTGGGTCTCACCTGTTGGGTCTCACCTGGGTCTCACCGGGTCCTCAACCATGGGTCTCACCTGTGTCTCACCTGGGTCCTCACCTGGGTCTCACCTGGATCTCACCTGGGTCTCACCTGGGTCTCACCTGGGTCTCACCTGGGTCTCACCTGTGTCTCACCTGTGTCTCCACCTGGGTCCTCATCTGGGTCTCACCTGGGTCTCACTTGGGTCTCACCTGGGTCTCACCTGGGTATAATCTGGTCTCACCTGGGTCTCACCTGGTCTCAGGGCCAGTAAAAGCAGATCGGTGAAAAAACATTTAGCTGTCACATCCTCATTAAACACTCTGCACGGCATTGTCGAGTTTTCTTTTCTTTGTCCACTCATTGTTACAGATGCAGGTTCAGAGGTGAATTAGGTTCAGAGGTGAATTAGGTTCAGAGGTGAATTAGGTTCAGAGGTGAATTAGGTTCAGAGAGGTGAATTAGGTTCGAAAGGTGAATTGGTTCAAAGGTGAATTAGGTTCAAAGGTGAATTAGGTTCAAAGGTGAATTAGGTTCAAAGGTGAATTTGGTTCAAGGTGATTAGGTTAAAAGTGAATTAGGTTCCAAAGGTGAATTAGGTTCAAAGGTGAATTAGGTTCAAAGGTGAATTAGGTTCAAAGGGTGAATTAGGTTCAAAGGTGAATTAGGTTACAGAGGGTGAATTAGGTTCAAATGTGAATTAGGTTGAAAGGTGAATTAGGTTCAGAGGTGAATTAGGTTCAAAGGTGAATTAGGTTCAAGAGTGATTAGGTTTCAACGGTGAATTAGGTTCGAGAGGTTATTAGGTTCAGAAGATGAATTAGGTTGCAGAGGTGAGATTAGGTTCAGAGGGTGAATAAGAGATTCAAAGGTGAATTAGGTTCAAAGGTGAATTAGGTTCAAAGGTGAATAGGTTCAGATGTGGAATTAGGTTCAAAGGTGAATTAGGTTCAAAGGGTGAAGTTAGTTCAAAGGTGAAATTAGGTTGCAAAGGTGAATTAGGTTCAGAGGTGAATTAAAGGTTCAAAGGTGAGATTAGGTTCAAAGGTGAATTAGGTTCAAAGGTGAATTAGGTTCAGAGGTGAATTAGGTCAAAGGTGAATTAGGTTCAGAGGTGATTAGGTTCAAGGTGAATTAGGTTCAAAGGTGAATTAGGTTCAGAGGTGAATTAGGTTCAAATGTGAATTATGTTCAATGTGAATTAGGTTCAGAGGTGAATTAGGTTCAAAGGTGAATTAGGTTCAAAGGTGAATTATTTTCAAAGGTGAATTAGGTTCAGAGGTGAATTAGGTTCAAAGGTGAATTATGTTCAAATGTGAATTAGGTTCAGAGGAAAAAAGGTGAATTAGGTTCAAAGGTGAATTAGGTTCAAAGGTGAATTAGGTTCAGAGGTGAATTAGGTTCAAGGTGAATTAGGTTCAAAGGTGAATTAGTTTCAAAGGTGAATTAGGTTCAAAGGTGAATTGGTTCAAAGGTGAATTAGGTTCAAAGGTGAATTAGGTTCAGAGGTGAATTAGGTTCAAAGGTGAATTAGGTTCAAAGGTGAATTAGGTTCAGAGGTGAATTAGGTTCAAATGTGAATTAGGTTCAAAGGTGAATTAGGTTCAGAGGTTAATTAGGTTCAAAGGTGAATTAGGTTCAAAGGTGAATTAGGTTCAGAGGTGATTAGGTTCAAGGTGATTAGGTGAATTAGGTTCAAAGGTGAATTAGGTTCAGAGGTGAATAAGGTTCAATGGTGAATTAGGTTCAAAGGTGAATTAGGTTCAAAGGTGAATTAGGTTCAGAGGTGAATTAGGTTCAAAGGTGAATTAGGTTCAAAGGTGAATTAGGTTCAAAGGTGAATTAGGTTCAGAGGTGAATTAGGTTCAAAGGTGAATTAGGTTCAGAGGTGAATTAGGTTAAAGGTGAATTAGGTTCAAATGTGAATTAGGTTCAGAGGTGAATTAGGTTCAAAGGTGAATTAGGTTCAGAGGTGAATTAGGTTCAAAGGTGAATTAGGTTCAAAGGTGAATTAGGTTCGGAGGTGAATTAGGTTCAAAGGTGAATTAGGTTCAGAGGTGAATTAGGTTCAAAGGTGAATTAGTTTCAAGGTGAATTAGGTTCAAAGGTGAATTAGGTTGAAAGGTGAATTAGGTCAAAGGTGAATTAGGTTCAAAGGTGAATTAGGTTCAAATGTGAATTAGGTTCAAAGGTGAATTAGGTTCAGAGGTGAATTAGGTTCAAAGGTGAATTAGGTTCAAAGGTGAATTAGGTTCAAAGGTGAATTAGGTTCAGAGGTGAATTAGGTTCAAAGGTGAATTAGGTTCAGAGGTGAATTAGGTTCAAAGGTGAATTAGGTTCAAGGTGAATTAGGTTCAGAGGTGAATTAGGTTCAAAGATGAATTAGGTTCAGAGGTGAATTAGGTTCAGAGGTGAATAAGATTCAAAGGTGAATTAGGTTCAAAGGTGAATTAGGTTCAAAGGTGAATTAGGTTCAAAGGTGAATTAGGTTCAAAGGTGAATTAGGTTCAAAGGTGAATTAGTTCAAGGTGAATTAGGTTCAAAGGTGAATTAGGTTCAGAGGTGAATTAGGTTCAAAGGTGAATTAGGTTCAAAGGTGAATTAGGTTCAAGGTGAATTGAGTTCAGAGGTGAATTAGGTTCAAGGTGAATTAGGTTCAGAGGTGAATTAGGTTCAAAGGTGAATTAGGTTCAAAGGTGAATTAGGTTCAGAGGTGAATTAGGTTCAAATGTGAATTATGTTCAAGTGAATTAGGTCAAGGTGAATTAGGTTCAAAGGTGAATTAGGTTCAAAGGTGAATTAGGTTCAAAGGTGAATTAGGTTCAGAGGTGAATTAGGTTCAAGGTGAATTAGGTTCAAAGGTGAATTATGGTTCAAAGGAATTAGGTTCAGAGGTGAATTAGGTTCAAAGGTGAATTAGGTTCAGAGGTGAATTAGGTTCAAGGTGAATTAGGTTCAAAGGTGAATTAGGTTCAAGGTGAATTAGTTTCAAAGGTGAATTAGGTTTCAAAGGTGAATTAGGTTCAAAGGTGAATTTGGTTCAAAGGTGAATTAGGTTCAAAGGTGAATTAGGTTCAAGTGAATTAGGTTCAAAGGTGAATTAGGT
>JAPTMU010000295.1:193963-211463 GCA_028583405.1 Pogonophryne albipinna
GTTCTGAACCTGTTCTCTCTATGTTGAACAGCTCTGGTTCTGAACCTGTTCTCTCTGTGTTGAACAGCTCTGGTTCTGAACCTGTTCTCTCTGTGTTGAACAGCTCTGGTTCTAACCCGTTCTCTCTGTGTTGAACAGCTCTGGTTCTGAACCTGTTCTCTTTGTGTTGAACAGCTCTGGTTCTGAACCTGTTCTCTCTGTGTTGAACAGCTCTGGTTCTGAACCTGTTCTCTCTGTGTTGAACAGTTCTGGTTCTGACACGTTAACTTTGTGTTGAACAGCTCTGGTTCTGAACCTGTTCTCTCTGTGTTGAACAGCTCTGGTTCTGAACCTGTTCTCTTTGTGTTGAATAGCTCTGGTTCTGAACCCGTTCTCTCTGTGTTGAACAGCTCTGGTTCTGAACCTGTTCTCTCTGTGTTGAACAGTTCTGGTTCTGACACGTTAACTTTGTGTTGAACAGCTCTGGTTCTGAACCTGTTCTCTCTGTGTTGAACAGCTCTGGTTCTGAACCTGTTCTCTTTGTGTTGAATAGCTCTGGTTCTGAACCTGTTCTCTCTGTGTTGAACAGTTCTGGTTCTGACACGTTAACTTTGCGTTGAACAGCTCTGGTTC
Organism: Pogonophryne albipinna; assembly: GCA_028583405.1. Classification (NCBI taxonomy): domain Eukaryota; kingdom Metazoa; phylum Chordata; class Actinopteri; order Perciformes; family Artedidraconidae; genus Pogonophryne; species Pogonophryne albipinna. Next base: position 194,576 of record JAPTMU010000295.1, read on the forward strand.
TGAACCTGTTCTCTCTGTGTTGAACAGCTCTGGTTCTGACCATTCTCTCGTGTTGAACAGTTCTCGTTCTGACCTGTTCTCTCTGTGTTGAACAGCTCTGGTTCTGAACCTGTTCTCTTTGTGTTGAACAGCTCTGGTTCTGAACCGTTCTCTGTGTTGAACAGCTCTGGTTCTGAACCTGTTCTCTCTGTGTGAACAGCTCTGGTTCTGACCTTCTCTTGTGTTGAACAGCTCTGGTTCTGAACTGTTCTCTCTGTGTTGAACAGCTCTGGTTCTGAACCTGTTCTCTCTGTGTTGAACAGCTCTGGTTCTGAACCGTTCACTCTGTGTTGAACAGCTCTGGTTCTGACCCGTTCTCCCTGTGTTGAACAGCTCTGGTTCTGAACCGTTCTCTCTGTGTTGAACAGCTCTGGTTCTGAACCTGTTCTCTCTGTGTTGAACAGCTCTGGTTCTGAACCTGTTCTCTCTGTGTTGAACAGCTCTGGTTCTGACCCGTTCTCTCTGTGTTGAACAGCTCTGGTTCTGAACCCGTTCTCTCTGTGTTGAACATCTCTGGTTCTGAACCTGTTCTCTCTGTGTTGAACAGCTCTGGTTCTGAACCTGTTCTCTCTGTGTTGAACAGCTCTGGTTCTGACCCGTTCTCTCTGTGTTGAACAGCTCTGGTTCTGAACCCGTTCTCTCTGTGTTGAACAGCTCTGGTTCTGAACCTGTTCTCTCTGTGTTGAACAGCTCTGGTTCTGAACCTGTTCTCTCTGTGTTGAACAGCTCTGGTTCTGAACCCGTTCTCTCTGTGTTGAACAGCTCTGGTTCTGAACCTGTTCTCTCTGTGTTGAACAGCTCTGGTTCTGAACCTGTTCTCTCTGTGTTGAACAGCTCTGGTTCTGACCCGTTCTCTCTGTGTTGAACAGCTCTGGTTCTGAACCCGTTCTCTCTGTGTTGAACAGCTCTGGTTCTGAACCCGTTCTCTCTGTGTTGAACAGCTCTGGTTCTGAACCGTTCTCTCTGTGTTGAACAGTTCTGGTTCTGACACGTTAACTTGTGTTGAACAGCTCTGGTTCTGAACCTGTTCTCTCTGTGTTGAACAGCTCTGGTTCTGAACCTGTTCTCTCTGTGTTGAACAGCTCTGGTTCTGAACCCGTTCTCTCTGTGTTGAACAGCTCTGGTTCTGAACCTGTTCTCTTTGTGTTGAACAGTTCTGGTTCTGACACGTTAACTTTGCGTTGAACAGCTCTGGTTCTGACCATTCTCTCTGTGTTGAACAGTTCTCGTTCTGACCTGTTCTCTCTGTGTTGAACAGCTCTGGTTCTGACCCGTTCTCTCTGTGTTGAACAGCTCTGGTTCTGAACCGTTCTCTCTGTGTTGAACAGCTTTGGTTCTGAACCTGTTCTCTTTGTGTTGAACAGCTCTGGTTCTCAACCGGTTCTCTCTGTGTTGAACAGCTCTGGTTCTGAACCTGTTCTCTCTGTGTTGAACAGCTCTGGTTCTGAACCTGTTCTCTCTGTGTTGAACAGCTCTGATTCTTACAGTTCTCTCTGTGTTGAACAGCTCTGGTTCTGAACCTGTTCTCTCTGTGTTGAACAGCTCTGGTTCTGAACCTGTTCTCTCTGTGTTGAACAGCTCTGGTTCTGAACCTGTTCTCTCTGTGTTGAACAGCTCTGGTTCTGAACCCGTTCTCTCTGTGTTGAACAGTTCTGTTTCTGACCCGTTCTCTCTTTGTTGAACAGCTCTGGTTCTGAACCTGTTCTCTTTGTGTTAACAGCTCTGGTTCTGAACCGTTCTCTCTGTGTTGTACAGCTCTGGTTCTGAACCTGTTCTCTCGGTGTTGCACAGCTCTGGTTCTGAACCTGTTCTCTCTGTGTTGAACAGTTCTGGTTCTGAACCTGTTCTCTCTGTGTTGAACAGCTCTGGTTCTAAACCTATTCTCTTTGTGTTGAACAGCTCTGGTTCTGAACCGGTTCTCTCTGTGTTGAACAGCTCTGGTTCTGAAACCTGTTCTCTCTGTGTTGAACAGTTCTGGTTCTGAACCTGTTCTCTCTGTGTTGAACAGCTCTGGTTCTGAACCTGTTCTCTCTGTGTTGAACAGCTCTGGTTCTGAACCTGTTCTCTTTGTGTTGAACAGCTCTGGTTCTGAACCGGTTCTCTCTGTGTTGAACAGCTCTGGTTCTGACCTGTTCTCTCTGTGTTGAACAGCTCTGGTTCTGAACCCGTTCTCTCTGTGTTGAACAGTTCTGTTTCTGACCCATTCTCTCTGTGTTGAACAGCTCTGGTTCTGAACCTGTTCTCTCTGTGTTGAACAGTTCTGGTTCTGACCCGTTTCTCTTTGTGTTGAACAGCTCTGGTTCTGACCCGTTTTTTTTTTCTCTTAGTGTTCTGACCCGTTTCTCTTAGTGTTTCTGACCCGTTTCTCTTGTGTTGAACAGCTCTGGTTCTGACACGTTCTTGTGTTGTTCTCTTAACAGCGAGCGCTCACTCTGTGGAACGAGAGGCTCTGATGTCGGAGCTGAAGATCCTCGGACACCTTGGTTACCATGACAACATCGTGAACCTGCTTGGGGCCTGTACACTGGGAGGTGAGGCGTGTTTACTGAGGATTCATCCGCCGCTGAAAGTACGCGAGGACACACTAGGATCATACCATTATGTGAAAGAAGTGGGGGGCAGACGCTCCAAAGACAGCAGGTGTAATGGTACAGGCCAGTGCAGAGCGACGGGGAGCCGGGGAGACGGATTTCGGAGCATCTGGCTCATTCCTGCTCCCCCAATAAACACGTTTTTTATTATTTATAACATTTAAAAAAAACGTTTTAATTTTTTAATTATATAAAAACTATGAACTTTTATGCTACGATGTGATGTCAGATAGTAACTATAAAAATCGCAGGCTACCTCAAATAAATTCATGTGTCTGTTGTGATTTGTGATTCGTCCACATTTAGACCAATCACAGCGTCACACTCTGCCACCTATTCTGGATTTGTTTATTGTGTATTGTGCATTCTGTAGACTCCCATTTCTGTTTGAATTACAAAATGGACATCAGAAATTGTCTTAAAAGCTCTAAGGATTTATTCAAATGAAATAGTGATGAAAGAACTGCAGCCGATGCAGCTGCTGGCGACCCTGCAACCTGCCGCTGCAGCAGCCGCTGCACCAGCCGCTGCAGCAGCTGCTGGCGACCCTGCACCTGCCGCTGCAGCAGCTGCTGCACCTGCCGCTGCACCAGCCGCTGCAGCAGCTGCTGGCGACCCTGCACCTGCCGCTGCAGCAGCCGCTGCACCAGCCGCTGCAGCAGCTGCTGGCGACCCTGCACCTGCCGCTGCAGCAGCGCGCCTTAATGTCACAAGCTGCACCTCGGCAAACCCCGGGCTGAGTTTGCGAGCCCTTTTTTGCTTTTCAGTGATGTTGGAGAAAGCAAAGCTGAGTGCAGGATTAGTCAAATGAAAATAACCTTCAGAGCAGGTTTATCTTTTGGTAACCAGGATTTACTGCCAGAGGTGGGAGAAGTTCAGATCTTGTACTTGAGTAAAAGTACCAGAGTGTAGGAATACTCGGGTACAAGAAAAAGTCCTGCATTCAAAATGTTACAAGTAAAAGTACAAAAGTATTATCATCAAAATATAGTGAAAGTACCACCTGCAGAGGGACCTAGATGCAGGTGTTCTCTATAGAGACCACCTGCAGAGGGACCTAGATGCAGGTGTTCCCTATAGAGACCACCTGCAGAGGGACCTAGATGCAGGTGTTCTCTATAGAGACCACCTGCAGAGGGACCTAGATGCAGGTGTTCTCTATAGAGACCACCTGCAGAGGGACCTAGATGCAGGTGTTCCCTATAGAGACCACCTGCAGAGGGACCTAGATGCAGGTGTTCCCTATAGAGACCACCTGCAGAGGGACCTAGATGCAGGTGTTCTCTATAGAGACCACCTGCAGAGGGACCTAGATGCAGGTGTTCTCTATAGAGACCACCTGCAGAGGGACCTAGATGCAGGTGTTCTCTATAGAGACCACCTGCAGAGGGACCTAGATGCAGGTGTTCTCTATAGAGACCACCTGCAGAGGGACCTAGATGCAGGTGTTCCCTATAGAGACCACCTGCAGAGGGACCTAGATGCAGGTGTTCTCTATAGAGACCACCTGCAGAGGGACCTAGATGCAGGTGTTCTCTATAGAGACCACCTGCAGAGGGACCTAGATGCAGGTGTTCCCTATAGAGACCACCTGCAGAGGGACCTAGATGCAGGTGTTCTATAGAGACCACCTGCAGAGGGACCTAGATGCAGGTGTTCCTATAGAGACCACCTGCAGAGGGACCTAGATGCAGGTGTTCCCTATAGAGACCACCTGCAGAGGGACCTAGATGCAGGTGTTCTCCTAGAGACCACCTGCAGAGGGACCTAGATGCAGGTGTTCTCTATAGAGACCACCTGCAGAGGGACCTAGATGCAGGTGTTCTCCATAGAGACCACCTGCAGAGGGACCTAGATGCAGGTGTTCTCTATAGAGACCACCTGCAGAGGGACCTAGATGCAGGTGTTCTCTATAGAGACCACCTGCAGAGGGATCTAGATGCAGGTGTTCTCTATAGAGACCACCTGCAGAGGGACCTAGATGCAGGTGTTCTCTATAGAGACCACCTGCAGAGGGACCTAGATGCAGGTGTTCTCTATAGAGACCACCTGCAGAGGGACCTAGATGCAGGTGTTCCCTATAGAGACCACCTGCAGAGGGACCTAGATGCAGGTGTTCTCTATAGAGACCACCTGCAGAGGGATCTAGATGCAGGTGTTCTCTATAGAGACCACCTGCAGAGGGACCTAGATGCAGGTGTTCCCTATAGAGACCACCTGCAGAGGGACCTAGATGCAGGTGTTCTCTATAGAGACCACCTGCAGAGGGACCTAGATGCAGGTGTTCTCTATAGAGACCACCTGCAGAGGGATCTAGATGCAGGTGTTCTCTATAGAGACCACCTGCAGAGGGATCTAGATGCAGGTGTTCTCTATAGAGACCACCTGCAGAGGGACCTAGATGCAGGTGTTCCCTATAGAGACCACCTGCAGAGGGACCTAGATGCAGGGTGTTCTCTATAGAGACCACCTGCAGAGGGACCTAGATGCAGGTGTTCTCGATAGAGACCACCTGCAGAGGGATCTAGATGCAGGTGTTCTCTATAGAGACCACCTGCAGAGGGACCTAGATGCAGGTGTTCTCTATAGAGACCACCTGCAGAGGGACCTAGATGCAGGTGTTCTCTATAGAGACCACCTGCAGAGGGATCTAGATGCAGGTGTTCTTCTATAGAGACCACCTGCAGAGGGACCTAGATGCAGGTGTTCCCTATAGAGACCACCTGCAGAGGGGACCTAGATGCAGGTGTTCTCTATAGAGACCACCTGCAGAGGGACCTAGATGCAGGTGTTCCCTATAGAGACCACCTGCAGAGGGACCTAGATGCAGGTGTTCTCTATAGAGACCACCTGCAGAGGGATCTAGATGCAGGTGTTCTCTATAGAGACCACCTGCAGAGGGGACCTAGATGCAGGTGTTCTCTATAGAGACCACCTGCAGAGGGACCTAGATGCAGGTGTTCCCTATAGAGACCACCTGCAGAGGGACCTAGATGCAGGTGTTCTCTATAGAGACCACCTGCAGAGGGATCTAGATGCAGGTGTTCTCTATAGAGACCACTGCAGAGGGACCTAGATGCAGGTGTTTCCCTATAGAGACCACCTGCAGAGGGACCTAGATGCAGGTGTGTCTCTATAGAGACCACCTGCAGAGGGACCTAGATGCAGGTGTTCTCTATAGAGACCACCTGCAGAGGGACCTAGATGCAGGTGTTCTCTATAGAGACCACCTGCAGAGGGATCTAGATGCAGGTGTTCTCTATAGAGACCACCTGCAGAGGGACCTAGATGCAGGTGTTCCCTATAGAGACCACCTGCAGAGGGACCTAGATGCAGGTGTTCTCTATAGAGACGCCTCGCTGCACATTATCCCTTGCATAGAGATAGATTGTGGGTCCCTCACAACATGTTGTACACAGTGGAAATAAACATTCTGGTTTCCTCAACATCAGGGATCTTATCCATTAAACTCCTTCTGAATCAAAGCGTCACGGTCGCCTCACCTTACTGATCCCTCTCAAATAGAAAAACACGTTACTTTACCAGCAGAGAGAAAATGGATTATTAAATGATGAATGTGACTAATAAAGAGCAGTTTGATTATTAAGTATTATTCTGTTGATCAATGTCATTACATTTGGTGAAAAGCACATAATGACTTGTTTAAGACTCGCTTTTTCAAAGTTTAGGACTTGACTTGAACTTGAGCGCAAAGACTTGAGACTTGACTCGGACTTGCAAAACAATTACTTGGTCCCACCTCTGGAAAGTAGTCCCTCTGATGCTAACCTGAAAGTAGTCCCTCTCTGATGTTAACCTGAAAGTAGTCCCTCTGATGTTAACCTGAAAGTAGTCCCTCATTGATGTTAACCTGAAAGTAGTCCCTCTGATGTTAACCTGAAAGTAGTCCCTCAATGATGTTAACCTGAAGTAAGTCCCTCTGATGTTAACCTGAAAGTAGTCCCTCTCTGATGTTAACCTGAAAGTAGTCCCTCTCTGATGCTAACCTGAAAGTAGTCCCTCTGATGTTAACCTGAAAGTAGTCCCTCATTGATGTTAACCTGAAAGTAGTCACTCTGATGTTAACCTGAAAGTAGTCCCTCATTGATGTTAACCTGAAAGTAGTCCCTCTGATGTTAACCTGAAAGTAGTCCCTCAATGATGTTAACCTGAAAGTAGTCCCTCTGATGTTAACCTGAAAGTAGTCCCTCTGATTTACCTGAAAGTAGTCACTCTGATGTTAACCTGAAAGTAGTCCCTCTCTGATGTTAACCTGAAAGTAGTCCCTCATTGATGTTAACCTGAAAGTAGTCCCTCTGATGTTAACCTGAAAGTAGTCACTCTGATGTTAACCTGAAAGTAGTCCCTCTGATGTTAACCTGAAAGTGAGGTCCCCTCTTATGTTAACCTGAAAGTTGTCCCTCTCTGATGTTAACCTGAAGTAGTCCCTCTCTGATGTTAACCTGAAAGTAGTCCGCTCTGATGTTAACCTGGAAAGTAGTCCCTCTGATGTTAACCTGAAAGTAGTTCCCTCTCTGATGTTAATCTGAAAGTAGTCCCTCTCTGATGTTAACCTGAAAGTAGTCCCTCTTATGTTAACCTGAAAGTTGTCCCTCTCTGATGTTAACCTGAAAGTAGTCCCTCTCTGATGTTAACCTGAAAGTAGTCCCTCTGATGTTAACCTGAAAGTAGTCCCTCTGATGTTAACCTGAAAGTAGTCCCTCTCTGATTTTAATCTGAAAGTAGTCCCTCTGATGTTTAACCTGAAAGTAGCCCATCTGATGTTAACCTGAAAGTAGTCCCGCTCTGATGTTAATCTGAAAGTAGTCCCTCTCTGATGTTAACCTGAAAGTAGTCCCTTCTCTGATGTTAACCTGAAAAGTAGTCCCTCTCTGATGCTAACCTGAAAGTAGTCCCTCTGATGTTAACCTGAAAAGTAGTCCCTCTGATGTTAACCTGAAAGTAGTCCCTCTGATGTTAACCTGAAAGTAGTCCCTCTGATGTTAACCTGAAAGTAGTCCCTCATTGATTGTTAACCTGAAAGTAGTCCCTCTGATGTTAACCTGACAGTAGTCACTCTGATGTTAACCTGAAAGTAGTCCCTCTGATGTTACCCTGAAAGTAGTCCCTCTGATGTTAACCTGAAAGTAGTCCCTCTGATGTTAACCTGAAAGTAGTCCCTCTGATGTTAACCTGAAAGTAGTCCCTCTGATGTTAACCTGAAAGTAGTCTCTGATGTTAACCTGAAAGTAGTCCCTCTGATGTTAACCTGAAAGTAGTCCCTCTGATGTTAACCTGAAAGTAGTCCCTCTCTGATGTTAACCTGAAAGTAGTCCCTCTGATGTTAACCTGAAAGTAGTCCCTCTGATGTTAACCTGAAAGTAGTCCCTCTCTGATGTTAACCTGAAAGTAGTCCCTCTGATGTTAACCTGAAAGTAGTCCCTCTGATGTTAACCTGAAAGTAGTCCCTCTGATGTTAACCTGAAAGTAGTCCCTCTGATGTTAACCTGAAAGTAGTCCTCTGATGTTAACCTGAAAGTAGTCCCTCTGATGTTAACCTGAAAGTAGTCCCTCTGATGTTAACCTGAAAGTAGTCCCTCTGATGTTAACCTGAAAGTAGTCCCTCTGATGTTAACCTGAAAGTAGTCCCTCTGATGTTAACCTGAAAGTAGTCCCTCTGATGTTAACCTGAAAGTAGTCCCTCTGATGTTAACCTGAAAGTAGTCCCTCTGATGTTAACCTGAAAGTAGTCACTCTGATGTTAACCTGAAAGTAGTCCCTCTGATGTTAACCTGAAAGTAGTCCCTCTGATGTTAACCTGAAAGTAGTCCCTCTGATGTTAACCTGAAAGTAGTCCCTCTGATGTTAACCTGAAAGTAGTCCCTCTGATGTTAACCTGAAAGTAGTCACTCTGATGTTAACCTGAAAGTAGTCCCTCTGATGTTAACCTGAAAGTAGTCCCTCTGATGTTAACCTGAAAGTAGTCCCTCTGATGTTAACCTGAAAGTAGTCCCTCTGATGTTAACCTGAAAGTAGTCCCTCTGATGTTAACCTGAAAGTAGTCCCTCTGATGTTAACCTGAAAGTAGTCCCTCATTGATGTTAACCTGAAAGTAGTCCCTCTGATGTTAACCTGAAAGTAGTCCCTCTGATGTTAACCTGAAAGTAGTCCCTCTGATGTTAACCTGAAAGTAGTCCCTCTGATGTTAACCTGAAAGTAGTCCCTCTCTGATGTTAACCTGAAAGTAGTCCCTCTGATGTTAACCTGAAAGTAGTCCCTCACTGATGTTAACCTGAAAGTAGTCCCTCTGATGTTAACCTGAAAGTAGTCCCTCTTGATGTTAACCTGAAAGTAGTCCCTCACTGATGTTAACCTGAAAGTAGTCCCTCTGATGTTAACCTGAAAGTAGTCCCTCTGATGTTAACCTGAAAGTAGTCCCTCTGATGTTAACCTGAAAGTAGTCCCTCTGATGTTAACCTGAAAGTAGTCCCTCTTATGTTAACCTGAAAGTTGTCCCTCTCTGATGTTAACCTGAAAGTAGTCCCTCTCTGATGTTAACCTGAAAGTAGTCCCTCTGATGTTAACCTGAAAGTAGTCCCTCTGATGTTAACCTGAAAGTAGTCCCTCTGATGTTAACCTGAAAGTAGTCCCCTCTGATGTTAACCTGAAAGTAGTCCCTCTTGAGTTAACCTGAAAGTAGTCTCCTCTATGATGTTAACCTGAAGTAGTCCCTCTGATGTTACCCTGAAAGTAGTCCTCCTGATGTTAACCTGAAAGTAGTCCCTCTGATGTTAACCTGAAAGTAGTCCCTCTGATGTTAACTGAAAGTAGTCCCTCTGATGTTAACCTGAAGTAGTCCCTCATGATGTTTAACCTGAAAGTAGTCCCTCTGATGTTAACCTGAAAAGTAGTCCCTCACTGATGTTAACCTGAAAGTAGTCCTCATGATGTTAACCTGAAAGTAGTCCCTCTGATGTTAACCCTGAAAGTAGGTCCACTCCTGATGTTAACCTGAAAGTAGTCCCTCACTGATGTTAACCTGAAAGTAGTCCTCTGATGTTAACCTGAAAGTAGTCCCTCTCTGATGTTAATCTGAAAGTATGTCCCTCACTGATGTTAACCTGAAAAGTTAGTCCCTCTGATGTTAACTGAAAGTAGTCCCTTCTCTGATGTTAACCTGAAAGTAGTCCTCTGAATGTTAACCTGAAAGTAGTCCTCACTGATGTTAACCTGAAAGTAGTCCCTCTGATGTTAACCTGAAAGTAGTCCCTCACTGATGTTAACCTGAAAGTAGTCCCTCTGATGTTAACCTGAAAGTAGTCCCTCTGATGTTAACCTGAAAGTAGTCCCTCTCTGATGTTAACCTGAAAGTAGTCCCTCACTGATGTTAACCTGAAAGTAGTCCCTCTGATGTTAACCTGAAAGTAGTCCCTCTCTGATGTTAATCTGAAAGTAGTCCCTCACTGATGTTAACCTGAAAGTAGTCCCTCTGATGTTAACCTGAAAGTAGTCCCTCTCTGATGTTAACCTGAAAGTATTCCCTCTGATGTTAACCTGAAAGTAGTCCCTCACTGATGTTAACCTGAAAGTAGTCCCTCTGATGTTAACCTGAAAGTAGTCCCTCACTGATGTTAACCTGAAAGTAGTCCCTCACTGATGTTAACCTGAAAGTAGTCCCTCATGATGTTAACCTGAAAGTAGTCCCTCACTGATGTTAACCTGAAAGTAGTCCCTCTCTGATGTTAACCTGAAAGTAAGTCCCTCACTGATGTTAACCTGAAAGTAGTCCCTCACTGATGTTAACCTGAAAGTAGTCCCTCCTGATGTTAACCTGAAAGTAGTCCCTCTCTGATGTTAACCTGAAAGTAGTCCCTCTGATGTTAACCTGAAAGTAGTCCCTCACTGATGTTAACCTGAAAGTAGTCCCTCTGATGTTAACCTGAAAGTAGTCCCTCTCTGATGTTAACCTGAAAGTAGTCCCTCTCTGATGTTAACCTGAAAGTAGTCCCTCACTGATGTTAACCTGACAGTCTGATCCCTCTGATGTTAACCTGAAAGTAGTCCCTCTCTGATGTTAACCTGAAAGTAGTCCCTCTCTGATGTTAACCTGAAAGTAGTCCCTCATTGATGTTAACCTGAAAGCTGAGTCCCTCTGATGCTAACCTGAAAGTAGTCCCTCACTGATGTTAACCTGAAAGTAGTCCCTCTGATGTTAACCTGAAAGTAGTCCCTCTGATGTTAACCTGAAAGTAGTCCCTCTCTGATGCTAACCTGAAAGTAGTCCCTCATTGATGTTAACCTGAAAGTAGTCCCTCTGATGTTAACCTGAAAGTAGTCCCTCTGATGTTAACCTGAAAGTAGTCCCTCTCTGATGCTAACCTGAAAGTAGTCCCTCATTGATGTTAACCTGAAAGTAGTTCCCTCTCTGATGTTAACCTGAAAGTAGTCCCTCTGATGTTAACCTGAAAGTAGTCCCTCTGATGTTAACCTGAAAGTAGTCCCTCTGATGTTAACCTGAAAGTAGTCCCTCTCTGATGTTAACCTGAAAGTAGTCCCTCTGATGTTAACCTGACCTCTGATCCCTCTGATGTTAACCTGACCTCTGATCCCTCTGATGTTAACCTGACCTCTGACCTCTCTAACCCTGACCCTGACCTCTGACCCTATCAGGGCCCATGCTGATGATCACTGAGTACTGTAGCCATGGCGACCTGCTGAACTTCCTGCGGGCTCACGCTCACCACTTCCTGTCAGAACTGAGCGTCGACGAGAAGTCGGGAGACGCTTTCTATAAAAACACAGCTGGAGGAAGGGTTCGCAGGTAGATTCACCTGTCTGAGTCTCACCTGTCTGAGTCTCACCTGTCTCACCACTTTCACCTGTCTGAGTCTCACCTGTCTGAGTCTCACCTGTCTGAGTCTCACCTGTCTCACCACTTTCACCTGTCTGAGTCTCACCTGTCTGAGTCTAACCTGTCTGAGTCTCACCTGTCTGAGTCTCACCTGTCTGAGTCTCACCTGTCTGAGTCTCACCTGTCTGAGTCTCACCTGTCTGAGTCTCACCTGTCTCACCACTCTCACCTGTCTGAGTCTCACCAGTCTGAGTCTAACCTGTCTGAGTCTCACCTGTCTGAGTCTCACCTGTCTCACCACTCTCACCTGTCTGAGTCTAACCTGTCTGAGTCTCACCTGTCTGAGTCTAACCTGTCTGAGTCTCACCTGTCTGAGTCTCACCTGTCTCACCACTCTCACCTGTGTGAGTCTCACCTGTCTGAGTCTATCCTGTCTGAGTCTCACCTGTCTCACCACTCTCACCTGTCTGAGTCTCACCTGTCTGAGTCTCACCTGTCTCACCACTCTCACCTGTCTGAGTCTAACCTGTCTGAGTAGTCTAACCTGTCTGAGTCTAACCTGTCTGAGTCTCACCTGTCTGAGTCTCACCTGTCTGAGTCTCACCTGTCTCACCACTCTCACTTGTCTCACCTGTCCCACCTGTCTCACCACTCTCACCTGTCTGAGTCTAACCTGTCTCACTTTTCTCACCTGTCTGAGTCTCACCTGTCTCACCTGTCTGAGTCTCACTTGTCTCACCTGTCCCACATGTCTCACCACTTTCACCTTTCTCACCTGTCGCATCTCTCTCACCTGTCTCACCTGTCTGAGTCTCACCTGTCTCACCTGTCTGAGTCTCACCTGTCTCACTTTTCTCACCTGTCTGAGTCTCACCTGTCTCACCTGTCTGAGTCTCACTTGTCCCACATGTCTCACCACTCTCACCTGTCTCACCTGTCGCATCTCTCTCACCTGTCTCACCTGTCTCACCTGTCTCACCTGTCTGAGTCTCACCTGTCTCACCTGTCTGAGTCTCACCTGTCTGAGTCTCACCTTTCTCACCTGTCTCACCACTCTCACCTGTCTCACCTGTCTGAGTCTCACCTGTCTCACTTTTCTCACCTGTCTGAGTCTCACCTGTCTCACCTGTCTCACTTTTTTCACCTGTCTGAGTCTCACCTCTCTCACCTGTCTCACCACTCTCACCTGTCTCACCTTTCTCACCTGTCTCACCTCTCTCACCTGTCTGAGTCTCACCTGTCTCACCTGTCTCACCTGTCTCACCTGTCGCACCTCTCTCACCTGTCTCACTTGTCTCACCACTCTCACTTGTCTCACCTGTCCCACCTGTCTCACCACTCTGACCTGTCTGAGTCTCACCTTTCTCACCTGTCTCACCTGTCTCACTTTTCTCACCTGTCTGAGTCTCACCTGTCTGAGTTTCACCTGTCTGAGTCTCACCTGTCTGAGTCTCACCTGTCTCACCTGTCTGAGTCTCACCTGTCTGAGTCTCACCTGTCTGAGTCTCACCTGTCTCACCTGTCTGAGTCTCACCTGTCTCACCTGTCTGAGTCTCACCTGTCTGAGTCTCACCTGTCTGAGTCTCACCTGTCTCACCTGTCTGAGTCTCACCTGTCTCACTTTTCTCACCTGTCTGAGTCTCACCTGTCTCACCTGTCTGAGTCTCACCTGTCTGGGTCTCACCTGTCTCACCTGTCTGAGTCTCACCTGTCTGAGTCTCACCTGTCTCACCTGTCTGAGTCTCACCTGTCTCACCTGTCTCACCTGTCTCACCTGTCTCTCTGTGTTTCAGTGACAGTGGGATCTCCTGCTGCTCTGAGTACCAGGAGATGCTGACTCCAGGACAGAAACTAACAGGTACAAAACATAATTAACCCATCCCTCAGGTAATCTGTTACCTTTACTTCTGATTCCTAACCACCTGTCTGTCTTTCAGGTGTGCAGACAGACAGTGTCTCTGTCGGTGACCTCATCAGGTTTTCCTACCAGGTGTCTCAGGGTCTGGACTTCCTGTCCAGCAGAAACGTGAGGACATGATTATTTTCCTAACATCCAATCATCGGAATAACTGTAGAGGAACTATGCTAACCATGCTAATCATGCTAACTGCCTGTCTGCCTGTCTGTCTGTCTGTCTGCCTGTCTGTCTGCCTGCCTGTCTGTCTGTCTGTCTCTCTGTCTGTCTGTCTGTCTGTCTGTCTGTCTGCCTGCCTGTCTGTCTGTCTGTCTGTCTGCCTGTCTCTCTGTCTGTCTGTCTGTCTGTCTGTCTGTCTGTCTGTCTGTCTCTCTCTCTGTCTGTCTGTCTGTCTGTCTGTCTGTCTGTCTGTCTGTCTGTCTGTCTGTCTGTCTGTCTGTCTGTCTGTCTGTCTCTCTGTCTGTCTGTCTGTCTGTCTGTCTGTCTGTCTGTCTGTCTGTCTGTCTGCCTGCCTGTCTGTCTGCCTGCCTGTCTGTCTGTCTGTCTGTCTGTCTGTCTGTCTGTCTGTCTGTCTGTCTGTCTGTCTGTCTCTCTGTCTGTCTGTCTGTCTGTCTGTCTGTCTGCCTGTCTGTCTGTCTGTCTGCCTGCCTGTCTGTCTGCCTGCCTGTCTCTCTGTATGTCTGCAGTGTATCCACAGAGACGTAGCAGCGAGGAACGTCCTGCTGACGGACCGTCGTGTTGCAAAGATCTGTGACTTCGGATTGGCCCGAGATATCCGCAACGATGACAGTTACATCGTGCAGGGCAACGTGAGAACAACCAGTCCACTAAACACTTCGTACACTACACCGGAAACTTCGTACACTACACCAGAGACTACGTACACTACACCGGACACTTCATACACTACGAAGGACACTTTGTACACTAAGAAGGAGACTTCGTACACAACAACGGACACTACGTATAATACAAAATACACTACGTACACTCGACAGAGACAACGTACACTACGAAGGACACTTTGTATACAACGACAGACACTTCGTGCACAACGAACAGGACGCAGACGTGCAGACTTTACTCCTTCAGCTTCCTGTCTGCAGGCGCGGCTCCCGGTGAAATGGATGTCTCCGGAGAGCATCTTCGGCTGCGTCTACACGGTTCAGAGCGACGTCTGGTCCTACGGCGTCTTCCTGTGGGAGACCTTCTCTCTGGGTAACCAATCACAGCGCAGCTCCACAGAACACCTTTACCTTGAATGTGTCTGAATAACATCAACCAATCTGACTGTGTCTACCTGTTCAGGTAAGAGCCCGTACCCAAACGTTGCCGTGGATACCAACTTCTACAAGATGATCCAAGATGGCCGCCACATGGAGCAGCCAGACTTCGCTCCGGCAGAAATGTGAGCAGATTTAACTTCCTGTCAATAAAGTTATTCTGAATCTCAGGTATCTGTTAATAAAGTTATTTTGTATCTCAGGTATCTGTTAACAAAGTTATTTTGTATCTCAGGTATCTGTTAACAAAGTTATTTTGTATTTCAGGTATTGGTTAATAAAGTTATTTTGTATCTCAGGTATCTGTCAACAAAGTTATTTTGTATCTCAGGTATCTGTTAACAAAGTTATTTTGTATCTCAGGTATCTGTTAACAAAGTTATTTTGTATTTCAGGTATTGGTTAATAAAGTTATTTTGTATCTCAGGTATCTGTTAACAAAGTTATTTTGTATCTCAGGTATCTGTTAACAAAGTTATTTTGTATCTCAGGTATCTGTTAACAAAGTTATTTTGTATTTCAGGTATTGGTTAATAAAGTTATTTTGTATCTCAGGTATCTGTCAACAAAGTTATTTTGAATCTCAGGTATCTGTTAGTAAAGTTATTTTGTATCTCAGGTATCTGTTAATAAAGTTATTTTGTATCTCAGGTATCTGTTAGTAAAGTTATTTGTATCTCAGGTATCTGTTAACAAAGTTATTTTGTATTTCAGGTATTGGTTAATAAAGTTATTTTGTATCTCAGGTATCTGTTAACAAAGTTATTTTGTATCTCAGGTATCTGTTAACAAAGTTATTTTGTATCTCAGGTATCTGTTAACAAAGTTATTTTGTATTTCAGGTATTGGTTAATAAAGTTATTTTGTATCTCAGGTATCTGTTAACAAAGTTATTTTGTATCTCAGGTATCTGTTAACAAAGTTATTTTGTATCTCAGGTATCTGTTAACAAAGTTATTTTGTATTTCAGGTATTGGTTAATAAAGTTATTTGTATCTCAGGTATCTGTCAACAAAGTTATTTTGAATCTCAGGTATCTGTTAGTAAAGTTATTTTGAATATCAGGTATCAGCTGATGACGTGCTGCTGGAGTCTGGAAACCCACGGACAGACCGACCTTTAACATGATTGGTCAGCTCATTAACAGGCTCCTCCCATCGTCCAATGAGACGTCGCCACATCACAGCGAGAAGGTGAGAAACTGCCGCCATTACGTTGAGATAACATCTCGTTAAAGGAGATAACATCTCGTTAGTGGAGATAACATCTCGTTAGTGGAGATAACATCTCGTTAGGGGAGATAACATCTCGTTAGCGGAGATAACATCTCGTTAGTGGAGATAACATCTCGTTAGGGGAGATAACATCTCGTTAGTGGAGATAACATCTCGTTAGTGGAGATAACATCTCGTTAAAGGAGATAACATCTCGTTAGTGGAGATAACATCTCGTTAAAGGAGATAACATCTCGTTAGGGGAGAGAACATCTCGTTAAAGGAGAGAACATCTCGTTAAAGGAGATAACATCTCGTTAGTGGAGATAACATCTCGTTAAAGGAGATAACATCTCGTTAGTGGAGATAACATCTCGTTAAGGGAGATAACATCTCGTTAAAGGAGATAACATCTCGTTAGGGGAGATAACATCTCGTTAGTGGAGATAACATCTCGTTAGGGGAGATAACATCTCGTTAGTGGAGATAACATCTCGTTAAAGGAGATAACATCTCGTTAGTGGAGATAACATCTCGTTAAAGGAGAGAACATCTCGTTAAAGGAGAGAACATCTCGTTAAAGGAGATAACATCTCGTTAGTGGAGATAACATCTCGTTAGGGGAGATAACATCTCGTTAAAGGAGATAACATCTCGTTAGTGGAGATAACATCTCGTTAGGGGAGATAACATCTCGTTAGTGGAGATAACATCTCGTTAAAGGAGATAACATCTCGTTAGTGGAGATAGCATCTCGTTAGTGGAGATAACATCTCGTTAGTGGAGATAACATCTCGTTAGTGGAGATAATATCTCGTTAGGGGAGATAACATCTCGTTAAAGGAGAGAACATCTCGTTAAAGGAGATAACATATCGTTAGTGGAGATAGAATCTCGTTAGTGGAGATAACATCTCGTTAAAGGAGATAACATCTCGTTAGTGGAGATACCATCTCGTTAGTGGAGATAACATCTCGTTAGTGGAGATAACATCT
>JAPTMU010000295.1:216463-233232 GCA_028583405.1 Pogonophryne albipinna
TGCTTCGTCTAATCTGCTTCATCTACTGCTTCGTCTAATCTGCTTCATCTAATCTGCTTCATCTAATCTGCTTCATCTACTGCTTCGTCTAATCTGCTTCATCTACTGCTTCATCTAATCTGCTTCATCTACTGCTTCGTCTAATCTGCTTCATCTACTGCTTCGTCTAATCTGCTTCATCTACTGCTTCATCTAATCTGCTTCATCTAATCTGCTTCATCTAATCTGCTTCGTCTAATCTGCTTCATCTACTGCTTCATCTAATCTGCTTCGTCTAATCTGCTTCGTCTAATCTGTTTAATCTACTGCTTTGTCTAATCTGCTTCATCTAATCTCCTTCATCTAATCTGCTTCATCTAATCTGCTTCATCTAATCTGCTTCATCTAATCTGCTTCGTCTAATCTGCTTCATCTACTGCTTCATCTAATCTGCTTCATCTACTGCTTCATCTAATCTGCTTCATCTAATCTGCTTCATCTACTGCTTCATCTAATCTGCTTCATCTAATCTGCTTCATCTAATCTGCTTCATCTACTGCTTCATCTAATCTGCTTCATCTAATCTGCTTCATCTAATCTGCTTCATCTAATCTGCTTCGTCTAATCTGCTTCATCTACTGCTTCATCTAATCTGCTTCATCTACTGCTTCATCTAATCTGCTTCATCTAATCTGCTTCTTCTAATCTGCTTCATCTAATCTGCTTCGTCTACTCTGCTTCATCTACTGCTTCGTCTAATCTGCTTCATCTACTGCTTCGTCTAATCTGCTTCATCTACTGCTTCATCTAATCTGCTTCATCTAATCTGCTTCATCTAATCTGCTTCATCTACTGCTTCATCTAATCTGCTTCATCTAATCTGCTTCGTCTAATCTGCTTCGTCTAATCTGCTTCATCTAATCTGCTTCATCTACTGCTTCATCTAATCTGCTTCATCTACTGCTTCGTCTAATCTGCTTCATCTAATCTGCTTCATCTCATCTGCTTCGTCTAATCTGCTTCATCTAATCTCCTTCATCTAATCTGCTTCGTCTACTCTGCTTCATCTAATCTGCTTCGTCTAATATGCTTCATCTAATCTGCTTCGTCTAATCTACTTCGTCTAATCTGCTTCGTCTAATCTGCTTCATCTAATCTGCTTCATCTACTGCTTCGTCTAATCTGCTTCATCTAATCTGCTTCGTCTAATCTGCTTAATCTAATCTGCTTCATCTAATCTGCTTCGTCTAATCTGCTTCATCTAATCTGCTTCATCTAATCTGCTTCGTCTAATCTGCTTCATCTAATCTCCTTCATCTAATCTGCTTCGTCTACTCTGCTTCATCTAATCTGCTTCGTCTAATATGCTTCATCTAATCTGCTTCGTCTAATCTACTTCGTCTAATCTGCTTCGTCTAATCTGCTTCATCTACTGCTTCATCTAATCTGCTTCATCTAATCTGCTTCGTCTAATCTGCTTCATCTACTGCTTCATCTAATCTGCTTCGTCTAATCTGCTTCGTCTAATCTGCTTCATCTAATCTGCTTCATCTAATCTGCTTCGTCTAATCTGCTTCATCTAATCTCCTTCATCTAATCTGCTTCGTCTACTCTGCTTCATCTAATCTGCTTCGTCTAATATGCTTCATCTACTGCTTCATCTAATCTGCTTCGTCTAATCTACTTCGTCTAATCTGCTTCGTCTAATCTGCTTCATCTACTGCTTCATCTAATCTGCTTCGTCTAATCTGCTTCATCTAATCTGCTTCATCTAATCTGCTTCATCTAATCTGCTTAATCTAATCTGCTTCGTCTAATCTGCTTCATCTACTGCTTCATCTAATCTGCTTCGTCTAATCTGCTTCATCTAATCTGCTTAATCTAATCTGCTTCGTCTAATCTGCTTCATCTACTGCTTCATCTAATCTGCTTCGTCTAATCTGCTTCATCTAATCTGCTTCATCTAATCTGCTTCATCTAATCTGCTTCATCTAATCTGCTTCGTCTAATCTGGTTCATCTACTGCTTCATCTAATCTGCTTCGTCTAATCTGCTTCATCTACTGCTTCATCTAATCTGCTTCGTCTAATCTGCTTCGTCTAATCTGCTTCATCTAATCTGCTTCATCTAATCTGCTTCGTCTAATCTGCTTCATCTAATCTCCTTCATCTAATCTGCTTCGTCTACTCTGCTTCATCTAATCTGCTTCGTCTAATATGCTTAATCTAATCTGCTTCGTCTAATCTACTTCGTCTAATCTGCTTCGTCTAATCTGCTTCATCTACTGCTTCATCTAATCTGCTTCGTCTAATCTGCTTCATCTAATCTGCTTCATCTAATCTGCTTCATCTAATCTGTTTAATCTAATCTGCTTTGTCTAATCTGCTTCATCTACTGCTTCATCTAATCTGCTTCATCTAATCTGCTTCTTCTAATCTGCTTCATCTAATCTGCTTCGTCTACTCTGCTTCATCTACTGCTTCGTCTAATCTGCTTCATCTACTGCTTCGTCTAATCTGCTTCATCTACTGCTTCATCTAATCTGCTTCATCTAATCTGCTTCATCTAATCTGCTTCATCTACTGCTTCATCTAATCTGCTTCATCTAATCTGCTTCATCTAATCTGCTTCGTCTAATCTGCTTCATCTAATCTGCTTCGTCTAATCTGCTTCATCTAATCTGCTTCATCTACTGCTTCATCTAATCTGCTTCATCTACTGCTTCGTCTAATCTGCTTCATCTAATCTGCTTCATCTAATCTGCTTCGTCTAATCTGCTTCATCTAATCTCCTTCATCTAATCTGCTTCGTCTACTCTGCTTCATCTAATCTGCTTCGTCTAATATGCTTCATCTAATCTGCTTCGTCTAATCTACTTCGTCTAATCTGCTTCGTCTAATCTGCTTCATCTAATCTGCTTCATCTACTGCTTCGTCTAATCTGCTTCATCTAATCTGCTTCGTCTAATCTGCTTAATCTAATCTGCTTCATCTAATCTGCTTCATCTAATCTGCTTCGTCTAATCTGCTTCATCTAATCTCCTTCATCTAATCTGCTTCGTCTACTCTGCTTCATCTAATCTGCTTCGTCTAATATGCTTCATCTAATCTGCTTCGTCTAATCTACTTCGTCTAATCTGCTTCGTCTAATCTGCTTCATCTACTGCTTCATCTAATCTGCTTCATCTAATCTGCTTCATCTAATCTGCTTCATCTAATCTGCTTAATCTAATCTGCTTCGTCTAATCTGGTTCATCTACTGCTTCATCTAATCTGCTTCGTCTAATCTGCTTCATCTACTGCTTCATCTAATCTGCTTCGTCTAATCTGCTTCGTCTAAATCTAATCTGCTTCATCTAATCTGCTTCGTCTAATCTGCTTCATCTAATCTCCTTCATCTAATCTGCTTCGTCTACTCTGCTTCATCTAATCTGCTTCGTCTAATATGCTTCATCTAATCTGCTTCGTCTAATCTGCTTCGTCTAATCTGCTTCATCTACTGCTTCATCTAATCTGCTTCGTCTAATCTGCTTCATCTAATCTGCTTCATCTAATCTGCTTCATCTAATCTGCTTAATCTAATCTGCTTCGTCTAATCTGCTTCATCTACTGCTTCATCTAATCTGCTTCGTCTAATCTGTTTAATCTAATCTGCTTAATCTAATCTGCTTCGTCTAATCTGCTTCATCTACTGCTTCATCTAATCTGCTTCGTCTAATCTGCTTCATCTAATCTGCTTCATCTAATCTGCTTCATCTAATCTGCTTAATCTAATCTGCTTTGTGTAATCTGGTTCATCTACTGCTTCATCTAATCTGCTTCGTCTAATCTGCTTCATCTACTGCTTCATCTAATCTGCTTCGTCTAATCTGCTTCATCTAATCTGCTTCATCTAATCTGCTTCGTCTAATCTGCTTCATCTAATCTGCTTCATCTAATCTGCTTCATCTAATCTGTTTAATCTAATCTGCTTCGTCTAATCTGCTTCATCTACTGCTTCATCTAATCTGCTTCGTCTAATCTGCTTCATCTAATCTGCTTCATCTAATCTGCTTCGTCTAATCTGGTTCATCTAATCTGCTTCATCTAATCTGGTTCAATGAAGTGCTCTCATTTCATCTGGCTCATGCTAACATGATTTTTTTTTGTTGTGCCGAGGTGCCGTTGAGTCCACAGAGTTGAGCGGCCGCATGCTGATCACAGAGGGAGCGTTTTATTCTGAAGAGCTGAAGAACTCCAGCAGTCTGCGGTTCAAATCCCTGGCCTACGATGTCCAACACCTGGTGAGAGCAGAGGCTTTTATTGTGAAATAACAAGAAGCTTTAACGTCCAACACCTGGTGAGAGCAGAGGCTTTTATTGTGAAATAACAGCAAGCTTTAACGTCCAACACCTGGTGAGAGCAGAGGCTTTTATTGTGAAATAACAGGAAGCTTTAACGTCCAACACCTGGTGAGAGCAGAGGCTTTTATTGTGAAATAACAGGAAGCTTTAACGTCCAACACCTGGTGAGAGCAGAGGCTTTTATTGTGAAATAACAGGAAGCTTTAACGTCCAACACCTGGTGAGAGCAGAGGCTTTTATTGTGAAATAACAAGAAGCTTTAACGTCCAACACCTGGTGAGAGCAGAGGCTTTTATTGTGAAATAACAGGAAGCTTTAACGTCCAACACCTGGTGAGAGCAGAGGCTTTTATTGTGAAATAACAGGAAGCTTTAACGTCCAACACCTGGTGAGAGAAGAGGCTTTTATTGTGAAATAACAGCAAGCTTTAACGTCCAACACCTGGTGAGAGCAGAGGCTTTTATTGTGAAATAACAGGAAGCTTTAACGTCCAACACCTGGTGAGAGCAGAGGCTTTTATTGTGAAATAACAGGAAGCTTTAACGTCCAACACCTGGTGAGAGCAGATGCTTTTATTGTGAAATAACAGGAAGCTTTAACGTCCAACACCTGGTGAGAGCAGAGGCTTTTATTGTGAAATAACAGGAAGCTTTAACGTCCAACACCTGGTGAGAGAAGAGGCTTTTATTGTGAAATAACAGCAAGCTTTAACGTCCAACACCTGGTGAGAGCAGAGGCTTTTATTGTGAAATAACAGGAAGCTTTAACGTCCAACACCTGGTGAGAGCAGAGGCTTTTATTGTGAAATAACAGCAAGCTTTAACGTCCAACACCTGGTGAGAGCAGATGCTTTTATTGTGAAATATCAGGAAGCTTTAACGTCCAACATCTGGTGAGAGCAGATGCTTTTATTGTGAAATATCAGGAAGCTTTAACGTCCAACACCTGGTGAGAGCAGAGGCTTTTATTGTGAAATAACAGGAAGCTTTAACGTCCAACACCTGGTGAGAGCAGATGCTTTTATTGTGAAATATCAGGAAGCTTTAACGTCCAACATCTGGTGAGAGCAGAGGCTTTTATTGTGAAATATCAGGAAGCTTTAACGTCCAACACCTGGTGAGAGCAGATGCTTTTATTGTGAAATAACAGGAAGCTTTAACGTCCAACACCTGGTGAGAGCAGAGGCTTTTATTGTGAAATAACAGGAAGCTTTAACGTCCAACACCTGGTGAGAGCAGAGGCTTTTATTGTGAAATAACAGCAAGCTTTAACGTCCAACACCTGGTGAGAGAAGAGGCTTTTATTGTGAAATAACAGCAAGCTTTAACGTCCAACACCTGGTGAGAGCAGAGGCTTTTATTGTGAAATAACAAGAAGCTTTAACGTCCAACACCTGGTGAGAGAAGAGGCTTTTATTGTGAAATATCAGGAAGCTTTAACGTCCAACACCTGGTGAGAGAAGAGGCTTTTATTGTGAAATAACAGCAAGCTTTAACGTCCAACACCTGGTGAGAGCTGAGGCTTTTATTGTGAAATAACAGGAAGCTTTAACGTCCAACACCTGGTGAGAGAAGAGGCTTTTATTGTGAAATAACAGGAAGCTTTAACGTCCAACACCTGGTGAGAGCAGAGGCTTTTATTGTGAAATAACAGGAAGCTTTAACGTCCAACACCTGGTGAGAGCAGAGGCTTTTATTGTGAAATAACAGGAAGCTTTAACGTCCAACACCTGGTGAGAGCAGAGGCTTTTATTGTGAAATAACAAGAAGCTTTAACGTCCAACACCTGGTGAGAGCAGAGGCTTTTATTGTGAAATAACAGGAAGCTTTAACGTCCAACACCTGGTGAGAGCAGAGGCTTTTATTGTGAAATAACAGGAAGCTTTAACGTCCAACACCTGGTGAGAGCAGAGGCTTTTATTGTGAAATAACAGGAAGCTTTAACGTCCAACACCTGGTGAGAGAAGAGGCTTTTATTGTGAAATAACAGCAAGCTTTAACGTCCAACACCTGGTGAGAGCAGAGGCTTTTATTGTGAAATAACAGGAAGCTTTAACGTCCAACACCTGGTGAGAGCAGAGGCTTTTATTGTGAAATAACAGGAAGCTTTAACGTCCAACACCTGGTGAGAGCAGAGGCTTTTATTGTGAAATAACAGCAAGCTTTAACGTCCAACACCTGGTGAGAGCAGAGGCTTTTATTGTGAAATAACAGGAAGCTTTAACGTCCAACATCTGGTGAGAGCAGATGCTTTTATTGTGAAATATCAGGAAGCTTTAACGTCCAACATCTGGTGAGAGCAGATGCTTTTATTGTGAAATATCAGGAAGCTTTAACGTCCAACACCTGGTGAGAGCAGAGGCTTTTATTGTGAAATAACAGGAAGCTTTAACGTCCAACACCTGGTGAGAGCAGATGCTTTTATTGTGAAATATCAGGAAGCTTTAACGTCCAACATCTGGTGAGAGCAGAGGCTTTTATTGTGAAATATCAGGAAGCTTTAACGTCCAACACCTGGTGAGAGCAGAGGCTTTTATTGTGAAATAACAGGAAGCTTTAACGTCCAACACCTGGTGAGAGCAGATGCTTTTATTGTGAAATAACAGGAAGCTTTAACGTCCAACACCTGGTGAGAGCAGAGGCTTTTATTGTGAAATAACAGGAAGCTTTAACGTCCAACACCTGGTGAGAGCAGAGGCTTTTATTGTGAAATAACAGGAAGCTTTAACGTCCAACACCTGGTGAGAGAAGAGGCTTTTATTGTGAAATAACAGCAAGCTTTAACGTCCAACACCTGGTGAGAGCAGAGGCTTTTATTGTGAAATAACAGCAAGCTTTAACGTCCAACACCTGGTGAGAGCAGAGGCTTTTATTGTGAAATAACAGGAAGCTTTAACGTCCAACACCTGGTGAGAGCAGAGGCTTTTATTGTGAAATAACAGGAAGCTTTAACGTCCAACACCTGGTGAGAGCAGAGGCTTTTATTGTGAAATAACAGGAAGCTTTAACGTCCAACACCTGGTGAGAGCAGAGGCTTTTATTGTGAAATAACAGGAAGCTTTAACGTCCAACACCTGGTGAGAGCAGATGCTTTTATTGTGAAATGTCAGGAAGCTTTAACGTCCAACACCTGGTGAGAGCAGATGCTTTTATTGTGAAATAACAGGAAGCTTTAAACGTCCAACACCTGGTGAGAGCAGAGGCTTTTATTGTGAAATAACAGGAAGCTTTAACGTCCAACACCTGGTGAGAGCAGAGGCTTTTATTGTGAAATAACAGGAAGCTTTAACGTCCAACACCTGGTGAGAGCAGAGGCTTTTATTGTGAAATAACAGGAAGCTTTAACGTCCAACACCTGGTGAGAGCAGAGGCTTTTATTGTGAAATAACAGGAAGCTTTAACGTCCAACACCTGGTGAGAGCAGAGGCTTTTATTGTGAAATGTCAGGAAGCTTTAACGTCAACACCTGGTGAGAGCAGAGGCTTTTATTGTGAAATAACAGGAAGCTTTAACGTCCAACACCTGGTGAGAGCAGAGGCTTTTATTGTGAAATATCAGGAAGCTTTAACGTCCAACACCTGGTGAGAGCAGAGGCTTTTATTGTGAAATGTCAGGAAGCTTTAACGTCCAACACCTGGTGAGAGCAGAGGCTTTTATTGTGAAATAACAGGAAGCTTTAACGTCCAACACCTGGTGAGAGCAGAGGCTTTTATTGTGAAATATCAGGAAGCTTTAACGTCCAACACCTGGTGAGAGCAGAGGCTTTTATTGTGAAATGTCAGGAAGCTTTAACGTCCAACACCTGGTGAGAGCAGAGGCTTTTATTGTGAAATAACAGGAATCTTTAACGTCCAACACCTGGTGAGAGCAGAGGCTTTTATTGTGAAATATCAGGAAGCTTTAACGTCCAACACCTGGTGAGAGCAGAGGCTTTTATTGTGAAATGTCAGGAAGCTTTAACGTCCAACACCTGGTGAGAGCAGAGGCTTTTATTGTGAAATAACAGGAAGCTTGGTCCCTCTGATTGGTCGACAGGTGTCGGAGGCGTTTGGTCACAGCGAGCTCAAACAGCACTTCCTTTCCTGCCAGGTGAACTCTTTCAGGTGAGTGAACGGTTACCATGGAGACAGGTTCAGGTACCTGTCGATCAGCTGACCTCTGATCTGTGTCCTCAGTCAGGGCAGCGTGGCTGTGACCTTTGACCTCTGGTTCAATCAGCTGGTCGATCTGAAGGAGGCGGAGCAGCAGCTGGGGGTGGGGCTTCAGGAGGCCGGAGGCACGGGATGGGTCATCGACCGAAACAGCATCCAGATCACAGGTGAGGTCAGAAAGAGGTCGAATCCTTACCTGTGATCCAATTTAAACTCTGATTTAGACTCTGATTTAAATGTAATTTAAACTCTGATTTAGACTCTGATTTAAACTCTGATTTAAATGTAATTTAAACTCTGATTTAGACTCTGATTTAAACTCTGATTTAAATGTAATTTAAACTCTGATTTAGACTCTGATTTAAATGTAATTTAAACTCTGATTTAGACTCTGATTTAAACTCTGATTTAAATGTAATTTAAACTCTGATTTAAACTCTGATTTAGACTCTGATTTAAATCCAATTTAAGCTCTGATTTAAACTCTGATTTAAATGTAATTTAAACTCTGATTTAGACTCTGATTTAAACTCTGATTTAAATGTAATTTAAACTCTGATTTAAACTCTGATTTAGACTCTGATTTAAATCCAATTTAAGCTCTGATTTAAACTCTGATTTAAATGTAATTTAAACTCTGATTTAAACTCTGATTTAGACTCTGATTTAAATCCAATTTAAACTCTGATTTAAACTCTGATTTAAATCCAATTTAAGCTCTGATTTAAACTCTGATTTAAACTCTGATTTAAACTCTGATTTAAACTCTGATTTAAATGTAATTTAAATCTGATTTAGACTCTGATTTAAATCTGATTTAGACTCTGATTTAAATCCAATTTAAACTCTGATTTAAACTCTGATTTAAACTCTGATTTAAATGTAATTTAAATCTAATTTAAACTCTGATTTAAATCTGATTTAGACTCTGATTTAAACTCTGATTTAAATGTAATTTAAATCTAATTTAAACTCTAATTTAAACTCTGATTTAAACTCTGATTTAGACTCTAATTTAAACTCTGATTTAGACTCTGATTTAAACTCTGATTTAAACTCTGATTTAAACTCTGATTTAAACTCTGATTTAAATCTAATTTAAATCTAATTTAAACTCTGATTTAGACTCTGATTTAAATCTAATTTAAACTCTGATTTAAACTCTGATTTAAATCCAATTTAAATCTAATTTAAACTCTGATTTAAACTCTGATTTAGACTCTGATTTAAACTCTGATTTAAACTCTGATTTAAACTCTGATTTAAATCTAATTTAAATCTAATTTAAACTCTGATTTAAATCTAATTTAAACTCTGATTTAAACTCTGATTTAAACTCTAATTTAAACTCTGATTTAGACTCTGATTTAAACTCTGATTTAAATCTAATTTAAATCTAATTTAAACTCTGATTTAGACTCTGATTTAAATCTAATTTAAACTCTGATTTAAACTCTGATTTAAATCTAATTTAAATCTAATTTAAACTCTGATTTAAACTGTGATTTAAACTCTGATTTAAACTCTGATTTAAACTCTAATTTAAACTCTAATTTAAACTCTAATTTAAACTCTGATTTAAACTCTAATTTAAACTCTGATTTAAACTCTGATTTAAACTCTGATTTAAACTCTAATTTAAACTCTGATTTAAACTCTGATTTAAACTCTAATTTAAACTCTAATTTAAACTCTGATTTAAACTCTGATTTAAACTCTGATTTAAACTGTGATTTAAACTCTAATTTAAATCTGATTCAAACTCTGATTTAAACTCTGATTTAAACTCTAATTTAAACTCTGATTTAAACTCTGATTTAAACTCTGATTTAAACTCTGATTTAAACTCTAATTTAAACTCTGATTTAAACTCTAATTTAAACTCTGATTTAAACTCTGATTTAAATCTGATTCAAACTCTGATTTAAACTCTAATTTAAACTCTGATTTAAACACTAATTTAAACTCTGATTTAAACTCTAATTTAAATCTGATTCAAACTCTGATTTAAACTCTGATTTAAACTCTAATTTAAACTCTGATTTAAACTCTGATTTAAACTGTGATTTAAACTCTGATTTAAACTCTGATTTAAACTCTAATTTAAACTCTAATTTAAACTCTAATTTAAACTCTGATTTAAACTCTAATTTAAACTCTGATTTAAACTCTGATTTAAACTCTGATTTAAACTCTAATTTAAACTCTAATTTAAACTCTAATTTAAACTCTGATTTAAACTCTGATTTAAACTCTGATTTAAACTGTGATTTAAACTCTAATTTAAATCTGATTCAAACTCTGATTTAAACTCTGATTTAAACTCTGATTTAAACTCTAATTTAAATCTGATTCAAACTCTGATTTAAACTCTAATTTAAACTCTGATTTAAACTCTAATTTAAACTCTGATTTAAACTCTAATTTAAATCTGATTCAAACTCTGATTTAAACTCTGATTTAAACTCTAATTTAAACTCTGATTTAAACTCTAATTTAAACTCTAATTTAAACTCTAATTTAAACTCTGATTTAAACTCTGATTTAAATCTGATTCAAACTCTGATTTAAACTCTGATTTAAACTCTAATTTAAACTCTGATTTAAACTCTAATTTAAATCTGATTCAAACTCTGATTTAAACTCTGATTTAAACTCTAATTTAAATTCTGATTTAAACTCTAATTTAAACTCTGATTTAAACTCTAATTTAAACTCTGATTTAAACTCTAATTTAAACTCTGATTTAAACTCTAATTTAAACTCTGATTTAAACTCTGATTTAAACTCTGATTTAAACTCTAATTTAAACTCTGATTTAAACTCTAATTTAAACTCTAATTTAAACTCTGATTTAAACTCTAATTTAAATCTGATTCAAACTCTGATTTAAACTCTAATTTAAACTCTGATTTAAACTCTGATTTAAACTCTAATTTAAACTCTGATTTAAACTCTGATTTAAACTCTGATTTAAACTCTGATTTAAACTCTAATTTAAATCTGATTCAAACTCTGATTTAAATGTAATTTAAACTCTAATTTAAACTCTAATTTAAATCTGATTCAAACTCTAATTTAAACTCTAATTTAAACTCTGATTTAAACTCTAATTTAAACTCTAATTTAAACTCTAATTTAAACTCTGATTTAAACTCTGATTTAAACTCTAATTTAAACTCTAATTTAAACTCTGATTTAAACTCTGATTTAAACTCTGATTTAAACTCTAATTTAAACTCTGATTCAAACTCTAATTTAAACTCTAATTTAAACTCTGATTTAAACTCTGATTTAAACTCTAATTTAAACTCTGATATAAACTCTAATTTAAACTCTAATTTAAACTCTGATTTAAACTCTAATTTAAACTCTAATTTAAACTCTAATTTAAACTCTAATTTAAACTCTGATTTAAACTCTGATTTAAACTCTAATTTAAACTCTGATTTAAACTCTGATTTAAACTCTAATTTAAACTCTGATTTAAACTCTGATTTAAACTCTGATTTAAATCTGATTCAAACTCTGATTTAAACTCTAATTTAAACTCTAATTTAAACTCTGATTTAAACTCTGATTCAAACTCTGATTTAAACTCTAATTTAAACTCTGATTTAAACTCTGATTTAAACTCTAATTTAAACTCTAATTTAAACTCTGATTTAAACTCTGATTTAAACTCTAATTTAAACTCTGATTTAAACTCTGATTTAAACTCTAATTTAAACTCTGATTTAAACTCTGATTTAAACTCTGATTTAAATCTGATTCAAACTCTGATTTAAACTCTAATTTAAACTCTAATTTAAACTCTGATTTAAACTCTGATTCAAACTCTGATTTAAACTCTAATTTAAACTCTGATTTAAACTCTGATTTAAACTCTAATTTAAACTCTGATTCAAACTCTAATTTAAACTCTAATTTAAACTCTGATTTAAACTCTGATTTAAACTCTAATTTAAACTCTGATTTAAACTCTGATTTAAACTCTGATTTAAACTCTAATTTAAACTCTGATTTAAATGTAATTTAAACTCTGATTTAAACTCTGATTTAAATGTAATTTAAACTCTGATTTAAACTCTGATTTAAACTCTAATTTAAACTCTGATTTAAACTCTGATTTAAACTCTGATTCAAACTCTGATTTAAACTCTAATTTAAACTCTGATTTAAACTCTGATTTAAACTCTAATTTAAACTCTGATTCAAACTCTAATTTAAACTCTAATTTAAACTCTGATTTAAACTCTGATTTAAACTCTAATTTAAACTCTGATTTAAACTCTGATTTAAACTCTGATTTAAACTCTAATTTAAACTCTGATTTAAACTCTAATTTAAACTCTGATTTAAACTCTGATTTAAACTCTAATTTAAACTCTGATTCAAACTCTAATTTAAACTCTAATTTAAACTCTGATTCAAACTCTAATTTAAACTCTGATTTAAACTCTAATTTAAACTCTAATTTAAACTCTGATTCAAACTCTAATTTAAACTCTAATTTAAACTCTGATTTAAACTCTAATTTAAACTCTGATTTAAACTCTAATTTAAACTCTGATTCAAACTCTAATTTAAACTCTAATTTAAACTCTAATTTAAACTCTGATTTAAACTCTGATTTAAACTCTGATTTAAATCTGATTCAAACTCTAATTTAAACTCTAATTTAAACTCTGATTTAAACTCTGATTTAAACTCTGATTTAAACTCTAATTGAAACTCTAATTTAAAGAGCCTGTGACACGAGTTTCCCCCATCATCCAAACCCATCAATTTGAGTAAATATTGTCCCCTTGAAAACCGTTACTGAACTGATTTTGGATATTTGTACTTTGATAACCATTCATCTCAATGTTGACCATTTTCTGGATCTTCTCGGGGATTCTTCAAGTCCCGCCAAATGATGTGTGACGTCATTGCGGGCACAGCGCTCCAGCTGCACCGTTCAGGATCCCAGCATCTGCATGTAAACGCACGATGGCGCACACAGCAGCAAGCTCAGACAGCGATGACAGTTTCATTTTGAACGTGTCTGAGAGCTCATATGAGGCTGAAGGATCGGTTTATGTTGTATCTGTTAGAAGTTTAGGAATTAGGTCAATATGGGCGATCATACGGTCATGTAGCCAGTGATGGACTGGGACTAAAAATCATCCCGGGACTCTCGACCGGCCCACTTCGGTACCGCTAGTAAATTGTCAACGGGGGGAGTGGGGGATGTATAGTGACTTATCCGACCGGCCCACTTCGGTACCGGCCCATCGGGATTCGTCCCGATGGCCAGTCCGCCACTGCACCCAGCCCACGTAAACTGTCAACGGGGGGAGCCTCGCTGCGGGGACACGGTGGACCTAGTGTCCCGATCGGAGTGGGAATAATAATAATAATAATAATAATCTGTGCATTTTATCCATTAATTTCCCAACATTGTGGTAAAAAAACCACACGTTTAATCCATGTTGGTGTTCAACTACAAAAAGCATCGGTTTGTTTTCTCATCAGGAAATGCAGACCGGCTCAAACTAACGATTTGTAATCATCATCCTCACGATCATTTATGTTCATGTTCGCCGAATTGACATGAAAGCACTGAAGAATATGAATATACTGTAGTCAACTTCATTAAAACGTTATTAACGTGCCTAAACTCAGTAATTCACCATTTCTACGCATGACAACACACTTTGTCCGTGTTTGGCTCTCTCACCGCACAGTGAAGCGTTCCCGCATTGACGTCACTTCCGGCTTCCCCCAAAACTTCAAAATGACTCGAAGGAATTTCCCCGCGATGTTCGAAATTATTGATATTTATCAGAACGGTATCGCACCTTCTTTTTTAAACTGACGGTTCGAGATGACTAGTAGCCCAATATTTCATTGCACAACAGTTGTTGGGATGCTGTCACAGGCTCTTTAAGTACACTAACAAAGTATTTGTACTCCACTACTTCCCTCCTCTGGTTATTGTTGGGTTATTGGTTATTATTGTCCACAGGCTCTTTAAGTACTGTTAATATCTTTACTGTTATATCCTAACCCTTTAAGTTTAATTCAAACTCTGATTTAAACTCTAATTTAAACTCTAATTTAAACTCTGATTTAAACTCTGATTTAAACTCTGATTTAAACTGTGATTTAAACTCTGATTTAAACTCTGATTTAAACTCTAATTTAAACTCTAATTTAAACTCTGATTTAAACTCTAATTTAAACTCTGATTTAAACTCTGATTTAAACTCTAATTTAAACTCTAATTTAAACTCTGATTTAAACTCTGATTTAAACTCTGATTTAAACTGTGATTTAAACTCTAATTTAAATCTGATTCAAACTCTGATTTAAACTCTGATTTAAACTCTGATTTAAACTCTAATTTAAATCTGATTCAAACTCTGATTTAAACTCTAATTTAAACTCTGATTTAAACTCTAATTTAAATCTGATTCAAACTCTGATTTAAACTCTGATTTAAACTCTAATTTAAACTCTAATTTAAACTCTGATTTAAACTCTGATTTAAACTCTAATTTAAACTCTGATTTAAACTCTGATTTAAACTCTGATTTAAACTCTGATTTAAACTCTAATTTAAACTCTGATTTAAACTCTGATTTAAACTCTAATTTAAACTCTAATTTAAACTCTAATTTAAACTCTAATTTAAACTCTGATTTAAACTCTGATTTAAACTCTAATTTAAACTCTGATTTAAACTCTGATTTAAACTCTGATTTAAACTCTAATTTAAATCTGATTCAAACTCTGATTTAAATGTAATTTAAACTCTAATTTAAACTCTAATTTAAACTCTGATTTAAACTCTAATTTAAATCTGATTCAAACTCTGATTTAAACTCTGATTTAAACTCTAATTTAAACTCTGATTTAAACTCTGATTTAAACTCTAATTTAAACTCTGATTTAAACTCTGATTTAAACTCTAATTTAAACTCTGATATAAACTCTAATTTAAACTCTAATTTAAACTCTGATTTAAACTCTAATTTAAACTCTAATTTAAACTCTAATTCAAACTCTGATTTAAACTCTGATTTAAACTCTGATTTTAAACTCTGATTTAAACTCTGATTCAAACTCTGATTTAAACTCTAATTTAAACTCTGATTTAAACTCTGATTTAAACTCTAATTTAAACTCTGATTCAAACTCTAATTTAAACTCTGATTTAAACTCTAATTTAAATCTGATTCAAACTCTGATTTAAACTCTGATTTAAACTCTAATTTAAACTCTGATTTAAACTCTGATTTAAACTCTAATTTAAACTCTGATTTAAACTCTGATTTAAACTCTAATTTAAACTCTGATATAAACTCTAATTTAAACTCTAATTTAAACTCTGATTTAAACTCTAATTTAAACTCTAATTTAAACTCTAATTCAAACTCTGATTTAAACTCTGATTTAAACTCTGATTTAAACTCTGATTTAAACTCTGATTCAAACTCTGATTTAAACTCTAATTTAAACTCTGATTTAAACTCTGATTTAAACTCTAATTTAAACTCTGATTCAAACTCTAATTTAAACTCTGATTTAAACTCTAATTTAAACTCTGATTTAAACTCTGATTTAAACTCTAATTTAAACTCTGATTTAAACTCTAATTTAAACTCTGATTTAAACTCTGATTCAAACTCTAATTTAAACTCTGATTCAAACTCTAATTTAAACTCTAATTTAAACTCTGATTTAAACTCTGATTTAAACTCTAATTTAAACTCTGATTTAAACTCTGATTTAAACTCTGATTTAAACTCTAATTTAAACTCTGATTTAAATGTAATTTAAACTCTGATTTAAACTCTGATTTAAATGTAATTTAAACTCTGATTTAAACTCTGATTTAAACTCTAATTTAAACTCTGATTTAAACTCTGATTTAAACTCTGATTCAAACTCTGATTTAAACTCTAATTTAAACTCTGATTTAAACTCTGATTTAAACTCTAATTTAAACTCTGATTCAAACTCTAATTTAAACTCTAATTTAAACTCTGATTTAAACTCTGATTTAAACTCTAATTTAAACTCTGATTTAAACTCTGATTTAAACTCTGATTTAAACTCTAATTTAAACTCTGATTTAAACTCTAATTTAAACTCTGATTTAAACTCTGATTTAAACTCTAATTTAAACTCTGATTCAAACTCTAATTTAAACTCTAATTTAAACTCTGATTCAAACTCTAATTTAAACTCTGATTTAAACTCTAATTTAAACTCTAATTTAAACTCTGATTCAAACTCTAATTTAAACTC